>CAMZMU010000036.1:1017684-1345992 GCA_947311845.1 Poa pratensis | reverse complement strand
ACCGGTTCTTTGGTGCGACAACATTGGTGCGACGTACCTTTCATCCAACCCGGTATTCCATGCCCGAACAAAACACATCGAAGTTGACTATCATTTTGTACGGGAACGGGTTGCACATCGAGCTGCAGTCCCTGGGCGACGATGTGACGGAGCTCGCGGCGGTGCAGAAGTTTCTACGTGTGGTGACCTCGTGGCACGCACAAATGGCGTGATCGATCGAGACTCTATTGTTTCTCCATTGAAGAGCTCTCTGGACGCCTCTCGGTGTCTGACGGGCACGTTGAGCTGGAGGTGGATGCCGGAGGGCATTTGTTGTTCACGCAGGAGGAGTGGAAGGCGGCTCGATAGTGCCAGCGTCCACAAGACTCATCTTCATAACCTGGAGGAGACAAGGGCGGCAAGGCCAAGCCCAAGGCGCCATCTGGCGACAGACCGGCGCACACTTTTGGATTATTAGGCATAATTTCCAGATTAATTCCAGAATAGTAAACATGATCGCAACAGCTACTAACATGTTAAACTCGAAAATACTAGACGTATTAATTAACATGAACAGCAGCCAGACATCTACAAACACAGCCATCGGAACGTGACGAACGTACCGAACGATTGTAGATGAAGTAGTCGTTGGAGCAGCGACGGCAGCAGCTTGAGCGGCGACAGTAGCAGCTCGAAGAAGACGACGTTGGAGACGAGTCGCCCGCGGACCCGGAGATCGTCCAGGAAGTCGAGCCGTGATGAAGAACTTGAAAGCAGTCGCGCGGAGCGCTTCCCAAAAACCTTATTCGCCCTCTCCCGTACAGGATCACAAGGACGAGCGGTTCCGGAGACCTGCTGTCCCGTTCGCCGGTGCACGCCGGCGCACGGGATGGAGTAGACTACGGTGGCGGCGCAAGGCACGAGATTGGCAAAACCTAGATTGGTTCGGTGTTTGCAGCGCACGCAGTGCACGACTTTATATAGTGCGGCTCGGGAAAACCCTAACGGGTACAACGTGGGCCAAGTCCACGTCGCGCACGTTTTAGGTCGGTTACAGTAGCCCACGATCCGGGAGCGACCCGAACCGACTAACTGTGACGCGTCCGTCCAAACCGTTTTCCCGGACTGCAAAAATAAAGCTCGGCTCGGCGAGATTCCCGCAACCCGCGGCGCGTCGTGACGAGACGGGCGGCGGTGCGGTGCGTGCGTGCGAGCGGCGGCGGAGGAGGAGGAGGAGTGCGCACGAGAGAGCCTCTTGTTCTCACAAGCTTACCAAGTGTACAACACTCCACCTTATAAGGTGGTGTTTGTCTCCTCCAACTAGCAATGTGGGACTAAACTTTAGCTCCCACTCCACTCCCATGTGTGCTGCCATAAATGGGCTTTGAGATTTTCTGAAATTGCTTATTGGGCTGCCCAAATGGGCCCAAATTTAACAATCCCCCACCAGATCTCAAATTCCCATTTAGAGATTTTGCCAAACCTCGTTTCTTGTTTATATACCAGTGTTTCAGCAGAGACTGTTAAGTTGAACTTCCGCCTAGAGCTTCAAGCTACATCTACCAGCAACTTGAACAATGGACGAACCTTGAATTGCAAGTTTGGTGCCAATAGACTTCACTCAAAGTCATAACCAGTACGTGGCTGCCAGTAGCCTACCCCGCGGGTGGAGCATATGCGTCATACTCCCTGGTCTCTTCATGAGCTTACTAGAGATCACCCAAATCTCATAGACTGCGACGTTTAACAGTCGGACTCATATAGGTGTGTTCTTTCAAGGTCGCTCTGTAGGATAGCACCTTTGCTACGAATAGCCAACAGAAACACATTAAGGCATATTGCCAACCTGCCTTACAGAATGTGAGAGTTATGCATCTTCCCACGGAGAGGGTTACAAAATAACTCTCCTCAGTTAAACCACTAGCTTGTTCTTCCCAGGTCCTAATTCACGGGATCTCCGATCACATAGGTTGGGTTACCACTATGGTGTAACGCTCACGGGTCTCAACCCCATCTCCCTCGATGCACTATCTATCACATTACGTGATAGTCCCTTCGTAAAGGGATCTGCCAGGTTTTTGTCTGTTTGAATATAACTAACAGTTATTACTCCGGAGTTTCTCATTTTCCTGACAGACTTCAAGCGTCTCTTGACGTGTCTTGATGACTTCGCATTATCCTTAGCACTGTTCACTTTCGTAATAACCGTTTGGTTGTCACAGTTCATAAGGATGGCCGGTAATGGTTTCTCAACCACCGGCAAGTCCATCAAGAGCTCACGCAGCCATTCTGCCTCAACAGAAGCTGTATCTAAAGCAGCAAGTTCTGCTTCCATGGTTGACCTCGTCAAAATGGTCTGTTTGCAAGACCTCCATGACACTGCGCCACCTCCAAGAATAAATGCATATCCACTTGTGGCGTAGAGCTCATCAACATCTGAGATCCAGTTCGCATCACAGTATCCCTCAAGCACCGCAGGGTGCCCTGAATAGTGAATCCCATAACTCATTGTACCGTTCAGATAGCGCATGACCCTTTCAAGTGCATGCCAATGATCAATACCCGGGTTAGACATGAACCTGCTCAACTTGCTCACAGCAAAAGAGATATCAGGTCTCGTCGCGCTCGCAAGGTACATGAGTGAACCGATCACTTGAGAATATCTTAATTGATCTCTCGTTTCCTTTTTGTTCTTTCTGAGTGTCACACTGGGATCATAGGGTGTTGGAGAAGGCTTGCTGTCTATATAACCAAAGCGGCTCAAGACCTTCTCAACATAGTGTGATTGCGTTAACGTAATCCCACTCTCATCCCTAATCAGCTTAATGTTCAGGATCACATCAGCTTGTCCCAGATCTTTCATATCAAAGCTCTTTGACAGAAAGACTTGACCTCATTTATCACTATCATGCTTGTACCGAAAATCAGTATGTCATCAACATACAAGCATAATATAACACTATCGCCCCCACCATGGCGATAATATACACACCTATCAGCCTCATTAATGGCAAAGCCTGCAGAAGTTAAAGTTCTGTCAAACTTCTCATGCCATTGCTTAGGTGCTTGCTTCAGCCCATACAAAGATTTTAACAATTTGCACACCTTTCTCTCTTCACCTTTTACTACAAACCCATCAGGCTGATCCATATAGATTTCCTCTTCCAACTCTCCGTTAAGGAAAGCTGTCTTTACGTCCATTTGATGAACGATAAGACCATAGGAGGCAGCCAGGGAAAGTAGTACTCGAATGGTGGTGAGTCTAGCAACAGGTGAATAGGTGTCAAAGTAATCTTCGCCTTCGCGCTGGGTGTAGCCCTTGGCTACAAGCCGTGCCTTGTACTTCTCAATAGTACCATCAGGCCTTAGCTTCTTCTTGAACACCCACTTACAACCCACAGGTTTGCAGCCGTAGGGTCGTTCAGATAATTCCCAAGTTCCATTAGAAAGAATCGAGTCCATCTCATTATGGACAGCTTCTTTCCAGTCATCAGCATCAGGAGATGCAAATGCCTCTGCAATGGACGTGGGAGTATTGTCCACAAGGTACACAATGAAATCATCACCAAAGGATTTTTCAGTCCTCTGTCTCTTGCTCCTCTTGGGAGCTGATTCATTGTCATCCTTCTCAAGGACTTCCTCAACAGTGGTTGTTCAGAATGATCAACAGATGTACTAGGTTCAGCAAATATCTCAGAAGAAATTCTAGCAATGCTATGCATATCCTTCATAGGAAACATGTTCTCAAAAAATGTTGCATCACGAGATTCCAAAATAGTATCAACATGCATATCAGGTATCTCAGATTTAACCACTAAAAATCTATAGCAAATGCTCCGCTGAGCATAACCTAGAAAGACACAATCCACTGTCTTCGGTCCAAGTTTTCGTTTCTTAGGAATTGGAACATTGACTTTCGCCAAACATCCCCAAGTACGAAAATAAGAAAGTGATGGTTTTCTCCCAGACCACTCCTCGTAAGGTGTCTTCTCTTTATCCTTGTTAGGAACTCTATTCAGGACATGACACGAAGTCAACAAAGCCTCCCCCCACCATGCCTTAGATAAACCAGCAGTGTCCAACATGGCGTTCACCAAGTCGGTCAGCGTGCGGTTTTTCCTCTCGGCAACCCCGTTTGATTGGGGCGAATAGGGAGGCGTCCTCTCATGAATAATACCATGTTCCTCACAGAATTCATCAAATACGTTGGAGAAATACTCGCCACCACGATCTGACCTAAGACGTTTGATCTTTCTCTCTAATTGATTTTCTACTTCAGCTTTATAATTTTAAAGTAGTCTAAAGCTTCATCTTTAGTGTGCAACAAATATACATAACAGAACCTAGTAGCATCATCGATTAAAGTCATGAAATATCTCTTATCACCTTTTGTCAACACGCCATTCATCTCACATAGATCCGAATGTACGAGTTCTAGAGGTGCCAAGTTTCTCTCCTCGGCTGCCTTGTGAGGCTTTCGAGGTTGCTTAGATTGCACACAGCTATGGCACTTAGAACCTTTGGCAATGGTGAAAGTAGGAATTAAACTCAAACTGGAAAGTCTACTCATTAAACCAAAATTAACATGACATAAACGAGAGTGCCAAACATTAGCATCCGAATCCACACTGCCACAAATATGGTTTACTGACTTATTACAAAAATCCGATAATGAAAAGCGGAACAAGCCTCCGCACTCATACCCTTTACCAATAAATTGTCCAAACTTTGACACAACTACTTTATTGGACTCCAAGACTAATTTAAACCCATCTCTGCATAGAAGGGAGCCGCTAACAAGATTCTTGTTCATAGTAGGGACATGCTGCACGTTCCTCAGCTGCACGATCTTCCCCGAAGTAAACTTCAGATCTACCGTGCCAACACCACGAACAGAAGCATGTGATCCATTCCCCATTAAGACGCTTGAATCTGCGACCTGATAAGAAGTGAACATAGAGATGTCAGCACATACATGAACATTAGCACCCGTATCAATCCACCAACATGGAGATTGAAATACTGAAAGCACAATCGGTAAATTACCGTACCCATCAGCATTGCTAGCGGTCACGACGTTGACATGCTTCTTCCCTTTCTTGTCTGCACGATCTGGGCAGTCCACAGAGAAGTGTCCGGGCTCTCCACAAGTGTAGCACTTTAGCTCAGATTTGTTCAGCATCTTCTTCTTCTTCTTGAAAGAAGTAGTCTTGGTAGGCATGTTGAAGGAAGCTTGCTCTTTGCCTTGCTCTTGCCATGGTGAAAGTTCTTCTGCACCATGTTGGCGCTAGACTGACCTTCACCACCTCTCTCAGCAGTGTCCTTAGCCCGAGCCTTCTCCTCAACATCAAGAGACGCTATCAGGTTTTCAACCGATATCTCCTGTCTCTTGTGTTTGAGAGTTGTGGCGAAGTTCCTCCATGAAGAGGGCAACTTTGCAATAATGCATCCAGCCACAAACTTGTCAGGTAAGGCACACTTAGCGTGCTCAAGCTCCTTAGCAATGCACTGTATCTCATGAGCCTGTTCGACTACAGAACGGTTGTTAGCCATCCTGAAGTCATGGAAGCTCTCCATGATGTACAGTTCACTGCCAGCATCTGCTACACCGAACTTAGCGTTCAGTGCCTCCCAGAGCTCTTTGGCATCTGTAATGTGCATGTACACATCAAACAGCTTGTTGCTAAGAGCACTCAGAACGAGTCCCACAAAGGCAGTATTGGTTTCCTTGAACTTGTTCTGATCCTCGTCAGATATAGTTCCTTCAGGTAAACCCTCACTAGCCTCGAACACTTTCAGAGATCGCAACCACAGTGTGGTCTTGTACTGCCATCTCTTAAAGTCCACACCGGTAAACTTGTCCGGCCTCAGCGCATCAGATAGATGTCCCATGTTTAACTCAGGAAATTGCCTATAACAAATATAAGGTTTTTGGATTGTTGGATTATTAGGCATAATTTCCATGATTAATTCCAGAATATAAACATGATCGCAGCAGCTACTAACATGTTAAACTCGAAAATACTAGACGTATTAATTAACATGAACAGCAGCCAGACATCTACAAACACAGCCATCGGAACGTGACGAACGTACCGAACGATTGTAGATGAAGTAGTCGTTGGAGCAGCGACGGCAGTAGCAGCTCGAAGAAGACGACGTTGGAGACGAGTCGCCCGCGGACCCGGAGATCGTCCAGGAAGTCGAGCCGTGATGAAGAACTTGAAAGCAGTCGCGCGGAGCGCTTCCCAAAAACCTTATTCGCCCTCTCCCGTACAGGATCACAAGGACGAGCGGTTCCGGAGACCTGCTGTCCCGTTCGCCGGTGCACGCCGGCGACGGGATGGAGTAGACTACGGTGGCGGCGCAAGGCACGAGATTGGCAAAACCTAGATTGGTGGTCCCGGACTGCAAAAATAAAGCTCGGCTCGGCGAGATTCCCGCAACCCGCGGCGCGTGCGGCGGCGGCGGCGGCGGAGGAGGAGTGCGCACGAGAGAGGCTCTTGTTCTCACAAGCTTATCAAGTGTCACAACACTCCACCTTATAAGGTGGTGTTTGTCTACTCCAACTAGCAATGTGGGACTAAACTTTAGCTCCCACTCCACTCCCATGTGTGCTGCCATAAAAATGGGATTTGAGATTTTTCTGAAATTGCTTATTGGGCTGCCCCAAATGGGCCCAAATTTTAACACACACAGGTAACGGCGACCGCAAGCCAGGGAACTGTCGCTACTGCGGCAAGCCCGGTCACTGGATATTAAATCGTATAGGACTCTGCCTGCACGAATCAAAGGATTCCTTCCGTGTACTAGTAGATTGCTAAGCTGAAACCTAATTTTTTTACTCCCGTTCACTTCAGCTCACGAGAAGAAATCCGGACGCGTGTCAAAGCCAGCTAGCTCTTGCCGACACCCACCGGCCATATTGATCAAACAGCTCAGTTTATCTATTCGTTGACGCAAACCTAAGGCTCATTAATTAGCGGACAAAAAGTCCAATCTAGGATGTGATTGGTTGATGATGAAAAACTCCCCATATTAATCCTAGATCCATATTAATCCTTTTCCGTGCTTTGCCCCAAAGCGCAAGGTGCCTTTGCTTTTGGCTCCCGTCCCGTCGTCTCCTTCCATGGGTCTCCTATCCAACAGGTTTTGCTCCAAATCTCCTACGTTGTGATCTGCGTCTCCTATGTTACCGTTTATCGAATCAGCTTAATTATGTGCGGTTTTACCCCATATATTGTTTTAGGGTGAAGAAGGAGGACCTAAAGGCAGGAGATCACATCTACTCGTGGAGGGTGCGTGGGTCTACGCGCATCATGGTGCGGAACCTTCTCTGTTGATCAGCCAAATTATACATACTCACAGTATACATATGTATCGTGCTCATAATTAATTAACCGTGTTCCTTCCTTGCGCAGGAATATATGTGGGCGATGATAAGGTGATCCATTTTAACAACGAAAGCGGCCAAGAGGTCGGAACTGGAACATCCATTGATGTTCTTCTTGCGAGCTCTGTCCCTGCTAGGAGCACCACGCCATGCTTGGTATGCAGCAGCTACAAAGTCAAGGACACAGATAATGGTGTGATGTCCTCCTGCCTCGGCTGCTTCCTGGCAGGGGGTGACCTCTACCGCTTTGAGTATGCTGTCAGCCGGGCCCTCTTCCTTGCCAAGGCGCCGGTGAGAGGAGGAACGTGCTCGCCGGCCACCGCCGACCCGGATGAGGTGGTTGTCCGCCGTGCCAAGGATTCGTTGAGCACTGGATTCGGGGCTACTGCCTGGTCAAGAACAATTGCGAGAACTTCGCCACATCCTGCAAGACTGGTAGCGGCCGGCCGAGCGGGCAGGTTGTCTCCACCGTTGCGACTACCACTACGTTCCTCTTTGGATTGGTGATAGCTCTCCCGGTGTACTTGGTCGCCAGGTTTGCCCGCCACAGTCTCGAAGAAGAAGAGGAGGAGGAAGAAGAATAGTACGTGTTCTCATTGTTGTTGAACATAAATCTTGCGGTATTTGAGTTCACCGTTTCGTCTAGCAAGTTTGTTGGAGTGTTTATCCCTTTAAGTGGGAGCTAGGTGTCATTCCTGATTTTATATGTAATGACATATTAAGAATGATAGAGATCCTTTAGTAAAGTATAAATGATTATTTAAGTGATTAAATTTTCTATGAATGAAGTCAAAAAGGTATTAGGCTTTAGATTTATAATTTGTATAGATCAAAAGGGGCTTAATAACATTAGGTCGAAATATTTTTCTAGGTTAAGATTCTGAAATGTTTCCGAATAGAACAAGTGAAGAAAAAGTTCTTACTTGTATGACTAGGTAAAATATTAAGATAATCTTATCGTTTCAATGATAGTTATTGAAAGAAAAGGATGTCTGACATCCTCTATGCCTCAGCCATAGATTCTGTCATACTGAAAGCTCGACTTGGTGTGACCCAAGTTCTTGGTTGAAGAACGGGTTCTAGAGTGATCCCTAGATAGATCAATGAACAAATGTTAAGTATGTCCTTCAGTGTCTACAGAGAACTGAAGATATGTCTGTTGTATGGGTAAGAGTGAAGAGGCAACTTGCCGTAAAAGGGTTACGATGATACAAGTTATGACACTGACCCATACGACTAGAAATCTCATACAGGAGAAGTCCTTTGTTTTGAAGAAAGGGTTAGCCTGCGAAGTTGCATATGAATGCACTGTCGTAAAAGGGTTAGCTTGCGAATTTGCATATGAATGCACTGTCGTATAATCTACATAGGTATAGGAATATATGTCTACTTCAGAAGTTGCAAGTGTGATAGGACTGAGCGGTTTTCCTGAGCATGTGTGGTTTCACTTAACAGATCTCTTAGACTTTTAAGGCCCATGCTACGCGAAGTTTCGAGTCTCACTCCATCGACAAACATATATTTCACCGTTATCATAAGATACGGGATGATGTCAAACTAGGTGATATAGAAGTGTTGCAAAACACAATGTGGGAGATTTGTTGACTAAATTCCTCTTCCACGAGACAAGCATGCACCATATTGCTATAGGTATTAAGCTTTTACCATGTTGTAAACTATATTAAATTTTACTCTAGTGCAAGTGGGAGAATGAAGGAGATATGCCCTAGAGGCAATTAATAAAGATATTTTATTTGTCATATCTCAATTGTTCGCAATAAGTTTTGTACCATGCTATAACTGTATTAAGCGGAAATATTAATACACGTGTGGTATGTAAACAAACAGGTCCCTTGTAGCCTCTATTTAACTAGCTCGTTGGGCAACAGATGATCAAGGTTTCCTGATCATGGATAATTACGTCGGTTGACAACGGAGTCATGTCATTAGGAGAATGATGTGATGGACATACCCAAAAGATATAGAAACGTAGTGCTCATACCTTCGACTGTGAGATCATATCAAATCGCTGCTTCTGGAAGGTGCTTTGATCGCATCAAACGGCATGTCTTATATAGCGTGACAATAAAGGTGACACTTTCGGGTATCCGAAAGAAGCAGTGGAGGAGAGTGATCAAGAGCGGGATTTGCCAATCCACATAGCAGGATAGATAACCTGGCCCCACTCGGTGAGATTACATCAATGAGCTTGCAAGCATGTGACTAGGTCACGGGGATATAATATCACAGATGAGTTAAAGATAGATTTGTCAATAACGAGATCATGCTCGGTAATCGTGATACCGGAGATCGATGCTCGGACAATTTAAGTATCACCAGGCAAAAGGTTGAGACTGGACGTCTAAAGGTTCGAACGATAAAAGAGTTTCGTGGACGCACAGGGGCTATCATGGGTATCCAGATCCCGCTGTTAGTCATTGATTGAAGAACGTGTCTCGTTCATGTCTGTGTGATCCTGAACTGTACGATAACACACTTAAGGGTAGGTGACGATTAGATTGGATATAAAGAGAAAGAAATAAGAGATTCCGGAAGTGTTCCGGGACATGTCCGATGTTGATCGGAGGCAACGAAATAGTTTTCGGAGCTCGAATGAATTAAATAATATGTATTTAATATTAATAAGTGTTATTAGTGATTAAATATATTTTTTATTTAATTAATTTCGAATGTTTAAATGCATTAAACCTAAATGGGCATTAGAGGCCCATTAGGGGAGCCCGGAGGTCGTCATCTACACCGTACGTGTGTGGAACTACGAGGTGCTACACGGGTTGCACTAGAAGTTGTCTTCTTCCTCTACACGACCTTGAGGTCGGCGCCGTCGGCTTCATCGACAACGTTTGTGCGGGAACGTAATCCCGCTTTCGGTCTACAAGGGTATGTACTCCGTTCTCCTCCGTATAGTATATCTGCATAGTTATAGATCTTGGCTAGTTTCTTGTTATCGTCGGTAGGAATTTTTTTGTTTTCTGTCTACGATTCCCTTCAGTTAGGCGCCTTCCAGATCTGCCGGTATCTCTGGCGGCAGTCTCACTTCAACATCTAGGCTACACACACATTGTAGGGTGGCACGTTAGGGCAGCAAATACCCTGATATTGGTGGCACATGAGTTTTGGAATTCAGGCAGCGGCCTAACCATTCAGCGGCGACGGAAGCCATGGTCGTGGGTAGTGGCGGTGCTAGGATCTGAAACAGGTGATGTCATTTCAAATATGTGATGTCAAACACATGTATTTTTACGAATTTTATAATTTTCTTCATTATTTATGCTTGTATACAAATAATTTATCAAAGAGTTGTGTGGTCAGCTCCCAACATGGCTTCGCCACTGGTCATGGGGACGGTGTGGTGGACGGATCTTTGATAGAGTGACGGCTTTCAACTCCATGTTCAATGTCGATGGCATTATTATACGTACTCTTCTTTAACCGTGGAGTTTTGAGCCCAGCGGCGGTATGAGACGCTGTCGCAGCAGTGGAACACGGGGTTCCCCTAGTGCTGCCAAAGTGGGTCCACCCCATGTGGGCCCAAGATGAAGATGGACAAGACCAAGACTCAAGTCAAGCTGGCGGGTTCACCGTCAGGACAAGCAAGGCCTACGTCGACAAAGGGCTCCGGTCCTGGGGGCCTGCCGGGTCCCCGAACCAAGCAAGAAGGCAAGGAAGGACCCGAGAGCCCGAGTTCCCGACAGGAGGCCAGGCTCCCTCTCGGGTACTTCCCCACGTCCCTGTGGATAAGCTCTCCACCTCACGCAAGAAGATCTCAGAAGACTTGGGAAGCAAGGCGAAGGCAGCGCGGGCGGAAGCACAGCCCGTGGTGGTGTCAGCCCCTGTCCACCCCAAGGCGGACGCTCCCACCTAACCCAAAGGAGACGCTAGGCTGAGGAGAGGCCACGTCTCCCCCTAAACTAGATAGGAGGGTCCTTCACCCGAAGGTCCCTCGTGCCCCTCACGTGACCCTGTGGCAACCCCTTAGCCTATAAAAGGAGGACCAAGGCAGGAGGAGGGGGAAGAAAGGAAGGCACAAGTCCAACCAGAGCAAGACTAGACTAGGGCTGCGAAGGAGGGGAAGGTGATCTCCTCCGGGTCAGGATCTGTCCTTCTTCTACCTCCAGCCAAAACCCTTCCGGGTACCCCATCCGGGAGGTTCCATTGTAAGCCACACTATGAAGAACCCATCAATCCAGACATGCAGGAGTAGGGCTTTTAGCCTCCGGGCGGCCTGAACCTGGGTAGCTCCTTGTGTCCCTTTGGTTGCATGCTTTGATCGTGGAGAGGAGAGCTTGATCTAGACTCCGCCCGAGAAGACGATTCTCAGCCTCCTTCGCGCCCCGTGCCGAACCTAAAAGGGGGTATCCTATACTCCCGGTGTCCGTGCATCGAGACACGACATCTGGCGCGCCAGGTAGGGGGCGCAAGCGCTGGTTTCATCTTCATCAAGTTCATCGGCAAGTTCTTCGTCAAGCATGCCGCCGAAGAAGAAGGGAGACCCTGCGGCGTCCAAGCCGGTTTCTCCCTCACGCACTCAAGCTTCAGCTGAACGCCGTGCTGCTGGCGCGGCGGAGCGTCTCTCCGTCCCCGCCTCCCATGGAGAGGGTGGCGCCGGACGAAGTGGACGGTCGCGACAAGGACAACGGCCCTGGCGGAGCGGCGGCTCCAAAGGGCACCACCATGCCTCCTCCTCGCTCGGGGAGAAGAGCGTCTGCAATGGCTAACAAGGAGCCCACCGCTGGAGGAGGGAACCACGGCGTTCGCCCCAGCGGGGATCCACGAGCATCCAAGAGCAAGACCTCCGCGCACTCGCCTTCGGACGCGCAAGCTCGCCATGATGCTCTAGTCGCTGCCAAGGCCCTGATGCAGTTCCCTCCAAGCAGCGGCGATCCCAAGGTCTACCAAGAATGGAGGACTCGCGTCGAGAGGCTCCTCGACTTCGCCGATGGTGGTCCGTGGGTCGAACCCACTCAAGCTCCCACCGTCGACATCCCGGAGCAGCACAAGACAAGACACGTGATCCGCGAGGCCAGCCTCGTGGTGAACGTCAAGCCAAGACGGCGCCTCCTCGCACCGCGCCACCGATGGCTGATCGGCTAAACCGCGATCACGGCGAGGCCATCTCCATCGGGTCGTCTACCTCGCGCAACCCAGATCTTCGTGACGAGCTCAACAGCCGTCAGAACGAGGATATGCGCACCCGCATCGAGCGTCGCCGAGAACGTCACCGCCGGGAAGATCGGGGCATCGACCTCGCCGAAGGCTGCCTCGCCCTCGCCCCGAGTTCCGCCACTTCAACTGGCCCAAGAAATTCAAGATCGACGTTCTCCGCTACGACGGCACCACGAACCCCCGGGACTTTCTGCAGATCTACTCTCTTGCTGCATGGTTGCCGGGGCCGACGAGGTCATGATGGCCAACTGGTTCCCGTTGGCCCTGAAGGGAGATGCCCAGACTTGGCTTCTCAACCTTCCCAAGTGCTCCATCCGTTCCTGGCGGGCACTGAAGGAGCAGTTTCTGGGGGCTTTCCAAGGCGGGTACGAGCGCCCGGGGGCTCCCAGTGATCTCCACGACTTCAAGCAGCTGCCGGGTGAAACTCTCCGCAAGTTCATCCAGCGCTTCACCCAGAAGATGAACACCATCCCGTGCATCAAGGAGGAGTTGGTGATCCAGTCCTTCCACGCCAACGTCCGCAACCCCAAGATGCGCGAGAAGCTGAGCATCCATCGCGTCGAGTCTGCTCGTAAGCTCTGGGAGCTTGCAGATCGGTGCGCTCGAGCTGAAGAAGGAGCCAAGTTCCCCGGGGAGGATGAACCCGAGGACAAGGTCCTCCAGCCAAGAACAAGAAGCGGGACCCTGGACCCGACAAGCGGATCTTCGTCACCGAGCCTCTTCCGAAGAAGACCAAGCCCGCGCCGACTTCCGAGGAAGAAGGTGAAGGTGATCCCTGGTGCCACATCCATCCAGAAGGCAACCACTTGCTCAAGGACTGCCGCATGCTCAAGAACCTCGCCATCCGGGAGCAACGCCGAGCTGATGGGGTCAGTCAAGACGGTTGCTACAACTGCGGCACTGCCGGGCACATCGCTCGTGACTGTCCCACGGGTCGCCAAGGCGGAGGCGGCCGTGGATGGAACCGAGGCGGTGGCCGCGGGGGCCGTGGAGGAGGACGCGGCGGTCAAGGTGGTCGCGGGTACAACACTCCGGAGGCCGCCCACGCGGCAACGGGGAAGCTCCGGCTCCCCAAGGAGGCAACGGCGGCAAGTATCAAGAAGTCACTGGAGTTGTCGGGTGCATCCACGGAGGGTCTTCTCTGCCTCCCTCCAACGGCGCCTGCAAGAGACTTGTCCGGGAGCTGAACGCGGTTGCTTCTGCTCCGTCCAAGCCCCTGGACTGGTCCAGTCAAGTCATCACCTTCGACCCAGAAGACCACCCTGCAACACTGCCGGGGTCGGGACCCTGCCGCTGATCGTGTCGCCCGTCATCCACAACTACAAGGTCACCAAGATGCTGGTCGACGGAGGCTCCAGCCTCAACTTGCTGACGGCGAAGGTCCTGGCTATCCTTCAAATTCCCCTGTCTCGCCTGCAAGACACCGGGTGTTCCAAGGCGTGAACGGAAGTGTTACTCGACCCCTCGGGAAGATCACCCTTCCGGTCACCTTCGGCGACTCCAAGAACTTCCGCACCGAGGAAATCGTCTTCGACATCGCCGACACTCCGCTACCGTACAACGGCATACTTGGCAGACCTGCTCTGGCCAAGTTCATGGCCGTCTCCCACTTCGCCTACAACATGCTGAAGATTCCGGCGCCGTGGGGCGTGATCAAGTCAAGGCCGACATCGACGATGCTATCTACTGCGTTCACCAGCTGAACCAGACGGTGGCAATCATGGCGGATGTCCCTCAAGGTGTACAGGAGGATGATGATGGGGCTCTCCCCGGGGGCGAAGGGCACCCTGGGGGCTCCACATCTACTCCCCCAAGAAGGCGCCATTCCATGGCGATCCGCAGCTGACCAAGAAGGTGGCGCTAACCAGCGACGGAGTTCGCTCCATCACCATCGGCGCCCGCCTCACCGACAAATAGGAAAGCGCGCTCGTCGCCTTCCTTCGGGAAAACTCTGACGTCTTCGCGTGGGAGGCGTCAGGTTTACCCGCGTTCCAAGGGAGGTGATCGAGCACAAACTGGCGGTCAATCCGGGGGCTCGCCCCGTGAAGCAGGTTCTCCGGAACCAAAGCAAGGAAAAGCTGGAATTCATCATCGCCGAGGTGGACAAGTTGATAGAAGCTGGTGTCATCCGGTCGGTTCCCCACCCAAGCTGGGTGGCCAACCCCGTGGTGGTACCGAAGCCCATGACCTTCAAGTGGAGACTCTGCATCGACTTCACAGACCTGAATAAGGCCTGTCCCAAGGACCCTTTCCCCCTGCCGCGGATCGACATGATCGTGGATCCACGGCCGGGTGCGAGCTGCTGTGTTTCTTGGACGCCTTCTCCGGGTACCACCAGATCATGATGTCACTCGAGGACCAAGAGAAGACGGCCTTCATCACTCCCAAGGGCTGCTACTGCTACACCCGGATGCCTTTTGGCCTCCGGAACGCCGGCGCTACCTTCCAGCGCGCAATGCAAGCATGCCTTGGGCCGCAGCTGGGCCGCAACGTTGAAGCGTACATCGACGACATCGTGGTCAAGACCCGGTACAAGGACTCCCTCATCCAAGACCTGCACGAGACCTTCGAGAACCTCCGCCGGGTCAACTTCAAGCTCAACCCCGACAAGTGCGTGTTCGGGGTCCCCTCCGGCAAGCTGCTGGGTTTCCTGGTCTCTCACCGAGGGATCGAGGCGAATCCGGACAAAATCAAGGCAATCGAGCGCATGGAGGCGCCCCGGCGGGTCAAGGACGTACAGCGCCTCAACGGGTGCATCACTGCACTCGGGCGCTTCATCTCAAGGCTTGGGGAGCGGGCCTTACCGTTCTTCAGGCTGCTCAAGAAGTCAGGCCCCGTGGAGTGGACCTCCGAGGCCGAGGAAGCCCTGCAGTCCCTAAGCGCTACCTCGCCTCGCCACCAATCCTCGTGGCACCAGAAGAAAGGAGCCCCTACTACTGTACATTGCTGCCACCAACCAGGTGATCAGCGCTGTGCTTGTGGTAGAGCGTGACGCTCCTCCGAAGAAGTCAAGCAAGATCAAGGGCAAGCGACCCGGGAACTCTCTCCGGGACAACCATGCAAGAAAAGGCTGCCGGGTGACCAGGGGTCTCACGATCCTGACGTCACTGCAACCTTACCAGACGGTGCGGAGCCCGTCGGAATGGAGAATCTCCCTCCGACGAGACTTCGCCGGGGGCTACCTCGTCCCCACCCCAAGACGTCGACGTGGAGGAAGCCGAGCCCTCTCAGGACTCGGCGACCCGCAAGGTGCAGCACCCGGTCTACTTCGTCAGCGCAGTGCTGCGCGACGCCCGGGAGCGGTACCCCATGATGCAGAAGCTGCTGCTGGCAATCCTCATTGCCTCCCGCAAGATGAGGCCGTACTTCCAAAGCCATCCCATCACGGTGGTATCCAAGTACAACCTAAGAAGCCCCCTGGAGAACCCACTTGCCACTGGTCGCATATCATGGTGGGCCATGGAGCTTCAAGGTTTCGGTCTCAAGTTCGAGCACACGGACAACATCAAGAGTCAGGCGCTGGCGGACTTCACGGCCGAGTGGACCGAGACGGCGTTCGACGACCCGGAAGAGGAAACCTGCCTCCCCGGGAAGGAAGATCCTAGCGCCTGGACCATGCACTTCGACGGCTCCTACACCAAGGGGAAAGGAGGTGCTGGGGTTGTCCTAACCTCACCAACCGGGGACCGGCTGAAGTACGTCGTCCAGATGCACTACCAAGGGAACATCTCCAACAACACGGCGGAGTACGAGGGCCTGCTCGCAGGACTTCGTGCTGCCATCGGCCTCGGCATCAACAAGATCGTCGTCAAGGGTGACTCTCAGTTAGTCATCAAACAAGTGAACAAGGAGTACGCGTGCCCTCAGATGGCACCGTACGTCGAGGAGGTCTGGAAGCTGCAGCGGCGCTTCGACAACTTCCGGGCTGTGTACGTCCCACGGGGAGAAAACACGGCCGCGGATGAGCTATCGCAGGTGGCGTCCAAGCAAGAACCAGTGCCTCCCGGGATCTACATCGAGGTCCTCAGGCGACCTTCGATTCCACCCGAGAGGCTCGCGCAAGATCTGCGCCGGGGGCTGGCGACCCTTCTACCTCGACAACACGGGTAGCCAGCCCAGAAGCTCAAGACCCGGCAGCCCCTCTGGCGGAGGATGTTGGCAATAAGCCATGTGCGCCATTGCCGTGAGCACAGTGTCTGTGCACCGTGTCGAGGTCCATGGCGGGCATGGCGCGTGCGTGTGTGTGGCGCGTCTGTGCGCGTGTGCGTGCGTGTGTGTGCGTTCGTCCCGTTAGTCCGTTAGGTGCAGTAGTGAGTCAGTTGGGAGACCAGGTCCAGCACGGCGAGCTGGCCACGACGAACGCGTCAGAGCGCGTCCAGAGCGTGAGCCGGAACGGGCGGATCGTGGACGAGGTGGGCGCGTGGACTCAGTCTAGTGCGCGGCCGTGGCGTCGTTAGGGCGAGCTAGAGCAGCCTATAAAGCCCACCCCCTGTACTCCATTGCAATATCGAGTTAGTGCTCGCAAGAAATAGAGCCGTCAGTGCGGCAAAAGTGTTAGTGCACACCAAAATTCAGTTTCGTCAGACTTCTGTTTCTCTGTTCCTCTTCTTCCACCTCCGTTCGATCACCACTGTGAGCTGAGTGGTAGCTAGGTTGCCCGTTGGAAACAACATTTGGTATCAGAGCGAGGAGATGGCGTTGGTCCCGCACGGTGGTGCTGGGGGAGCTCGGTGTCGCTGTCCATGCCGATGCTGACGACGGAGAACTACACGGTCTGGGCGATCAAGGCGGAGACCATCCTTGACGCCGCAGGCGTGTGGGAGGCGGTGGTGCCGGAGAAGGACGCCACGGTGGACGAGAAGAAGAACAAGACAGCGCATGCGCAGCTGCTCGGCGCGCTGTCTGAAGACATCCTGCTGCAGGTCTCGTCGAAGAAGAAGGCGGCGGAGGTGTGGGATGCCCTGAAGACGCGATTCGTCGGTGCGGATCGTGTCATGGCAGCACGCCTCTCCACTGTCCGTGGCGAGTTCGTTCGCCTGGACATGGCGGATGGGGAGAAGCTGGATGTCTTCGCCGGGAAAATCAGCGGCATGGCGGCGAGGTACACCGGGCTCGGCACAACCCTCAAAGACGCTGCGATGGTGAAGAAGCTCCTGGACTCGATGCCCGATCATCTGTACACGGCGGTGGCCGGGATCGAGCAGTTCTGCGACGTGAACACCATCACGTTCGATGAGGCGCTCGGACGGCTCAAGGCATTCGAGGAACGCACGGAGCGGCGCAAGCAGCGCAGCGGCGGTGAGCGCGGCGACGGTCAGCTGCTGCTCACGGCAGCACAGTGGGAGGCACGGCGTCGAGCAGCGGGGACCGTGGCAGGCGCGGCATCGGCAAGTGCAACAACTGCGGCATTCGCGGCCATTTCGCACGCGACTGCTGGAGGCCGAAGAAGGAGAAGGCGATGATGATCGCCGACGTCAAGGAAGAGGACCTGCCAGGCCTCGACTAGGTCATGGCTTAGGGGGGAGAGTGTTGGCAATAAGCCATGTGCGCCATTGCCGTGAGCACGGTGTCTGTGCACCGTGTCGAGGTCCATGGCGGGCATGGCGCGTGCGTGTGTGTGGCGCGTCTATGCGCGTGTGCGTGCGTGCGTGTGTGTGTGTGCGTCCCGTTAGTCCGTTAGGTGCAGTAGCGAGTCAGTCGGGAGACCAGCTCCAGCACGGCGAGCTGGCCACGACGAACGCGTCAGAGCGCGTCCAGAGCGTGAGCCGGAACGGGCGGATCGTGGACGAGGTGGGCGCGTGGACTCAGTCTAGTGCGCGGCCGTGGCGTCGTTAGGGCGAGCTGGAGCAGCCTATAAAGCCCACCCCCTGTACTCCATTGCAATATCGAGTTAGTGCTCGCAAGAAATAGAGCCGTCAGTGTGGCAAAAGTGTTAGTGCACACCAAAATTCAGTTTCGTCAGACTTCTGTTTCTCTGTTCCTCTTCTTCCACCTCCATTCGATCACCACTGTGAGCTGAGTGGTAGCTAGGTTGCCCGTTGGAAACAACAGAGGAAGCTATGCTTTCTTTCCGTCGGATGGTGCTACCGGTGGAAGGAACCCACCCACCCTGGGCCCGGGACATCGTCAAATACATCATGGAGCACCCTCCCGGAGGATGACCACGACGCCGAGCGGGTGGCTCGTCAAGCCAAGCTCTACGTCATGATCGACGGCGAGCTCTACCGGCGACGGGACAACGGAGTCAAGCTCCGCTGCATTCCTCAAGAACAAGGCCAAGTACTGCTAGGGACATCCACGAGGGCACATGTTCAAGTCATGTGGCATCAAGATCACTGGCGGGGAAAGTCTTTCGTCACGGGTTCTACTGGCCAACAGTCCTCAGTGATGCCGAGCAGCTAGTCAAGACCTGTGAAGCCTGCCAGTACTATGCGAAGAACATACATCAGCCGGCGCAAGCTCTGCAGCCAATTCCAATCTCCTGGCCGTTCGCGGTCTGGGGGCTGGACATCGTGGGGAAGATACCGAAGTCTGTCGGGGGCCATGAATACCTTTTCGTGGCCATCGACAAGTTCACAAAGTGGGTGGAAGTGATGCCAGTACCACGGCAGACAGCTCAAGCAGCCATCAAGTTCATTGAAGGGATCGTGTACCGCTTGGAGTACCCAACAGAATCATAACGGACAATGGCTCTCAGTTCACAAGCCGATCCTTCCTCAACTTCTGTGAAGAGCTGGGCATCAAGGTGTGTTTTGCCTCGGTGTCCTACCCAAGGTGCAATGGGCAAGTGGAGCGAGCCAATGCGGAGGTCCTAAAGGGTTTGAAGACCAAGGCCTTTGACAAGTTAGAAGACAAGGGCAAGAACTGGATTGAGCATCTACCAAGTGTCTTGTGGTCCCTCAGAACCACACCAAGCAGAGCCACTCAAGAAACACCATTCTTCCTTGTCTATGGAGCCGAAGCCGTCTTGCCAACAGAGCTCAGGCATGGATCCCCCGGGTACTTGCCTATGATGAAGACGCACAAGCTGAGAGGAGGATTGATGACATCAACTTCCTGGAAGAGGTGCGGTGTCGAGCTTCTTTACGATCTGCTCGATACCAGCAAGGGCTCCGTCGCTATCATGATCGCCATATCCGTTCACGGGTACTGGAACCCGGAGACCTGGTTCTCCGCAAGAAGCAGAAACTTGATAACATGAACAAGTTGTCGTCCAAGTGGGAAGGACCTTATCGGGTGACGCATACCCTGAGACCCGGAGCTGTTTATCTGGAGGACGAGAAAGGCAGGCCGGAGGGCAACGCCTGGAACATCGAGAATCTCCGGAAATTCTACCCCTGAATACGAACATGAATCGCAGATAGTTCGAGTCAACTAAGCACGCCCAAGGGGCTAGTGTTCTGTATAAGGGTGTAAGAATCGTCGCCAAGGAATAAAAGATAAGTTTTTCAATTCCGTGAGCCTCTCTTGTTGTCGTGAAGTGTGTTATCCGTAACAACCCCCAAGCAGGGGGCTGACATGGTGCCGGTGGCTGACAGGTCGAGCGCGAGTAGCCTATCAGTAGGCGCTGCCACCTGATCGTGCCGTACTGCCGCGGTAAGAAGTGGAACGGGCAGTGCTGTGTTTTAAAGAACATAAACACAGAAATGCACATTCAACTTTGCTTGCGGGTTGCTTCGGATGAAACACTTTCACGACATGTAAGGGAGGGTCCATTCTTTTCCTACTGAAAGTTGTTATGTGTAGCGCCTCTCCCGGGACAGGAATGGATGCTGAAGAGCGGCTCAGGAGCTGGATACCCGGGAAGGACAGAGCAGATCAAGAGCACGGCAAAAATCAGCTAAGTCTTTGCATGTGCATCTTGCATTCTAGGCATAATATCTCGCTCGGAGTCAATATACCACCAACCTGCGCATGCTTGACAGTTGATGAGAACCTTTGCGGGGGTAATGCGTCCTCCCCGGCGAACGGTCAGATTTCCCTTCTGGCCTAGTACCCGTGGCTGTGGAGTGGACTCCCGGAAGGCATAGTGCTCTTAGGGGTACTGCTACCGGTACAGGCGGTTAGAGTACTTGTCACCTAAGAGATCTCCTCTGAAAACTTGACGGCGCGTTAGTGCAAGGGGAGGTTTGGGAAATGACCCCGGGAGTTGAGCCCTAGGTTGCATTCATCTGAACTTACATTCTGAATTTACAATTCTGATTACATTCAGTCGTTCTTTCCCTGGATACATATCTAGCCTATGCTACTAAGGCCAGCTCAGAGCTCCTGGCTGCGCAGATCTGTCTTCTGTTTTATTGCCTGCCGGGTGCACTCCTTTCTTCCGGGGACGCCTGGATGAAAGATAACACGCGTGCAGGATCTTGTCAGGCGCGTCGAAGAGCTCGACCCCCTTCTGCCGACCAGGGCGCTCCAGGGCCAAAGAGACGGAAGATTCCGTCCGCCAGTTCGCCTACGGACTGACTCTCGGCCTACGAAAAGCAGTCCAGGTCAAGATCGAAGTCATCCAAGAAAAAAGGCGAAAAAATAGAGAAGAGCAAACAGTGAACCTGTTCGATGGCCTCGAGCTCAGCCACAACCAAGGACAGCTCCGGAATACCGGCAGTCCTTTCCTTCAGGATGGACCACAGGTGCGCCCTCCTCACTGCCCTAATCCTTGCCTCTTCTTGGGCAACAGGACCGGAGACAGTCGCCAGGCGAGCGACATTCTGGGCAGCAGAAGAACGGGACGCAACCTCGCCATCAGCGGCTCGGGCTCCAGCTTCGCTGGGTGCCTCCGCCGCCTCGGAAGACGGACTCCGCCGTCGACACATCGGACAAGGCCATCTCTGCTTCGCCAGACATTGTTCTGCGGGGCGCGGAGAGGCAAAGGAAGAAGAGGAGCGGAGCAAGGCGAGAAGATGTGTCAAGGGAGTTGGAGTCTGGAGGGTCTTTTATAGGCCTCCCACGCTCCACCTACCCCTTGGCGCTACGGCTGCTGCAGTAATGGGAGCGCGTTTTGCAAAAAACTCGTTCTCATTCACACGAGCGCGACACGAGACAAGGAGGAAACAAGATCTTCTTCATTTACAAGGACTACAAGGGGACGATCTTTTTTACAACAAAAAGGTTGGCTCCCATCGAGCAAGGAGCACCGCCGTACAATGGAAGGCGCTACTTCCAGAAGTACGTCGTCAAGGCCGCCGGGAGAGGTCAACGAGATCTCCATGGCGCCCGTCCGAAGCTCCTCGCCTTCAAGAAGACGAGCTCCCCTCGACCTTGATGTCAGATGAGTTTTCCTCATCTTCATCCTCGTCGTAGGAGCTCGAACTGCCGCTGCTGCTCTCCATGCAGCACTCCACGCGTCCGCCATCGACACCGAAGATCTTCACGGAGAGCGTCGCATCTCCGTCGTACCGGAACGCCAAGCATTGCCCCGGGACAGGCGGCGGGCACGGGAGAACGACTTCCACCCCTGACCCAGAAGCATGGCGCCTTCAGCGGTGCGCTCCGCCATGGCCCAGGAGGGGCCATTGGGGCAGCCTTCCACTTGCAGCCAGAAGCCGGAGGGTCCGATGTCCTCCGTCGCCGTCGCGAAGGAATCCGGCAGGAGAAGCCGGCTGCGAAGCCTGTGGTTCAGATCCACGATGAACTCGAACGGCGCGAAGCTAGTATGAACCATGCTCCTGGAGGGGGAGCAGCGGTGCCGCGGCCTCCACGGCCGCCGCGACCGCGAATCCCACGACCTCGCGGAACAGCTCGACCACGAGTGGAGGGGCCACTCTCGCAGCAGCTGAAGAAGAACGAGGGCGCCCAACTCCTCTCCTCGCTCTCGCCATTGGCGCTGGCAGCTTGTGGGGAGGCCTGGAGTTGGACTGAGGAAGAAGATGAAAAAGCAGGGGCGCGCCTCGCTTTTATAGCCGCGGCGGCGCCTCTGTCAGGCGTCTCCTCGGTTCTTCCGTTACTGGGAATCGAGGGGGCCATCGCAGTTATTCCCCCAAGCGGAGTAACTCCAAGACCTTCAAGGCCATTGATGAAGCAAGAAGGAAGACCAGGTGCCGGGGACCCACTTTGACCTATCTTTAGGCCATAGCCCCGGCAGCTGGAGCAAGAGCCGCCGGGACCATGCCCGGGGGCTACTGTCGCAGCAGTGGAACACGGGGTTCCCCTAGTGCTGCCAAAGTGGGTCCACCCCATGTGGGCCCAAGATGAAGATGGACAAGACCAAGACTCAAGTCAAGCTGGCGGGTTCACCGTCAGGACAAGCAAGGCCTACGTCGACAAAGGGCTCCGGTCCTGGGGGCCTGCCGGGTCCCCGAACCAAGCAAGAAGGCAAGGAAGGACCCGAGAGCCCGAGTTCCCGGCAGGAGGCCAGGCTCCCTCTCGGGTACTTCCCCACGTCCCTGTGGATAAGCTCTCCACCTCACGCTAGAAGACCTCAGAAGACTTGGGAAGCAAGGCGAAGGTAGCGTGGGCAGGAAGCACAGCCCGTGGTGGTGTCAGCCCTGTCCACCCCAAGGCGGACGCTCCCACCTAACCCAAAGGAGACGCTAGGCTGAGAGAGGCCACGTCTCCCCCTAAACTAGATAAGGAGGGTCCTTCACGCCGAAGGTCCCTCGTGCCCCTCACGTGACCCTGTGGCAACCCCTTAGCCTATAAAAGGAGGACCAAGGCACGGAGGAGGGGGAAGAAAGGAAGGCACAAGTCCAACCAGAGCAAGACTAGACTAGGGCTGCGAAGGTAGGGGAAGGTGATCTCCTCCGGGTCAGGATCTCTCCTTCTACCTCCAGCCAAAACCCTTCCGGGTACCCCATCCGGGAGGCTCCATTGTAAGCCACACTATGAAGAACCCATCAATCCAGACATGCAGGAGTAGGGCTTTTAGCCTCCGGGCGGCCTGAAACTGGGTAGCTCCTTGTGTCCCTTTGGTTGCATGCTTTGATCGTGGAGAGGAGAGCTTGATCTAGACTCCGCCCGAGAAGACGATTCTCAGCCTCCTTCGCGCCCCGTGCCGAACCTAAAAGGGGGTATCCTATACTCCCGGTGTCCGTGCATCGAGACACGACAGACGCCACCTCCAGTTCGAGATCATGATTCGATCTGACCTTCTACTTAGCAGGTGCTACTCACCACATATTTTGTGAAGGTGTCAATTCATGGCTGGCCGACAGGTGCTATGCACGGCGTCCCATGTGGAGGCGTCATGTCATGATTGTCCCCGTTAGTTTCTACGAACAACGTATCTTCTGGAGGCATGAAGTCATGCATGTTGCTGCTCGATCGACTGTGGTGTGATCGTGACTTTAAGTGTGGCGGTATGTGATGTCTGCAACTCCATTATGTCCTCTAGCAGCATCCGTCTATCGAGGCGTTGTTAGTCTGACAAGTGATGATAGAGGCGACTTCAATAGCTTGTATGTGTACTCTAGTGGAAACACTAGATCACTGGTGTGGTAATGGCTACACGTGCATGCGTCATACTTTTTCAAAGGTGATGGCTCGAAGCTCGGTTTTTGAGACGAGAATGCTGAGATCGACTTATTATTGGAAAATTTATCATTGGCGCACATACCGAGATCCCTTCTTGAAGGTTTAGTCGAAGAGTTGTGTATTTGTTTGTGTAAATCTGTCTTTTACTAGAGTTTGTGGAAGTCTGGTGCATGAGGCATACAACCTTGGTTTATTTTTTTTTATTTTTTTGGTCGACTTTGTGGGTTTGGTTGCTGGTGTTTCTGACTTTTAATAATAAATGGTTGTGTGGATCATTCGATGCAGATGTGGGGGATTATTCTCCTTTTGGATTCTTTTATATATGTCGTTGTGTATTGTTTGTTTGAATCTGTCTTCTACCATACTTAGTGGTAGTCCGGTGGATGAGGTATACAACCTTGGGTTTTTTTTGGGTCGACTTTGTTAGGTTTGTTTGCTGGTCTTTGCCTAGCTTTTAATAATATGTGGTTGTGTGCATCACTCGATGCAGATGTGGAGGATTATTCTCCTTTTCGATTTTTTTTACATATGTATTACTTGTTGTAATTAAGATATACGGGATATAAACACTAATACTGACGAGGGTACACTCATCAAATCCCATGGTTAAGGACCTAGGGTTGAGATTATGGGGAGAGAACGTGGTAGTACTGTTAGTTTCGTCGGCTGACAAGCAGAGGCAAAGATTTACCCAGGTTCAGTCCCCTCGAGTGGAGATAAAGACCATACTTCCTGCTTGTCTGTTATTGATCGTGTGAGATTATGAGGTTACAAGGTGGTTCCGGCGAGATGACGATTTCGCTAGAGATTTGGTGGTTTGAGTATGGCTTGTCCCTAGATCGGCGCCCCTCCCAGCCTTTAAATAGGCTGGGTCTCGGGAGTTCGTAACCGACCTAGTTTACACGTAAGGAAAGTCTAAACCGACTATGCCTATGTCTAATCTTGGAGGGTACTCCATTTTCTTGGGCCTCTCGTCTTGGTCTTCGAGTAGGCTCTTCGCTATTGGGCCTTAGTCGTCACGTGCACCAGGTACCCTCACGGTAGGGTACCCGAGATGTATACCCTTGTCAAATACTCTGTCTAGCTTCGTGAAGTCGTTAATTTAATTTCTAGTTTTCTAGAGCAAATTGAGACAACGGTGGCTCGTCGTGGCATAGGGTAGCGACTGTTGCAAATGTGGTGTGTGGTATCGAGGTAGAGGACTCACGATTGGGTTGATCGCGACCCACGGGCTCTTGTCTATTGCCTAGCTCTCGGGCGAATTGCTCCCTCCCGCTTCCATTCGCACACGTTTTTGGCTTTCCGTGTCCGATCGATGGAGCGATCCATTGCCAACTCTGCGATGCACACGAATGGCTAAACCGTGTGCGAAGGACATTTTTAATCGTCAGCGTTTGCTTGCTGGTTCTTTACTAGTTAATTAAAGTGATTATTCCTAAACTGATTTTCTATATAAAGGCAAGATGTGCCAATACTGTCCGTATAAAAAATGCCAATACCAATCATAAAACAAAGCCATAATATCGTATCATTTTTTATAATGGGCCAACAATCTTGATAGAACACTAGAGGAGAAGGGCCTTTATTCTTTGCCATCATGTCAATAGCAGTATGAAGTTATTCCTGCTGGTGCGAGACAGAAATCCTGAAACGTCGATACAAAATGATCGCGGGTTACCCCAGTAGGCATATACAACAATGCAAAGTAGGATACCTAATAAGGGCAAAATAATGAGTAGAAGTGCATTATCTGTACCGGCAGTACTTTGGACCATGCAGTCATCGCCGTCGAAGAGGTTGGGGGCTCCCCTCAGCGTCACCGGCGACGGCGCCGGGAAGTAAAGAGTGTAGAGAAAATAGTGCGCGTCAGGGGACTTATAATTTACACCTTGCATGTGAATCCATGCCTGAGCGTTGAAGTAACCCTGAGCGGCGTCTTCCGCGTAGGTCGTGGCGACTAGGGCGCCCACGTCGGTCTGCCTCCCCGCCACGGCCAAGGGCACCAGGGGCGGGGGGGGGGGGGGAGGGTACCATGGAAATGTTCTTATTTAGCACATGAACAGTGCAAATTTTAATCGTTTTGCTTAAGCCAGCCCCCCTCAACATCCTAATTTAACTAATCCTGCCTCCGCCAGTGAAGGGCACCATCACCGTCATCCGAGGCCGTAGTACAAAGGACGGCAGGCTGGCTTCCGACCCGAGCTGCTGACCACCGTACAAGGGCGCAGCGTCGAGTCCACGCATGTTTACCTAGAATCTGTTGTCGGCGTTGCTGAAGCTGAAGACGACGGAGAGGTTGTAGGTGATGGTGGCGTCTAGCTCGTCCAAATCCAGAGCGTAGAGGGTGGCGTTTTCCACCCGAGGAACGAGGACTAGGTTGGAGGCCAAAAAGAGGAATAGCATGTCAAGTAGACGATCGTCACGGCCGCCAGTAGGAGGCCAAAAATCTTGGCACACGAACATGCCTCCTCGCTCGATCCTGGTGTGCTATATAGACCCAGCAGAACGGCCCAGCAGCCCATCCCGCATCACGAGGCATATCTGCACTGGCTATGTGGAAAAAAAATGATTCATTTTGTTAGAATACATATACGTAATAGATTAGATTTGAGATCATCTTGTACTTCAAGCCTATTGCCTTATTAGCCCCAAGTTTTGTACTCCTTATATACCGCATGAGGGTCAGATTAATAAACAACAAACTATTAGGGTTCTATAATTTTCACATGGTATCAGAGCGGTTAGTCTCACGACGCCGATCTTAAGACTTTCCACCACTTCCACATTGCGCTCCGCCCCCAGGGAGATCGATCTCCTCTCCTTGGGGGTGCGGCACCCGATTTCGATTAAAGATCGGATCGATATCCCAAGTGGGATAAAACACTGTGTGGGCTCGTTTGACCGACCGACCGGAGACCCCCGCCTCCGCCGGTCGCCGCCTGTGGGATAAACGTGATCTGAGCACCGGCGGGTAATGGGATTCCCGTGGGGATAAAGTGCGTTCGTCCCACTTAACCCGTTCGTGATTGGTGGGACTGTTAATCGGGACAGGTGGGTTAGTTTCGGTGGGATGGGACACGGGACAAGTGGCATGCCCATCCCACTTGAAACCATAGGTGACAAGTCAACATCGTGGTGCGTCAGGTCAGCTTTTTCTATATATGTAGCTACCGAACCTAATGAACCTGCTAGGTAAGAGACGATCTGTAACTTGCAAGAATCCCGTGACTTTGGTTAGGTCAGACATACACCGGAATTCCACGAGCCCGGACGAAGAAGCACAGTTGTTTCCGGCGTGTGTCCTGTATATATATAGCCCCTTGTGCACGAACCGGGACGACGGTGAGCGACCTCGCGCGCGTATTGACGATTTTTTTGGCCGAACTGGATCGCGACCTTCATATGCTTCCACGGGCTGGCAGGCTGGCGACGTCTACGTTATTGGTCCCGTAGCGGTGGAAACTGGGAGCCAATCCATCTAACTTCAATATTTCAGAGTGGAGCCATAGTAGCAGCTTCTGTCCTCCTTAATCATTTTAGACCGGAGCAGCAGCAGCCTATAAATTAAGGCCACGGTGGTGAAGGTGAATATCAAAAACACCCGAACCTACACACACACACACATGCATGCGTGGTCTTGTTCCCCTGCTAGAAAAATTAAGGAGAGAAGCTAGAGCACGATGGAAGAGTGAAGAAGAAATCGCCAGGTAAGAAATCACACACCACAATTTCTCCTGCGAATGACTGATTGTCTGCTGACATGGGTATTAGTTACTGATTATGTAAAATTTGTCCTTATTCATGTGTAATAATATAGATAATACTGCAGATCGATATCCTATTCGACAGAAAAGCTACCTAGCCATGAAGGTTGCTACAATCAGCTTATTACTTCTCCTGGTGTTGCTGGCTTGTGGTACGCTTCGTGTGGTCCTTTGCAGCTCCTCCCTGTTATATGGGAACGAGACAGATCGGCTATCGTTGCTCAGCTTCAAGGATGGAATCAGTCTGAATCCACAGCAAGTCTTCATGTACTGGAACGATAGCACCCACTTCTGTTACTGGGAAGGTGTCTCGTGCAAAGTGTCGTCACGTCGTGTCACTTCTCTAGACCTTAGCAGCCGAGGTTTAGTAGGACACATCTCAGCTTCACTTGGAAATCTAACATTTCTGAGGTCTCTTCACCTGGCGGAGAATACACTCTCACGAGAGATCCCACCTTCTCTCGGCCACCTACGTCGCCTACAAACCCTCCACTTGACTAATAACACGCTCCAAGGAAGGATACCGAGTTTCGCCAACTGCTCAAAGCTCACCGTGTTAGCAGTTTCACGTAACAACCTAGTTGGCAAATTTCCCGCCGATCTGCCTCCTCACCATCAGGAGTTGGGCGTTTACTTTAACAACCTTACTGGTATCATCCCACCTTCTCTTGCCAATATCACAACACTAGCAAAGATTTTGTGTTATGGCAACAACATCAAGGGAAATATCCCGGGCCAGTTTGCTGGTTTGTCCAGCTTGCAGGACCTAAATGCGGGTCTGAATCAGCTGACAGGCTTGTTTCCACAAGCCATCTTGAATCTTTCTACTCTTGTCAGCTTTTCCCTTACTTCGAATGGTATAGGGGGAGACGTACCACCAAATCTATGTACAGCTCTTCCTAATCTCCAAATACTTGATTTAGGTCTGAACTTCTTTCAAGGCCACATTCCTAGTTCATTCGCTAATACATCCAGTCTAAATGAAATCGAGTTGTCGGGTAACAACTTCACCGGATTGGTGCCCCTGATTGGAAAACTTACCAAACTCTCATATTTGAATCTTGAAAGCAATCAACTCCAAGCACACAGCAGGGAAGACTGGAAGTTTTTGGACAGCTTAAGCAACTGCACGGAGCTACAAGTGTTATTAGTGAGTGGGAATCGTCTATCAGGGAATGTACCAACTTCATTAGGCAACCTTTCTAATCAACTCCAGCGTCTATACTTGGGGGCAAATCAACTATCGGGACATTTTCCTTCTGGCATAGAAAACCTTCGCAACCTGACTACTGTGTCATTGTGGGGGAATCAATTTACAGGCGTGGTTCCAGAGTGGATTGGAACCCTCAAAACTTTGCAGGCAATAAATTTTGGTAGTAACTTTTTTGCGGGGTTCATTCCATCATCTTTGTCAAACTTGTCACAATTGGGATGGCTTGATCTAGACTCTAACCAGTTCATTGGCGAGATACCACCAAGCTTTGGAAGCTTCCCAATGCTTCAACATTTGGACATTTCCAAGAACAACCTTCGTGGTAGGATTCCAGTGGAGATATTTGGAATACCAACAATGTCTGAATTTAATCTATCTTTCAACAACCTCAATGGACAACTTCCTACCGACATTGGCAATGCTAAACAACTCATACTTTTGGTACTTTCATCAAACAAGTTATCTGGAGATATTCCAAACACTTTAGGTAATTGTGAGAGTTTAGAAACAATTGAGCTAGACTCGAATACTTTCAGTGGAAGCATTCCTACTTCCTTAGGCAACATAACCAGTCTCAACTATTTGAACTTTTCAACCAATGACTTAACGGGGTCAATACCAACATCTCTTGTCGACCTAAAATATCTGGAGCAAATAGATTTGTCATTCAACCATCTTCATGGTGAGGTTCCAACAAAAGGGATTTTCAAGAATGCATCTGCCGTGAGGATTGTTGGAAATAAGGGGCTTTGTGGTGGGGCATTAGAGTTATACATACTACCATGTTCTATTATTCCTTTGAATTCAACTAGGCGCAAGAAATCCATAGTGCTCAAAGTAGTTATACCAATAGCCAGTATGGTGTCACTTGCTTTGTTCATAACCCTCTTATTTCAATGGAGAGGGAAGCACAAATCAAAATCTATGTCCCTACCATCATTTGCAAGAGAATTTCCCAAAATTTCTTTCAACGATCTAGCTAGAGCAACACAGGGATTCGCAGTGTCCAACTTAATTGGCAGAGGGGGATACAGTTCTGTATATCATGGAAAACTATTTGAAGCTGAAAATGAGGTCGCCGTAAAAGTATTCCACCTGGAGACAAGAGGAGCACAAAAGAGCTTCATTGTAGAATGTAATGCACTGAGAAATATGCGACATCGTAATTTGGTCCCAATTTTAACTGTGTGCTCAAGCATTGATTCTAATGGTAATGATTTCAAGGCCCTAGTGTATGAGTTCATGCCACAAGGAGACTTGCATAACCTATTATACTCAACTCGAGACTATGAGGGCGCTTCAGATTTGAACCTTCTTACAATGGCTCAAAGGATGAGCATTGTGGTAGATGTAGCGGATGCAATGGAGTACCTTCACCATAACCGCCATGGAACAATGGTTCATTGTGATCTAAAGCCGAGAAACATTCTTTTGGATAACAATATGACAGCTCATGTTGGGGACTTTGGCCTGGCAAGAGTCAAAACTGATCCCACAATGATATCTATCGCTGACCCAAACACTTCTTCACTTGGACTAATGGGAACCATCGGCTACGCTGCTCCTGGTAATGGACCTTTTGTATATCCTGTGATGCTACATGTATCTACGTTTTTATGACAACTAGTGAATGTGAAATTAACTCCTCATTTATTTCTTCTATCTATAGAATACGCAGAGGCTTGTCAAGTTTCAATTGCCGCAGATGTTTACAGTTTTGGTGTGGTCTACTTGAAATTTTCATTCGAAGAAGGCCAACAGATGACATGTTTAAGGATGGACTAAGTATTGTGAAGTTTACATCGATCAGCTTGCCTGATAGGGTATGGGATATTGTCGATCCTCAGTTGATACAAGAGTTGGAACTTTGCCAAGAAACTCCAATTGAGTTGAAGAAAAAAGGTGTAGAGTCTCTGATATCTATATTAAACATTGGCCTTTGTTGTACCAAGCACTCTCCCGGTGAACGTATCAACATGCAGGAGGTGGCTGCAAAGCTACATGGAATTAGAGATGCATATTTCAGAGCAAACTGAATAAGCAATTATATTGGTTATGTAGTATTACAAACATGAATAAGTAAGTTCTTTTTGAATTGGTGTTTTCGACATTTATGTAACAACCCGGATTTATAAATATGAACCCTCATTGTGGTACTGCAAGAGCCCAAGATCAAGCCAATGTGTTACTGCAGGTTGGTGCATGAAGGCTATAGACGATCCACTTGGCACAGGGAGGTCCACCACAAGGACTTGGACCCCGCCTGGGTCTGAATGAAATAATTTGGAGTACAAGCCACGTCAAGATCACCTCATGGAATATACGGGATATATCTTGTAACCGACTTATATTGGATATAGTATATTTTGTTAGATTTTACCGTTATCTCAAACCAAACATGTAAAAGACTCAGCACCTCTAACACTAATTTCCACCATGTATATAAGGGGGATTGGGGGTCCCTCGGGTGGCATAATCTCATTCACGCCATTCTTATGGATCATCATTCACCGCTTCCACCATAGGCAAGATCCATCATGCCTCGAGATTGCAAAGAGCACCGACATATAATCAACTCGTCATAAACATGAAGTAAGATTTTTATCGAACGCTTCTTGCCGAGACACGAGGTTGTATAAATTTTGTTTACCATGTGCTACATCTAGGTCTGCCAAGCGGGGCCCTTCCAAACACACATTTCCATGTATCAAGTTTTCCAAATGAGCTTATATTTTATTGATTAATACATGATGTTCAGAGTTTATTTGGTTTATGTCGTAGTCGTGTCTTGCCACACTTCATCATTTATATGGTCCATGGATCATATTCATATTTGTTTCCCACACTTAATACTTCAATTTTGATACATACACGATTGGTGATAATCCACACATTGCCTAATGCTATGATAGGAAATTTTTATTAGAATTGAATTGGACTGGCAATTCCATTTCCAAGATGGAAAGGAAACGAGGTCCAATTCAAATTATGTTGTTTGGTTGCGAATGGAATTTCCGTTGGAATCAAAGTGTAACAAACAATTACAATCCCTGTTTGGATGTATATTCCATGGAATTGAATGTTTTGTTAAGTTTAGACAATATGAACTTGTGTACATGTATGAAAAATAGTATGTGTATATTTTAATATTGATGTATTATTTGTACACACATATATATTAACATTTTTTTTAACTTCGAAAAACTTTCTATTAAACCACGAGCGCGCTGGCTACCAGATCAGATACAAAGTCTGGAGGGTACTCGATCTACAGAAGCGAAAGTCTAAACGAGAAAAGCTCAGGATGCAAAGTACTTCGTATCTCTCTCAGTAGGACACCAAAATTAGCTAATCATTAGAGGAAAGTGCAGTGACCAGCGTCGAGGAATCAGATTCCAGAAAAACTGTGTTTGCTTCCAAAATTGCCGACAGGCAAGCATTTGCTTCTGCGTGTAGAGCAGAACGAACATGCATGAGGGATCTTCTTGGAAGGGAGGTGGCCGGCTTGGGCACGGCCAGGGGAGCGGACGCCTTGGGAAGGGCCAGGGTGTGGCCGTCGTCCCCCCTGCCGCCGCTTGTTTGATCCAGGGTTTGGGGCGGGGCAGTGGAGGGGACGGACGGCTTCGAAATCTGCAGCTCGCGCCGGCGGAGGGAGGGGAAGTGAAGAGATAGAGGAAGAGCGGCGGCCGCCGGCTTGCTCCAGGCTCAAGATCGAGTCGCGAAGAGCCTCAGAAAGTTTCCATGGCCACCCAAACAGGCGAATTCGGGTCAAGCAATTCCAAACGGACGATTCCGAGCCCCCAAGTACTATATCCAAACACAGCCTAAGATTATTTTTGGCAAAATTAACATGCTTTGGAACTTGATCTTTTAGCAACCATTGCCACAATATGTTTTCTTTACCTGTTGATGGAAATCTCTCCACCCTAGGTGATAATAATTTTTTTTTGAAACAAATTGGTAGTACTATTCAAGAACTAAATCAACCTCTTAATTATATTGTCTACCCACACGCCTTCACTATTTGCATAAGAGAGTCTCCTTTGTTGCATTTCCGGTAGTTGTACTTGTATTCACCCCGGTGCACAGCAGTACAAAGAAACATGACATAGTGGGTAGAAATGCAAATGGAGAACAAGATAGAGAATGTATGATAAGTTCATACATATCAACATTGGATTTCTTCTCACCTGTCAGCTATAAACATGACATGTGTGTGTTACTGACATGCTGTTTTTTCCTTTTTTTTCTCTCTCATGTACTCCCTTTAGTGCCAATTGTGTCTAACTATGTGGTTTTGCAAAGTTTTGTTGCAACATTTAGCTGTTCGAACAACATCCTTGCTTTCGGGTCAACCATCGTCATGAGAGTAGAAGGCACCTTTGCAAATAGGACTATACCTAATGATGGTAGTTGTTTTACTATGTGTCATCTCAAGTCTCTAACCATCATTAAGGTGTGTTAATTTATTGTTGGTCCTTGCTTCAGTCAACCCAAAATTAACAACACTATGTCATATTGAGATCCTTGTGTTACATGAACAGCCAGTTAATGCAAGGTTTGTTTTCTTGGTGGAGGAGTAGTTAATGCGGGTTGTGGTGAAACAAGATGGTTCAACAACTGGACATTCAAGCAAGCAAGGCTATTCGGACATAAACTTTCTTCATATTATTCCCAAGTTCCAACGGATGTCATTCACACATGATCATGTGTGAGACTTTATTTGTCACCACTACATCGATCGATCCATAGATCGACTAAGGAACGATGACATTACTTTGACTTCTTAGCACGCACCACCAACACATGTAGCGATGCCACCGAATGGTGTCGAAGTGGTGCTGGCGGTGGTGCTACAGCAGTATGGTGGAACGTACACGTTGCACATTGTCTGCAGGGTCTGCACGGTCATGGCCCTTGTTGCCTCAAACAGATATATTTGTTGAGGCTGGAAGAATTGGTGGCCGAGCAGTTGTTGCGTAGGCTGCAAGAAAGTACCCTGTCCAAATTGTTGTTGTTGTACGAAGATTGCGTGCACTAGGCCGCAGACGGCCGGGCACCGAGACTGCTCAGGAATCTGCACTAGCTGCTGGCAACACTGTTGTTGCATCACGTGACAACTGCTCTGCTGCAGCGTCTGGGAATGAAGGAATGGCACCATCATCCCTAGTGTCACTGGGCTGCACTGTTGTTGCAAGAACACCTTGCACGGGTTCAGTTGTTGCAGTTGGAATGGTTGAAAAAATGGTTGTTGGAAATATGGTTGTTGTTGCCATCCGATGATAGCGCTGGCGTTGGTTGCCACGATGGCGAGGAGAGCGAGGATGAGGAAGGTCTTCATGGTGGGTTGGTGTTGGTTACTACTTAAGTGGCTTTGATGTTTGTTCTCCGGTTGTGGGAAGGATGAGGATTGGTGGATGATGATATTCCTGGTGTATGCCTATTTATACAAAATTGTGTTTGCTTACGTGACTTGTTTGTACTGTACTCAAACTGATCATTTTGTATCTTGTGTTAGGTGTAATTTTGGATTGATCCCTATAGTTGCTTTGGTGTGCTCATTTATCTGACTGTCATGGAGAATGATAATTAACATGACTCATCTCATCCCCTTTACATGTCAAACGTTGATCAAGATTGCATCCTTTTTGCAACTGATTTTGTAATCTTGTATAAGTTGTTAGACATAAACCACATTTGTATGGCTTGTACGTAACTAAGTTTGTAATCTTGTAGGTTGTAAAGATGGATCAACTTGCCTAGCAAGGCTTTACTTATAAAAGGTCCAAAATTCTAAACTAAGTTTGTAGTGTTCTATAACAAGATGGAATGATGAGTTTGCATTAGTACATCATGAAATATCAAATTCCCTTTATATGTCAAGGATTGTGTTATCTTGCAAGTTATTATCACATATCAGATTGGTACGATTTTGTAGTACCAACCCATTCACTTGTTTGTACATCCGAATGTTTTGTTCTAGATTCTATTCATTTCTTGAACTAAATTAGTATTGTTCGGCAAATCGTTCAGATCTTGCCGAATTCTGTTCAAGATTGTTTGCAAAAATTGTTGGGGCTGTGAATGTTGAGAATGATACAGATCATTTACAGTAATAAAATATGTTTTCTCAAGGAAAAGGGAAATTACAGCTTGATTTACGAGGTAAGAATGAATGGATAGACATTCAGGCATTTCATCAATCCAGAAGAATTTTCATTATCTGTCATGAACAGAGCTACAAAAGTCATTCCCATCCTCCACACATTGAGGAAAAAGAAGCACATTTTATTCCGGTCGAACAGCAGAGGAATGTCATACAACGCCTCAGATTAGAAAACCTTGGCTCCAAACTCAGCATGGTCTCTAACTACTTCGATAAAGCCCCCGAGAAGTTCACAGCAAAATCTAGGGACATTCAGACCACTGGAAGCTCCCCGGACTCGCTGATGACAACCTTCTTCTTGGGACGGTCACCTCTGTCGGTCTCCAAATCCTCGATCATGCGTACGATGTCCATGCCTTCGAGGACCTGGCCAAAGACGACGTGTCTCCCGTCCAGCCACGATGTCTGCCACAAGAGTTTAAGAGTAGTCGACATACTTGAATGAGAAGTTGAAAACAGAAGCAGCAGTACAAAGAGTGCATCGATCAATTTTGCCTTTGGTTGATTGGAGGAAGTACACGGTTAGTTACCTGCTTAGTGCATATGAAGAACTGGCTGCCGTTGGTGTTTGGCCCAGCATTGGCCATGCTGAGCACTCCGGGTCCAGTATGAACCACTAAGAACATTACATTATATATGTAATCAGTTAACATGCGACTTAAAGCACAAATAGCAGGACAGAGTACATGCTAGTATAGTGTAACACATACATTTGAAGTTCTCATCCTTGAAGGTGCGGCCATAGATGCTTTTCCCTCCGGTACCCTGAAATTATCGATTTCCCATTCATTCAGACACAATATTTGCAAGCTCCATGTTTAAGTTCAGGCTATCTTAAGGTTCAGCTGTGCATAAGTTAAGTGAGTATCAGAAAGGTGGACCGTGCAACTTTTATTCCAGTGAAAATGAAGATCGAAAACAAAATTAGGTATGCGTCAACATGTAAAAATAGGGCTCAACGCCAATGTCCTTATAATCTAACCATCAAGCAACAAATCACAAGTTAAATAAGGATGTAAATGTGTGTGTGCAAGTGACCAATGGCAAACAAACAGGGATGCAAATCCAGGCCAAACTGGAGTATAAGAAAATTTTGAAATGCTGGTACGTAAGCAAAGCCAAAATGCAATATAACGTTCAGAAACACTTGTCCAGTTGTACTCCCTCCGTTCGGATTTAATTGACACACATTTTGTTACACATGGATGTATCTAGACATCAAACAAGTATAGATACATGCATATTTGGACAAAACCAAGTCAATTAATTTGGAACGGAGGGAGTACAAGACAACTTCCCTCTCTAAATTATACTTCAACACACGATAACCAATAGATGAAAGAGGTGCAGCTGTGCAAAGTACAAATAAATAAATGAATATGATTAATCTTGTGCACAAAGGTATATGCATGGATCAAGTGTCAGTCTTATATTCGTTTCATATAATCTGCACAGCATAAAGACCCATGCCAACAAACTAGAACACACGAAGTGGGTAAACAAACACATACGTTGCCCTTGTCGAAATCTCCTCCCTGAATCATGAAGTCCTTGATGACACGGTGGAAACTCGAGCCCTTGTAACCGAACCCTTTCTCCCCTGCCAAAAACAGAGAACTTTGTCAAGCATCTCATTCACGAGCGCAACTGCTTTCTCCAGAAAGTCATAGGCTCATACCAGTGCAGAGAGCGCGGAAGTTCTCGACGGTCTGTGGAACATCGTCCCCAAACAGCCCGATGACGATCCTCCCGACGTTCTTCCCCACTGGGTTCCCGATGCTGATGTCAAAGTACACCTTGTTTGTGACCTTGGACTGAAGGTCAGGTGCCTGCAATACACAAACTGCATCAGCACCATGACAAGGTAAACATAAAAGCGGCATATCAATTACACTGGCAGGGACTCCACATTTGCAGGAATATACGATTGCGTGTCTGCCTCGCACCGCCAGCAACAAACACTAACTGAACGTAATGAGCAAACACTAACACATGCCATACTCATGTATGGTTCCATGCATCTGCTACAGCTAACAATTTGCAATTTTATTCACAAAAAATTCGGTCAGTGACTTAATTTTCTTTTCCAAGAATAACACTAGAGAAACCTACTCTCATTGATACTGCAGCTGCTACAGCTAGGATATAAAACTGCGTGAATGTTCACATCCAGACAGACGGGCTTCCCTATTATTCAACTAGAGTATGTACAGATAAAAAGACGGCAGCTTTACATAGGGTTCGGCGCTGGCGGAGGTGACGAAGCGCGCGCGGCCCCCGGAGACGGAGACGGAGAGGGCCGGGGACGCGACGTGGCCGCCGCGGAGGGAGAGGAGCGGCGACGGGGACTTGGTGACGAGGAGGGACGCCCTCTGCGCCGCCGCCGCCGGGCGCGCCATGGCCTGCAAGAAGAGCACAAGAAGATGGTCAGGAGGATGTAGAAGAGGACGCAGAGCTCTACGAGAGGAGGAGCCGAGGGGGAAGGGAGCTCACGAGTGCGGAGAAGGAGGTCGCGGCCGCCATTGTTGGAGTGGGGAAGAGAGGAGGAGAGGTTTTGGGATGGAATCTGTTTGCCTGAAGATAACCCAGGGAAAGGGATGAGATTTTATTCTGTTCTGCAAGCGTGTGGAACTTCAAACTGGGTCCTTTGGTTTCATCAATTTTCTCTTATTAGCCAGGTCTTCCCTGGGTTAAACTAACTGAGGTTGAGATATGTGTGGTTAGAGCATGTATAGCATAAACTTCAAAAGGACGGAACCTTAAAACTGTTTCGTGTTTTTGCGCCACAAAACTCGCCGTGCAGAACATATCCCCAAACCAAACTGCAAATTCTTGATTTTAGATTTCGCGGGAACAAACAGCTCAAAACACGCATCAACAATTTTAATTGTGTTAATCATCGCTTCAATGCTTCAATCCATTCTCAATTCTGCCACCATGAAACTTCTTGTATTCCCGGAGTACTACACTACATAATGATGCATGATTTGGTTAGGAATAAATACTAAAACATGACATTGTGGTTAGGAATGAACATCAAAGTTAATAAGGAGTACATATTGTAAATGAAAATCAAGAAATGGAAACAACATACGTAATATATCTCCCCCCTCTAAAAAGCAACAAATTTTGGTGAGGATCTTGCTGACAATAGTGACATATACTAATTTGAACCAGAAGTAAGTCAGTCAAGAAGAGCACGAACCTAAACCACACATTAGGAGTTTGTTTATTTGCTTTAAATTCTAGATTTAATATGTCGTGGTGGGAACACGCAGATGCCTAGGGGTAGGCTTAGCCTGGCGCCGAACGGACACTCGCGGATTCGGGAGAGGGTTTGCGCGGTAGAACCGCACACGAAGAACACTGCAAACACAAAGATCTACCCTGCTTCGGGGCCCTCGTGAGGAGGTAAAACCCCTACTGCAGCATCTATCCTACTTTGGTGTATTCTCGTCTCACATGCGGTGTGTACAAATGCTCCTCGAGCTGTAAACCTCTAAGTGCCTCTAAGTATGCCTCTAATCACTGCTAATTAAGCTGCTAAACACTGCTAATCTCTAGAGAGGAGAGCTCCCGCGGGGGGAAATGAGCCCAGGGGCCTCGTGTGCCCGTCCCTTTGCCTCTCCCCCTGGTGCTCTTTATATAGAGAGAGCCCAGGGGACAACAAGGGGACAAGGGGACAAGCAGGGGACAAGAAACACTATTCCAGGACACTGTAGCTGCGTCATGGAGGTGTACTCTAGTCACATCGCTGGCACTGTAGCCACGCTGCCTGTGTCAGCGTCTTTGTCCTCTAGCGTCTGTCTCCTGGATCTTGGCATAGCATCTGTACGTGACGAGGAAGGATGACGGAGTAGCGCCTGGTGGAGATATGCCGGTCGATGGAGAGGAGCCCGTCCGAGACAGCCACGATCCGCTCCCGGTGGCTGCAACCGAGGTGTGGAGCCCCACCGAGCTGGAGCAGCCTCGGACCAGCCGAGGTATCTCGGTCTTGTCGAAGGGATGTCTCGGTTCTTGTCTTGGTCAAAGGAAGCCGAGGCACAGGGTGACGCGGTCCATACCGAGCGAAGGAGTAGCGCTGGCAAGCGCCGAGGTAGCGACATAATGATCCGGTCGATGTACGCTTCAGTCGCCGTGACCCAACTCGCTGGAGAGCGAAGCCGGCCCGGTGAGTCTCGATCCGATCCGGAGCTGGCGTGAATCTCGGCCTGCCCTGAGCTCCGCAGGTGCCGGCCCGTCCGGGATAAGGAGATGGCGGCCCGTCCTGGGCTGGAGGAAGCTGGCCCGTCCGAGCTGCTGCCCAATCGGTTTAACCGAGGCTAGGGAAAGGCCGGCCCAGCCGAGCTGTGGCCACCTCGGCCCACCGAGGCTGGCATCTCGGTCCGCCCGGCGCGGCGGTTAACTCCGGTCTGCCCAGCTCGGGGCCCATCCGAGATCCTGCACTCGGTTTAACCGAGTTAGACAATACATCGGCCCATCTTTAGCTTATATCGGTCTGGGGAATCACAAACTCGGCCCAGGACACGTTTCTATGCCTTTTCCTCTTATTCTTTGACTGCTTATTCACTATTTCCCTCTTTTATTAATACAACAGCACCCACAACTTTGGGGTACCCGGGGTTACATCCCCGACATTAGTCCCCGAGGCTGTGGGGGACTCGCAGAGTCGCGCACAGACTTACAAAAATAAATAATTGTACTAGAAACCTCCTGCACCGTACAGCCTTGCCTTTCAGGCCAAATGCGACATCCGGTTGACCGAGCTCACCCGAATCAACAACGAGATGGACAATTTGTACTGGAAATATGTTGCCTGAATGGTCACCATTATATGCCGGTTCTTAGCCCTCCTGGCTTTTACCAAATTGAGATGCCACCAGCGTCGGCTAGCCCTCCTGGCTTTTACCGAATTGAGATGCCGCCAGCGTCGGTTAGCCCTCCTGGCTTTTACCGAACTCCGATGCCGCCAGCGTCGGTTAGCCCTCCTGGCTTTTACCGAATTGGGATGCCGCCAGCGTCGGTTAGCCCTCCTGGCTTTTACCGAACTCGGATGCCGCCAGCGTTGGTTAGCCCTCCTGGCTTTTACCGAATTGGGATGCCGCCAGCGTCGGTTGGCCCTCCTGGCTTTCACCGAACTCGGATGCCGCCAGCGTCGGTTAGCCCTCCTGGCTTTTACCGAATTGGGATGCCGCCAGCGTCGGTTGGCCCGACATAAACCTGCAAGTATGTATCTCATATGCCTCGGTATTTCGGCCCCTCTGGGCATACCACATATCTCGATACCTCGGCCCCTCTGGGCATATCACATATCTCGATACCTCGGCCCCTCTGGGCGTATCACACATGTATCGGTACCTCGGCCTCTTTGGGCATAACTCATATGTCTCAGTATCTCGGATGTCCGGCAGCCACTCTGGGCGCTTACCGACATAGATGTCTCCAGCCACTGCTGGTTTGACATAAGCATATCTCGAATGCCGGTTTTAGCCACTTCGGGCGTATACCGACATAGAGGTCTCCAGCCACTGCTGGTTTGACATATAACCTGCAAAAACATATCTCAAAGGTTGCCTCTGATTAACCAACATAGACACTGATCTGGTACACAGGTAATGCCATGATACACTGGCAAACAGAATAAACGACGATTTGGGATATGGAATGATGCCAGGATATTGTGACAAACCGAAGTAAACGGCGATCCGGGATGTGGAATGATGCCGTGATACTGTGGCAAACCGAAATAATCGGCGATCTAGAGAATACCGATAATGCCATGATACCTTGGGTAATTTGAGATAACCAACATAACCTTGATACCTTGGATTTCCATTATACCTCGGATTTCCATTATAACTCGGGTTTCCACTATACCTCGGATTTCCACCATACCTCGGAATTCCATTATACCTCGGATTTCCATTATGACCCGGATTTCCATTATGACCCGGATTTCCAATATACCTCGGATTTTCCAGGATACCTCAGTAACGAACATTCTCAACAAAACCGATGTCACCTTTCAACGTTAGTTCAACATACATATCATGAAGAATATTCGACGGGAATAACAATTATACTAACCGAGGCAAACTAGCTATAGCACTTGATAGAAAATGAATCTAACAGCAGATACTATGCACACAAAAACTAGACTCGGTTGAAACCGAGTCCCCGAGTCACTTTTCTTATCTAGGAGGAGGTGTAAAACAGACTGGCTATCCAGTCCCCGGGTCAAGACATCTTGTCCCGGGTAGAACAACTAATCAAAGCAAGGTAGAAACGAGGGGCCAGTCCCCGAGTACTGTTTGAGACTATCTAAAAGCATGAGCAGACATATAAATGATACTTACAAGGCCAGGTTGTTGGAGAAGTCTTAATTCGGATTTTCAAGTCTTAACTTGGATTCTCCCAAGATACCTCGGACTTCAGAACACCTCAGACTTCAGAACACCTCGGATTCCAGAACACTTCGGATTCCAGAACACCCCGGATTACAGAACACCTCAGATTCCAGAACACCTCGGATTCCAGAACAGCTCGGATTCCAGAACAGCTCGGATTCCAGAACAGCTCGGATTCCACTGTAGCCAACTCGAAAATGAGTCAACACACGGGGACGATGCCGAAGTTGAGTCCCCGCATTGATGACGAAGGTCCCATCCGAATTGATCCAGCAAGCGCCACTATCAGCCCCACGGTGGGCGCCAACTGTCGTGGTGGGAACACGCAGATGCCTAGGGGTAGGCTTAGCCTGGGGCCGAACGGACGCTCGCGGATTCGGGAGAGGGTTTGCGCGGTGGAACCGCACACGAAGAACACTGCAAACACAAAGATCTACCCTGCTTCGGGGCCCTCGTGAGGAGGTAAAACCCCTACTGCAGCATCTATCCTACTTTGGTGTATTCTCGTCTCACATGCGGTGTGTACAAATGCTCCTCGAGCTATAAACCTCTAAGTGCCTCTAAGTATGCCTCTAATCACTGCTAATTAAGCTGCTAAACACTGCTAATCTCCAGAGAGGAGAGCTCCCGCGGGGGGAAATGAGCCCAGGGGCCTCGTGTGCCCGTCCCTTTGCCTCTCCCCCTGGTGCTCTTTATATAGAGAGAGCCCAGGGGACAACAAGGGGACAAGGGGACAAGCAGGGGACAAGAAACACTATTCCAGGTACACTGTAGCTGCGTCATGGAGGTGTACTCTAGTCACATCGCTGGCACTGTAGCCACGCTGCCTGTGTCAGCGTCTTTGTCCTCTAGCGTCTGTCTCCTGGATCTTGGCATAGCATCTGTACGTGACGAGGAAGGATGCCGGAGTAGCGCCTGGTGGAGATATGCCGGTTGATGGAGAGGAGCCCGTCCGAGACAGCCACGATCCGCTCCCGGTGGCTGCAACCGAGGTGTGGAGCCCCACCGAGCTGGAGCAGCCTCGGACCAGCCGAGGTATCTCGGTCTTGTCGAAGGGATGTCTCGGTTCTTGTCTTGGTCAAAGGAAGCCGAGGCACAGGGTGACGCGGTCCATACCGAGCGAAGGAGTAGCGCTGGCAAGCGCCGAGGTAGCGACGTAATGATCCGGTCGATGTACGCTTCGGTCGCCGTGACCCAACTCGCTGGAGAGCGAAGCCGGCCTGGTGAGTCTCGATCCGATCCGGAGCTGGCGTGAATCTCGGCCTGCCCTGAGCTCCGCAGGTGCCGGCCCGTCCGGGATAAGGAGATGGCGGCTCGTCCTGGGCTGGAGGAAGCTGGCCCGTCCGAGCTGCTGCCCAATCGGTTTAACCGAGGCTAGGGAAAGGCCGGCCCAGCCGAGCTGCGGCCACCTCGGCCCACCGAGGCTGGCATCTCGGTCCGCCCGCGCGGCGGTTAACTCCGGTCTGCCCAGCTCGGGGCCCATCCGAGATCCTGCACTCGGTTTAACCGAGTTAGACAATACATCGGCCCATCTTTAGCTTATATCGGTCTGGGGAATCACAAACTCGGCCCAGGACATGTTTCTATGCCTTTTCCTCTTATTCTTTGACTGCTTATTCACTATTTCCCTCTTTTATTAATACAACAGCACCCACAACTTTGGGGTACCCAGGGTTACATCCCCGACATAATACTTCGATTCAGATTAATTTTTACAAGCATTATGACTTCTTTAGATAAACACAATGCATAAAAATCAGTTAAAGAACGATATTTGTCGCAAGGAATAAACATTGAACCATGGTGCTCTCACCGATGTCAACACGACACTCAAGCAACCTTACTCAGACAAAAGCATTGCTTGTCCTTTATTACCAAGTTTCACCAACAAGTACAGTCGGGTCACACAATATGATGCATGACATGATGTTTAGCAGCCACCGTTGTATCGATCGATCCATCGATTGAACAACGGTTACCCCCATCCATCTACTAGCATACACTTTTGTATTATTACCAACCGCCAATGCCCCCAACTGGCGTGGTGACAGGGGCGGTGCAGTATGCTGGCATGGCTAAGTTGCACATCCTTGGGAAGGTCCTCAGAGCTATGCTCCTCATCGCCTCAAAATGCCCTAGTCGGTGAGGTTGAGCGAAGCCCTGATCCCACGATTGTTGAAGTTGCGGCTGGAAAAAACCTTGGCTTAACTGTTGTTGGGCAATCATGCTGTGCGCGAAGCTGCATATTGCCGGGCACCGAGATGGTGCGGGGATCTGTGCTAGCTGCTGGCAGCACTGCTGACGCATCACCTGGCAGGTGCTTTGAGGTAGCGTCTGTGACCGAACAAACGGCGGGGTCGCCATTGGGATGCATTGCTGCTGGAGGAACACCCTGCACGGGTTCAGCGGGTGCTGTTGTTGGCCAAAGCCCACTTGCATGGGTTGTTGCAGCATCTGTTGGCCGCCGAAACCTGCTTGGATGGGTTGTTGTGTAATGTGTAGTTTGCCGCCGAAGCTCGCTTGGATGGGTTGTTGCATAATCTGTTGTTTGTCGCCGAAGAGTTCTTGCGTAATCTGTTGTTGGCCGCCGAGTCCCGCTTGGATGGGTTGTTGCGGAATCTGTAGTTGGCCGCCGAAGCCCACTTGCATGGGTTGTTGCAAAATTTGTTGTTGGCCGCCGAAGCCTGATTGAATGGGTTGTTCTGGAATCTGTTGGCCACCGAAGCCCGCTTGGATGGGTTCTTGTGTAATATGTTGTTGGCCGCCGAGGCCCGCTTGGATGGGTTATTGCGGAATCTGTTGTTGGCCACCGAAGCCCGCTTGCATGGGTTGTTGCAGAATCTGTAGTTGGCCGCCGAAGCCCACTTGCATGGGTTGGTGTGGAATCTGTTGTTGGCCGCTGAAGCCTGCTTGCATGGGTTGTTGCGGAATCTGTTGGCTGCCGAAGCCCGCTTGGATGGGTTCTTGCGTAATCTGTTGTTGGCCGCCGAGGCCCGCTTGGATGGGTTGTTGCAGAATCTGTTGTTGGCCGCCGAAGCCCACTTGCATGGGTTGTTGCAGAATTTGTTGTTGGCCGCCGAAGCCCGCTTGCATGGGTTGTTCTGGAATTTGTTGTTGTCCGCCGAAGCCCGCTTGCATGGGTTGTTGTGGAATATGTTGGCCGCCGAAGCCCGCTTGGATGGGTTCTTCCGTAATCTGTTGTTGGCTGCCGAGGCCCGCTTGGATGGGTTGTTGCGGAATTTGTTGTTGGCTGCCGAAACCCACTTGCATGGGTTGTTGTTGCAGAATTTGTTGTTGGCCGCCGAAGCCCGCTTGCATGGGTTGTTCTGGAATTTGTTGTTGGCCGCCGAAGCCCGCTTGTATGGGTTGCGGAATCTGTTGGCCGCCGAAGCCCGCTTAGATGGGTTATTCTGGAATCTGTTGTTGGCCGCCGAAGCCCGCTTGTATGGGTTGTTGCGGAATCTGTTGGCCGCCGAAGCCCGCTTGGATGGGTTCTTGTGTAATCTGTTGTTGGCCACCGAGGCCCGCTTGGATGGGTTGTTGCGGAATTTGTTGTTGGCCGCCGAAGCCCGCTTTCATGAGTTGTTGCGGAATTTGTTGGCCGCCGAAGCCCGCTTGGATGTGTTCTTGCGTAATCTGTTGTTGGCCGCCGAAGCCCGTTTGCACGGGTTGTTGCAGAATTTGTTGGCCGCCGAAGCCTGCTTGCATGGGTCGTTGCAGAATTTGTTGTTGGCCGCTGAAGCCCGCTTGGATGGGTTCTTGCGTAATTTGTTGTTGGCCACCGAAGCCTGCTTGCATGGGTTGTTGTGGAATTTGTTGTTGGCTGCCGAAGCCCGCTTGCATGGGTTGTTGCAGAATCTGTTGTTGGGCGACGAAACCTGCTTGCATGGGTTGCTGCGGAATCTGTTGTTGGCCGCCGAAGCCAGTTTGCATGGGTTGCTGCAGAATATGTTGTTGGCCGAAGCCCGCCTGACAACCGGTCTCCAACTGCGCGACCGCGTTGGTCGCCACGACGACGAGGAGGGCGAGGATGAGCAAGGTCTTCATGGTGGACTCTTGCATAGAAACTCCTTTCTTTGCTTCGACGTTGTGTGAAGGATGGTGGAGGAGGAATCCCTCGTCCAAGGACTATTTATAGCCTCCGTGACACCATCTTCTTTTGTTCCCGCATTGGCTTTCGCTAAAGTTGTTTGGTTGCTTCTAAAACCGAACATTTGGTACTCCTCTGTTAGGTGGGGAACTACATACAAGTATAAACACGGATCATTTAGAAAAGGTTAGAAAAGGTGCTTTTACTCTGTTGCACACACATAGTGTATTCGTCACATAAACTCGCGATGATAATCGATAACAAAAATGACTCCCCCTTATTTGCTTTACACGTCGACGCTTATCAATATCACCTCTTTTCTCCCAAAATTGTGCCAGTTGTTAGTCATAAACTACTTGCACAAACAACCTAGCAAAAACATTGCATTGTTTTTCATGGCTCTATGTGGTGGAACTAACTAAATTTGCACTTCCCTAAAAAAACTAAATTTGAAATATTGTGTAGGATGTTGGAGTAATACAGATTTACATGTGGAGGTTGTTCTTGCAATAATCTTCTTGTGGAGTACTACAAGTCTACCACACCAAACTCCACGCAGAGACAGAACAGAAAACCAAGAAACCATGGCGCGTCGATCCCTGCTCCTCGTTGCGGCCGCCACCGTCCTCCTCCTCGCCGTCGCCAGCGCGGCAGGGGACGCGCCGTTCGTGGTGGCGCACAAGAGCGTCAAGCTGTCCCGCCCCGGCCCCGGCCCCGGCGTCGAGCGCCTCGCCGTCACCCTCGACCTCTACAACCAGGGTTCCGCGTGAGTTCCTCCCCTCACTGGATCCACCCGAGATCTGCGTCCGCCAGATCCGGCCAGATCTCGCGTCTTAGACCCGCCCACGTTTCTTGCATCATCCCTACATTAGTTGAGATCCTCAGGGACGAGTTGTTGACTGCTCGAGTAATAAGTCAATTCATACTTGTTTCTGAAGTACTGTAGTGATATTGCTCAGGGATCTTGCTCTCGGTAGCCTTGCGTTTCGTCTTGCATGAAGTGTCCAGAATTCTGGATCGCTCGCTGGTATTACGGACTGGATTGGCGGTCACAGGATCTTGTAGCGGAATGTGTTCAAACCCGGAACTGGGCTGTGTTTAGGTGTGTAGATCGGAGAGTGCACGTCAATGGGAACCCTGGCTGCTATTTACCAGCTTCAGTGAAATTCGGGTTTCATGCGGCACGCCCTGTTCGTCCAAAAGAATCTTGTGATCGTGGTTGGATATGGACATATGGTTGATTGTGCGCGTAGTTGCTGGATGACGCTACGAGGAGTCGTATCAGACAGTGTTATGACCAATTGACCATAACACACACAAAGTCCTGGTCGTGTCTTACTATAATTGTAGTTAGAAACTTGTAATTGTATCTGAAACGATGCAAGTGAATAGATCAACGGAGTAGATAATTAGAACCTGTATGGTACTTTTAAGGTCTGATAAGATGGTTATGGTTTTCCGATCAATTTCCTAACACTCAGTTTAAGTCTATGTCTGCGTCCTACATCTCCATTTAGCTGTTTCCATAAGTTTTACCTGTTTCTAAAGTAGTGATATTATACTCAGGCATCTTGTCCTGCTTCTGATAGCCTTACACTTTGTCATGTCTGCAATCTCCAGAATTCTAGATCTGGATTGTGATTGGAACACATCAAAGCCAGGACTGGGCTTGTTTTTTAGGAGTGTAAATTAGAGAGTGCGAGCTACTGTCCTTTTTTTACAAGCTCCGGTGAAAAATTAGGGGTGGAGCATGCGTGCCCTATTCCTCTAAAAAAGGTCACTGCTGGAGTAATTGACCACCTAGCTGTTGGGATGGCGTGAACAAGAATCGTAGCTAACAGTGTTATGTCCATACACAAGTCCTGGTCGTTTTGCCACGTTGTCCAACTATACTTGTAGTTAGAAGCTTATTGATTATATCTGAAATGAGTCTGAACTCTGACTAGATAAATTATAAATAATTAGACCCCACATGATATTTGTAAGGTGTGATGTTCATGTCCATGAGTCCTGCTAATTTTGGTGTCAAATAAATCGTCTGCCTTAGCATAAATTTTCCACACTTAATGTTAGATAACTATTTAGCCAAAGCTATGTCGATGTTTGTATGGGCAATTCATTGTCAAATACTAATTTACATGCGTACCTAAATTTTTGTTTAATATGAAATGCAAACTCCTTCATGCCAATTGTTTCATTGGCATCAGCACTAATTTATTTTTAATTCATTCCCCAGGACTGCCTATGATGTTAGCCTGAACGATGATTCTTGGCCACTAGAAGCATTCGAGCTTGTCTCTGGAAGCACATCGAAGATAGTGGAAAAGCTTGAGCCGTCAGTACACCTCCTAATCCATTTTATCTTGCCATTTCGAAATGCCAGTGTTTTCCTTTGACAGTGTACCTTTTGTGCTTCCAGAGGTTCCACTGCGTCCCACAACTTTGTTTTGGAGACCAAGGTGCAGGGAAGGTTTCAGGGTTCTCCTGCGGTTATCAAATACCGTGTTGCCACAAAGGCTGCACTTCAGGTTCGTTTGTTCTACATGCCTCAGTTTTTTTTATTAGTATTTCTGCACTTGGTGATTTGTTTAAGGATTAGTTACTTGTAGAGAGAATTTGTTTAAACTAGACAACGTAAGTGGCATGTGGAGAGAATTGGCTACAGTATTTACCAATTATGAACTTAGGTCTTGATTATTAAATGCTAATAAAACTTGGTGATTTGCATTCAGTACTAAGCTTGAGATGAGCTTAACAGGCTTTTGCTTAACGACTCTAATGTGATCCGCTATTCCATTGATCATAGTGGGACTGAACCTGATAAGCTTAAAGCTAATTAGTACTTTCTATGCTAAACATCATTGGGTACTGTGCGTGCTGTTTTGCGACATTCTGTTACGGTGAGCTTAAATAGCTTGTTTTCTTTTACAGGAGGCCTATTCGACGCCTGTCCTTCCATTTGATATCCTCGCCGAGAGACCTCCACAACAGAAGTTGGCCTTGGTTAGTAATCGTATCATTCCATTCAGTTCAAGACTAAAAACTTCATTTATTCTAATGTTTGAATGTTACATCTTTGGTGCTCACAATTCACTTCTGGATACCCACCTTCGTCACTTGGACCTTTTCAGGCTAAGGTAATTTCGTGATACTCTGTTCTTGGATTAACTTGTCTGTTACATCTAAGTAGGAAGTGATAATCTGTCGCTTAGCAGACTGTGAACTAACAAACCGTTCATCTGCAGAGACTTGTTGGGACATACGGGCCAGTGGCATCTGTTGTCTCCTTTGTCGGCGCGTTCATCTACCTGGTCGCGAGCCCATCGAAGTCTGGCGCTGGTAAAGGAAGCAAGAAGAGACGCTGAAGCAGTTTATTGGCCACCTTTTTTTTTGTAGTAGCTGGTTTTGATCCCAGGAAGCAAACTTATGCTCTCTCTAAATCTTTAGTTGTTCCCAGTGTACTCTAATGGCTCAAGTAACCAGGATCATACCAGCAATATAATTTGTTCAAGCATCTTCAGGCCTTGCTAACTAAATTTAGACAGAAGAATATATTATATTTGATAGACAGAAGGATATAGTTATTAGATTTCCTTTCGGCTCATTGCCAAGCTACCGTGTGATGTTTGGATTGAACTAAATCCATATGGCTATGATTTTCTTCTTCTTGGATTGAACTAAATTCATTTACTATGAATTTGGTGACGCTAACTGATTACCCGTGACTTACTGAGATCTTTACTCGCCAGGGCGCGCGTAGGCGCACGAGTACTGCTTAAGCACTCGCTCAGGCCGAAAGCTGGGTGGGAGGGCTCCGCTTCCCTCTTTTTCTGCTTATTAAGCGTGCATAAGCGTACGCTGAAAATAACGTTGATTGCACTACTACATAAGAAGTTGGTGATGCATGAGTTGGTTAGAAATAAACACCAGTGCTTAGAAACGAACACTCAAAATCAAAGTTAATGAAAACATACTCTGGAATAAGAATCAAGAAATGGAAAGAAAATAGGCAATCAATTCCTTCTTCTACAAAGCAACAAGTTTTGGTCTGGGTCTCATTGAAAACAGTGACATATACTATTTAGGACAAGAAGTGGTCAGTCAAGAAGGTAACAAACCTGAAGATTCAATCTCATTTCCACAAATCACCGACTCTTCTGTAAACACAATACATACAAAGTTGGCTAAAGCACAATATTGTCGTTAGGAATGAACACTCAAACATGGTACTAACACATATGTAAACATAACACTCAAGCAATGCTATTGAGAAAAAACCTTCATTTGTCTTTTTATTCCCAAGTTTTTAACAACAATTACGGTCGTGTCACACAAGATGATGCATGACACGATATTTATTCATCACCGCTACATCGATCGATCCATCGACTAAACAACGGTGATCCACCTATCTATTACAACACCCTTGGTAATTCTCAATAACTGCTCATGCCGCAAACTGGTGTGGCAATAGTGGGGTGCAGTATGATGGCATGTACAAGTTGCACATCGCTGGGACGATGCTCACAGCTATGTTCCTTATCATCTCGAATTGGCCTACTTGTTGGCGTTGAGCCAAGCCCTGGAACGGTTGTTGCAGTTGTGGCTGGAAGAAACCATGGCCTAGTTGTTGTTGCTGCTGGAAGATGATGGTGTCTGCGAGGCTATGGACGGCGGGGCAACGAGACAAGGTGGGGATCTGCGCCAGCTGCTGGCAGCACTGCTGACGCATCACCTGGCAGGTGCTCAACGGTAGCATTTGCCACCCGACGAACGGCGACATCGCCAATGGGACGCACTGCTGCAGGAGGAACACCCTGCACGGGTTCAAAGGATGTTGCAGAAATGGTTGTTGCGGAAACTGTTGTTCGAAGCCCAGTTGGAGACTCTCCAACTGCGCGACGACGTTGGTCACTGCGACAGCGAGGATGACGAGGATGAGCATGGTCTTCATGGTGGACCGGTGTGTGTGGCTACTCCTTGCTCGTTTTTTGAGGTTTTGTGAATGATGGTGGAGAAGAATGCCCCAATGAAGGCCTATTTATAGCCACCATGCCACCGGCCTTCTCCTTTCATTTCCGCATTTACCTTCTTCCAAATGATTTTGGACGCTTCTGAAACCATGGATCAATCGCAAAAGCTATCTCTTTTCTGTTGTACACACATAATGTGACCATCACAGAATGGATAATCAAAATGACTCATCCTCGTTGGCTTTACATGTCGACGCTTATCAAGACCACATCTTTTTCCCAAAAACTGAGTTTGTATCTTTGTACAAGTTGTTTGGATCAATCGGAAAAGCTATCTCTTTTCTGTTGTGCACACATAATGTGATCATCACAGAATCGATAATCAAAATGACTCATCCTCGTTCGCTTTACATGTCGACGCTTATCAAGACCACATCTTTTTCCCAAAAACTGAGTTTGTATCTTTGTACAAGTTGTTTGGCACATAAACAAATTGTCAAAATATTGCACTCTTTTCCATGGCTTGATGTGGAACTAACTAATTTGTAATCCTGTGTGGGATGCTGTTAGGAGGGACCAGATTAGTAAAAATCCACATGTGAAGGAGTTGAATCCATGGTCCCTACAGCAACCCACATAACAGTGCTAGGATTGCACGGCTCGTTTTGCATCTCAGATTTCTGTTTCAAGATGTAAATCTGCTCGTGATATTGAAAGTAATGAGTGTCTATTTCGCTCAGTACTACTACTCGAGTGTACAATAGTTGCTACTCGTCAGATTTAATACTCCCTGCAGTCCCAAAAAAACTGTCGGAGGCTATACGTACAAGTTGAGCGTGGTATGGTGTTTCCTGGCAATTTTACCAGATCCGAGGGAGTAGCATGTTTCAGTTTAATTAAAACGTGTACACCACAATAGTCTTCAGTTTAGCTACGCAAGCAAGCAACACCAGTACTAAAGTACAGTCTGGTGGTAACTGTATTTTCAATAGATCTACAAGTAACTTGTCCAGTCATGAAAAAAACACATAAGCACTAGAAGGTACTGAACTTGGACACAACAGTCACTCTGTATGTGACTATGTGTCTAAACCGACAGCCATATCGCCTACATTACCATATACATATCAAGAACATAGTTAGCTACATTGCAAACCTTGTTATCGACTTATGCTCACTCATCTTTCCAATAGCTCTATGTATTCATATGTGTCTCAAACTTCTTAAATTCTATTAGGGTAGGTGAAGTATGTTCTCGGTCACTAAGCTGACAAAACTAGTAGTACTTCATAGTTTGGCATGGTTCAGTTGCAGCAGGACGAACCACGACTATTTTAGCACCGTTAGATAGAAGGGAATAAACGAACGGTTCCTCAAAATGATGACCACCGTAAAACTTGAATATATAAAATCTCACAAGAAATAGCATTTGTGCCAGAAATTTACAGTTCAACTAATATTTCAATACATACAATGATACAGCTTTTACATTTTTCATAATTTTTCCAATGTAAAAAAATATTCGAAAAATGCCTAGCATCCGGAGCTCGAACTCCGAAATGAGTGTCATGTCATCATACCAAGAAGCAACAATATAATTATACAGTCCTTAAATCTTTAGTTGTACCCGATGTACTGTAATGAATTAAGTAGCCATGATTTAGGTCCCAAAAAAGCCATGATCTAACTAGCAATGTAATTTTGACATTTATACTTGAGCATCCCGGATCAAGACTCACCTGGCTGTATTCGATTACCAGATGTAGATTAGTCAAGGCCATTGTAACTCGTAGCCTGGCCATTAAAAAGTTAATGAACAGATGCAATATACTAATTACAATTCCCAGAAAAATACTGTTTACAACCAGATTGAAAAATAACAAAAAATTCTATCTAGAACAAGATGCAGACCAGTCAGGACAATCACAACTTATAAGCTTCACAATTAAAGAGTTAATTTGATGTTATTCCTTATTCCTTACTTTAATGATACTTCAACTCAAAACAAATTTCACACTCACTTTTTATGTTCTGATTAATTTCAATGTAGAGGGTTTTGGTTAGGGATCAACATCTGAATATGGACAGGAACAAAACAAGGACAAGCATTTATGTAGACAAGAACTTCATTTGTCTCTTATTCCCAAATTTGGCTAGGGTCTGACATGTTGATGCATGACACTTTATTTGTCACCGCTAGATCGATTGGTTCATCAGCTAAACACTGATGGTCCATTTATTTAATACTGTAACCTTCTGATCTTTTTAGAGACCACCGATGCCCGCGGAGATACCGCCACCAAAAGTAGTGGAACAGTAGAGTGGGATCTGCACATTGCACATCGCCGACAGGGTCTGGTGCGCGGACACCTTCATCGCCACGAGCTGAGCTTGCTGCTGAGGCTGAAAGTAACCCATTTGTTGTTGAGGTTGGAAGAACTGTTGTTGTCCAAACTGTTGTTCCATGATGATGGCGTCCACAACAGTATTGATGGCTGGGCACCGAAGTTGCTGGGGGATTCTCACCAACTGCTGGCAACATTGTTGCCGCATCAGCTGGCACCTGCGCTGCTGCAAGATCTGCGGCCGGAGAAATGAAGAAGTCACCGAGCTGCACTGTTGCACGAGAAACTCCCGACACGGGTTCAACTGTTGCTGCAGAAATGGATGGAAAAATGGTTGTTGTTGCTGTAGAAATGGTTGTTGCTCGGGATATGGCTGATATTGTTCGCTAGGGTCAAACTGGGCAGTGGCAATGGTCGCCACCATGGCAAGGAGGGCAAGGATCAGGAAGGTCTTCATGGTGGATTTATGGTTACTAGTGCTTGCGCGACTTTGATGTTTGTGCTCTGGGTAGTTGACGGATGGTTAATGGAGGAAGATCATCACAGTGCAAGCCTATTTATAGCTACCATGACATGGTTTCTTTTCAACTTTCCATATGCTTTCCGATAAAGTTTTTGGCTTCTTATCGAACTGATCATTTGGTGTGTTGTGTGTTAGGTGGCACTATGTACAACATTTAATTTTGGAATGATCAAAAAAGTTTCTATGCCCTTTCATACCATTCGGCTCCTTTGAGATTGATACTTGGAAGTGACTCATGAAATCCACTTTACATGTCAAACACCAATCTAGATTGTGTCTTTTCCTGAAACTAAATTCGTAATGTTCTACATGTCCTTAGGCATAAACACGACATGCATTACTTGTGGGAAACTAATTTCGTAATCTTGTATGTCTTGCTAAGATAGACCAGACTAGTAATATAAAGGGTTGTTGTAGACTCCCATCTTTCTTTTCTGAACTAAGCAGTGTTGTACAGGATGGGAAAATGAACGGGCAGACAAATTTGATCACTTTCTAGACTCATCCAATCCCTTTTTAATTTTATGCCGGTGATCGTATATCCAAACGAGTCATTTTAAGTTTGCGTTATAGTGATTTACGGTCCCGCGATATAAGGGTTATGTTAGAGATGCTCTTGGCTCTGGTAGAGTCGAGTCCATGACGACGACGAGACGTTCCGATCGGCAGTTTCAGATTGGAATGTATTTAGAATCTGGACGGTGAACCTGTGTACTACATATAGATGGTGTAAAATGTAACTGGGCACTCCAAAGGGTCATAACATAGAAATTTTGGTTGTTGGGTTACCTAAATTTGAGCCGCTGAGCAACTGCTATGGAATGGCACATAGTACATATGCTGATATGCACAGATAGTGGCGGATCCAGCGTCCCTGGTTTCCCGGGCTAGTGTAGTGAGCTAAATTCTTCAGGTCAAGAAAAATAGACATGAGGCACGCAGGTAGATTGCGAACTGATAAGTATAGAAAATACCCCTAGATGTCTAGGTACAAAACCTGTCAATTACCCAGTTAACAAACATATAGAGACATGGAGCGGATTAGTTAGAAAATGAGTTAGTATCATAGATTTCATACGACTACATAACAGTGAACTTTATTTTCATCCAGGAAGAAGCTAGTTGTGTGCAATCCAACTCATATATATCCTGCAACTCATAATTAAAGATATACACACATCTAGAATGTTAAGAAGAACCAGCTCATTCATCAACCTTGAGAAGTTGAGATGAAAGGAGAATTGTTCACAACATAACCCTCTAGTGCAGGAAAGAAGGTGTGCAGAACAAGACTTTGTTTGAGGCGAAGCCAAGCATAACAAAGGTCCTTGCGATGGAAAGTGGCGACCAACTTGTCATCGAAGTCGAACTGAAATAGCCTCTTGCCAAACAAGACCAGGACGAGCGCATCATCATCCGAGGACGTGACCAACACGGTCCAAACTGTGTCAGGCTTGTGAAACTGCGTCCTTATCTCCTCAACCGGCAACCGAATCTGGCACTTGAAGGTCCAGACCTGGCTCTCGTAGTTCTGCAAGACCCAGACACCGACGATTGTCCCTTCATCATTAGTGTTGGCCATGGCCAACATCCCATCCATTTGAAACAGGTCAATTTCACTGCCGGGAGGAAGAAGCGGAGCATGCATCTGCCGGAATGACTCGGCGATGATGTTGAACACCGCTATGATGTCCCTTTCACCGCTCTTGGGTTGCTTCTCTGGGTACCAATGCAAGCTATCTCAGAATAGCACATTGGTTTGGTATAGCAGTTCCCTCGCCTTGGGCCATCCGATGTGCCTCGGTGGTAGCCCTGAGCCCAACGTGAGGACGTGGCAGCCGTCCTGAACGTCAAGTGGCAGCTTAGCATGACACCCGTCCGGGTATGGCGGTCCAGGATCCATGAGTGGCAGTACGATAGGATCGATCACCCTGTCTGGGTATAGCAGTAGCCGGTACTCGTCGGTAGGACGGTGCGGGTAGAATCCAAAGGCCGTGAAGCCTTTGGTCTGCGGGAGGGTAGCATACTGACGAGTCGCAGGGTTGCAGACCACGTAGCGATTCCTGCTGTTGAGGAGGAAGATGAGGCCGTCGCAGGACTCGAGGAGAAGGGTAGAACGTTGCACCCGCGCGACGGGCTGCAGCTGGTCGGCGGTGGTGAGCCCTATCCGGTTGTCGAAGGGGGTGATGTACAGGAAATCGCTGCCGTGTCCTTGGAGCAGCGGGAGTGTGGGCTGGAGGGCGTGGTGGGCGACCAGGAAGGGTCGGGCGGAGGTGGCGTGGCGCCAGGCGCGGCAGACGAAGCGACAGCGGAGGAGAGCTTTGGGAGGCAGCCGGACAAGGATTTCCCAGACCACGATCTCGTCCGGGAGCAGTGCTGCCATGGTCGCTGGCTGGTTCCGTCGCAGGACTGTCGATGGGTGGCGGCGGCGAGGGTATCAAGGTTTATATTGCACTTTCTGCTGGGCTTTCTCTTTCAGGTAACATTTGGGCTGGGCTTAGACACATATCTTCGAACGGGGGGAAGTAGCCCAGCTTCGTATGCTGTCAAGTGTCAACGAGGTAGTTTCATGAAAAAACTAAGTTCGTGAAAAAAAGGTCTAGTTCTAAAAAAAGAAAAAAAGTCTAATTCTATTAAAAGTCTGAATAAGGGAACGCCAGGAAGTTGCCGAATTTCTGAAGATTTTCTAATCTTTTCTATTGGAATCACTCCGTTTCCATAATAATTAATACAGAATGCTTTAAATATTACAATATTAACTAGTATATACAGATTGAAATAAGTGAATCTACAAACTAAATACATCTATATACATCTGATTTTAAAATAATTCACTCATGTAATTTGGAAAGGAGGAAGTAGGATGAAAGTGATGATTGGTAGAACGTTCAAGAACAGAGTAAGTGGAGGCAATAAGAAATACTCCCTACATTCACTCATGTAAGTTATTTTAGCTTTTTCTTAATTCTTATGTATGTCGACTTATTTTCGACACACATACACTCATTTTAGTATGGACTCATTTTAGTGGAAACTGCAAATGACTCTTTTGAAAAAAAAATCAAAATCGGCACTTCGAGTTTCCAAATATCGTGAAAACATTCCCAGATAAAAATAGTGTGGAGATCTACAAACATGGAAAATTTCAACTCAAAATTTGTTATATTTAAAGCTGCACAAAAAAGACAAATCAGGATGATCTACTCGAACTTGCTTCTAGCTACGGTGACCCTTTCAAGGTTTTCTCGGCCGATTTTTCAGGAGATGCCAAGTGTTTTCTTGTGAGATTGGTCCAATTTTCGCTGCTTGTCGGCACGGCAGCATTCAGATACCCGCCTGCCCCCGGTGTTTATCTCGTGGACACTATAATTGGTGAGATTGGCCCAGTATTTGCTACTTGTCGGCACTACGACGTCTTCATTGGTCATCAAAGGCGCATATGCTTGTCAATGCCGATGCGTTCCCAGCCATCAACGCAAACTGCATCTACTACACCGATCACCTTGGTCCGATGGCTTCCATCTGCAAGCACAACATCGGCGACAAGACGGATGAGATTGTCTATGGAGCCGTTGATTTCGCCGAGGGGGGCGACGGGCAGTTCGTCCTTGTCGCTGCCCGTCCTTTCACCATCATCCACCTTCTCTGCAGCTACACCATCAACCGCAGGGCTCCTCAACTGCCCCAAATGGCGTAACTTGTTCCAACTCTAGCTACGGGTGGCGATCCTCGTCATTTTGCTAAGTAGTAACTTGTTGCTGTGTCCTATCTAGCTAGTATCTCGGTTTGTTAGTTTGGCTAGGCCTCCCGGCATAAACATGTCGATCCTATTTTTTATATATTGTGCTTCATTGAAGCTACCTTATGTCTGTGTATTACATCTAAGCAATGCAATCTGGTGATTACTTTCCGGCACTAGTAACTAATTTTTGCCAGCATCTGAATCTAGCTCCAACATATGATGTGCCTCGTTGTTCACCTTAGGCTTTGTTCTCTTGTTCTATGCAAGAAAAAAATAGTTTAAGATTTTGCTTACTGCTGGTCCGTGGATCTGTGGCCTGCAAAACGGCCAGGGATTAGAACAGAGTAATAGTAATGCTTTTGTGTGTCCACTCTTCTCTTGTACTATTACTTCCTAACAATGCAATTTGGTGCTTGATTCCTTGCTGTAGTAAATGATGCCCCCTTTAGTTTTGCCAACCTCTGAATGGAACTCCTGCAGTTGGAACTTGAACATATTTCCATGCCTAGCTGAACATATTAACATTGCAATCTAGTGCTTTTTTCATGTCATTTACTTGACAAGAAACAGGTTTTCACGATTTTATCGCCTGCACTAAGATCAATGAACGATATTTCGGTTCCACGTAGATCTCTGTTGGCTTTGTTAATTTTGCATGTCATGCACTTGGCAAGGAACTCGTTTTAGATTTGCTTACTAGTAGTCCCTGGAGCTCTTAGAACCGGGATATGAAAGTAATGCTTTATCTATTCCTTCTACTGCTCCCTTGCATCTACGCTTTTCATTTATGCTTTATTTCACGTTCCTTGTTTTTCTGGTCATCACTGTATAGCATATGCTTTGCAGCATGATTTTGGTTAAGAGCTGTAGGAGCCATTCAGCAATGCACTAGTTTTGTTTCTTTTTGTTTTTTGATAGCAGTAGTGACCTTGGTACGGCCATCCTCAGCTTACTTTTTGTTGAATCCTTAGGTAACTGATAAAATTTGAAGTTTGCAATGTGCCATTGAGATCATCAATCGATTCATATAGCAGGCTGATTTCCGTTGCAAAAGTTTCAATTTGTAGCCGATTAGTGGTTCAGTTATCATGTATAAAAGTATCAGCACTAACTCGTCCAAGCATTAGTCGTCCAGTTTTCTACCATCCCTATAACCCTCTTCGTTTTAGAGAAATAGATCTGGGACTCTGAATGAATGTTCCTTCTGCAGCTTCTACCACTGCTGTTGCTGCCTGCTCCACTATTGCTTATAGCTTCCCGAGTAGTTGCATGCAATCTGACCTAGTTTTTGTTGTTGTTAAGAAAACACAATAGTTTCCGCCTAAGAGTGCAGCGATATGGAGGCCGAGCTATATGGCTCTCTTTTTTTTCTTTTTAAATCTGCACTTTTGTTTGTCCAAAAAATCGAAACAAAAATTATGTGTGAAGATAATGTTGAGATCTATAATTGTGCAAAATCTCAACAAATAATTCATAGTATTTTGGTCTGAAAAAAAGACAAATCCGCGGTTCTGGATAGTGAACAATGCCGAAATTCAAAAATTTGAAAACTTTGCCAGATTTGTCATTTTTGTCCAGGACAAATTTTTTGTTGATATTTTGCACAAATATAGATCTCAACATTATTTCTACTCAGAATTTTTGTTTCGATATTTTAGAAATTCAAAACTGCAGATTTTGAAAAATTTAAAAGCAGGTGCCATATAGCTCGGCCTACATTTGGGGTTTCCGCTTAATACCCCACCTATGAAGTACACCACATCCATGTGCATTGAATGCCACACCGTGTGGTATTCCAGTGTCATCTTGCCTTGTGTTTGCACTTATTGCTCCCTTTCAGTCTGAAATGGGTTAAAAGCCAGGGTGAATCACTACCGGAAACGCAGTGATGCTTCTGAGTATCTGGTTGTTTGCCGAGTGTAATTCTTTTGGAACCCGGAATGTAGGCTATATGCCGGTCATTCTGTAAAAGACACTCCGCAAACACCATATACTCTGCAAAGTATAGAAAATACACTAGACAAACTACACTAGGGAACTGTAGAAACGGAAACCGCACATGGCAACAAGGGCTTTTGAGTATCAGGTTGTTTGCCGAGTGTCATTATTTGAGGGGTAAAGTTATTTTGTGAGCCATTTCTTCCTGCCTAGCCACATCTTTACCGGGTGTCTGGGGATAAACACTCGGAAAACAAGGGTTTCCGCCCTTGTGCAAATTTGATCCCGCCATTTCATTTTTTGCACATTTAATCTAGCTCCTGGGAAAGCTTAATTAATTGGTATGACACATCCTATTCACTTTACATGTCGAATATTGAGCTAGATAAGTTTCAAAAAATATATTGATTTGGATTGCATCATTTTACAGAACTAAGTTTGTAGTGTTATGTTGTTATTAGGCACGAACTAGATTGGTATAGCTTGAGAAGTTTGTAATCTTGCACGTGATCAATATAAAATAAATAGTGATGTGCAAGACTGTTGTTAGCTCCATTTTATTATTTTTAACTTTGTTGGGCGTATAACTTTGTTTGTGTGTATAATACGATGGTAATATGATGTAGCAAGCAAGATTCTTTAAATTCCATTTTTATGTGAAGGATTATGGCGCATAAGTTATTAGGCACAGTTGATTTCTTCAGGTATAGAAAAAGAGATATGAGGCATGTAGATTGCTAGAAGTATAGACAAGATCCCTCGATGTCTAGATAAAAATACCTAGGTCAATTATCGAATTCAAGAAAAAAAGACATGGAACGGAATAGTTTGAACGTATTTCAAACACACACAAAAAATGACTTGGTATCATAGATTTCATGCAACTATATAACAGTGAACTTTATTTTCATCAACCAAGAAGCTACTTGTGTGCAATCCAACTGATATATATCCTGCAACTCATAATTAAGGATATACCAACACATCTAGAATGTTAAGAAGAACCAGCTCATTCATCAACCTTGAGAACTTGAGATGAACGGAGAATTGTTCACAACATAACCCTCTAGTGCAGGAAAGAAGGTGTGCAGAGCAAGACTTTGTTTGAGGCGAAGCGAAGCATAACAAAGGCCCTTGCGATGGAAAGTGGCGACCAACTTGCCATCGAAGTTGAACTGAAGTAGCCTCTTGCCAAACGTGACCAACACGGTCCAAACAGTGTCAGGCTTGTGAAACTGCGTCCTTATCTCCTCAACCGGCAACCGAATCTGGCACTTGAAGGTCCAGACCTCGCTCTCGTAGTCCTGCAAGACCCAGACACCGACGATTGTCCCTTCATCATTGGTGTTGGCCATGGCCAACATCCCATCCATTTGAAACAGGTCAGTTTCACCGCCCGGAGGAAGAAGCGGAGCATGCATGTGCCGGAATGACTCGGCCGTGGTGTCGAACACCGTTATGATGCCCCTTTCACCGCTCTCGGGCAGCTGCCCTGGGTACCAATGGAGGCTACCTCGGAACAACACATTTTCTTCATATACCAGTTCCCTCGCCTTGGGCCATCCGATGTGCCTCAGCGACAGGCAGGAGCCCAAGGTGAGGACGTGGCAGCCGTCCTGAACGCCAGGTGGCAGCTTAGGATGACACCAGTCCGGGTATGGCGGTCCAGCATCCATGAGTGGCATGAGTGGCAGTACGATAGGATCGAACACCCTGTCTGGGTATAGCAGCAGCCGGTACTCGTCCGTAGGGCGGTGCAGGTAGAATCCTAACGCCGTGAAGCCTTCGGTCTGCGGGAGGGTGGCATACTGACGAGTCACCGGGTTGCAGACAGCGTAGCGATTCCTGTCGTTGCGGAGGAAGAGGAGGCCGTCGCAGGAGTCGAGGAGGAGAGTGTAACGTTGTAGCCGCGTGACGGGCTGCAGCTGGTCGGCGGCGGTGAGCCCAATCCGGTGGTCGAAAGGGATGATGTCTAAGGAATGGAGGTCGTCACCTCGGAGGAGCGGGAGGGTGGGCTGGCGGCCGTGGTGGGCGATGAGGAATCGGCGGGCGGATGTGGCGTGGCGCCAGGCGCGGCAGACGGAGCGGCAGCGGAGGAGAGCTTTGGGAGGCAGGCGAATGAGGATCTCCCAGACCACGATCTCGTCCGGGAGCAGTGCTGTGTTAGCGACTACCTCCACTACTACCGTGGGCCACATCGTCAGTGGGCCTGTTGGCATGGGAATGGGCCGGCAGCGTCCCAGGAGAGCTGCTATAAAGATTAAACAGGCAACAACAGAGAAGGTGGCTTTGGAACGGACGGCTTCGGCCTCCTAGCTTCTGTCTTCTTCTCCTTCCTCTCATGCTCTCCTTCCTGTAAGCGCTGGAACGTGGAGATCCACAGCCTGTAATCCTTGTTGCTTAGTAATGGATCTGTGAGACTAGTGTGCTGTTAACATGCTGCCATGGCTGCCGGCTGGGAGATGGCGGCGGCAGAGGAAGAAGGTTCGTTCGTATCGCTCTAAGCGCTGGGCTTTCTCTATGAGGCATCATTTGGGCTTGGGCTTGGACGCATATCTTCGAACGGGCCGGAAATAAAGCCCAGGTTCGTATGCTGTCAACGATGGAGTTGACCACCAAAAAAACAATCTGGGGACGCCATGAAATTGTAGAATTTCTGAAGAATCTATTTGCATTTGGTAGATTCCAAGGTGGACGAGGCTGTAGCTGGGTGAATTTCTTGTACGTGTGACTGTTCGAAGTAAGTTACCCATCAATTAATGATCACAGCAGAACCCAGTGACGCTAATGATCACAGCAGATTTTAGTTACTACAGTTGGCTACCACTAGATTAGCCTGCTCACTGATCACACTCTAATCCATCCACTCATCTGGTAATTGGAACTTCAAGTACCTACTCCTAACCGTCTCAATCTTCGTGGGCACACTTGCAGCAAGCTATCTTGTTGTGACTAAAAAAGGGTGAGATGAGACGAAAAGCCACAGGTGGACTAAAAATGGCTCGCAGGAGTCGAATGCCTCCAAAGATCTATTCATCTCAAGATTCAACCCAGAACTAAAGAAATCGTAGGCCATGCTACCGCTTATTGTGCATTACAATGCAGAAACACGGGATGGGATTTTTTTTCTAGTACGCCGCTTTGGCGTACTCTCTAAAAAAGATTTTTTTTTGAAATGAGTGCAACACCTTTGGCCCAATCTACTAATTAAAAAGAAAAGAATTAACCGGTTAATTAATAGAAATTCGAAAAAAATCGATAAAACAAAAACATAAGCGCACGCGAACAACTCTCAAGGAAACAACCACTCGACCGCCAACAGGTACGTCCAACCTACAACAAACACGAAATGACAACACAACAACCTGAAATGGGACCAACAATCAAGCAAAACGAAAGATTTCCTTGCGTCACCAAGCTTTTTTTCTCTCTTATTCCTAAGAGACTTCTCCACATTCATAAATACACCCTCTGAAGCCGTCCCTGCCAAGATGGAAACAATATCCTTCACATACCTAGTCAAGTATGGTTGGACGTACAGCCCGAGTTTTTCGCTCGGCCCGAGCTTTGTCAGGATCGCCCCGAGCCCAGCTCAGCCTGTGAGCGAGATGAACTTAGCCAAGTTCACTTTCCTGGACCGCGGCGAGCTCGGGCCGAGGCAGGCACGGCTTGGTCCAGCCCGTTTGGCTTGCCCATTTCCTTCACAAGCAAGAAACATCAAGGGCAAAAGGTAATGGGCTGTGCATCCTGGCTGGTTCGAGACGCGCACGACACACATGATGTAGATCATTGGTTTCTCCTGCATGGCCACATCCCACACACAGAAGACTTAGGTTTAGCGTCGTCGCCGCCAAATATCGCTGTCGCCGCTGCAGTAGGACGAAGCAGCCACCACCTAGCCTCCCAAAACCTCGCGACCTGCTGCCCCTCATCCGTGCCATCATCGACTACCCTCCATGCCGTCCAATTTTTGTCAAACAAGCTTTGCCTCTCCAGACGTTGGCTCCGCTGCTGTCCGGGGAGACGGCCCCACCTGTCTGTGACACACCATCGTGGTTTGTTGGGAGGTTTCAGACTATTACACCGGAGCATAAACATCATATAAAACTCTTACATAGAACCTGAGCATTTTGTATGCAGGAATATTCATAAAATTTTGTATCAAAATGTTGGTGTATTAGACTTAGGAAAGATCTCAAAAGAATTCTTGATAATACAACTAACAAAATTATATTAAATGGGTAGGGTAGGCTGACAAGTTTCTCTCTCTCGCATGTAAAATTTAAGTAGAGTGGGTGTTTTGGTAGTATACAAAAATACTAATGTACCAAGAGCTTTCACAATATATGATAGACTGGTTTTTCCCCTAAAAACAAAAAAATAACAAACAAATATTTTACCAAGATAATACCAAAGATAAAATATAACATTGGCAAACAATTTTAAAGTAGTAAATAACATTACCATAGGAGGGTATGTTAGGAAGTTTTATCAAATCTATGACACCGGGGAATAAAATATCATATAAAATTTATCTGAGCATTTTGTATGCAAGGAATTTTCATATATATATTTTGTACAAAAATGTTGGTGTAATTAATTTAGGAAATATGTCAAGACAATTCTTAATAATTTGACAACTCACAAACTTATATTTCTATAACGTTTCGGGCTAAACAAAGAAAAAAAGGTACTATTACATCAAACCTTACCGTGTAAAAATGAATGGAGCAAACCGCCCGGTAGGCTGATAAATCCCTCTCTCTTTATCTCATATGTAATTTAAGTAGAGTGGGTTTTTGGCAATATACTAAAAGTAACTATACTAGGAGCTTTCACAATATTTTATAGACTGGTTTTCTCCCTGAAAACCGAAAAAAACATAAAAACATTTTATTTAAAGGAATACCAAAGGTAAAATATACTATTGGCAAAAAATGTTACAAGTAGAAAAATATTACCGTTGTAGGGTTTGTTGGGAAGTTCCATCCATTCTATTACACCGAGGCATAAAAATATAGGAAATGCTAAGAGGGTACCTGAGCATTTTGAATGCAACAAATATTCATAAATATGTTGTATCAAAATGTTGGGGTATTTGATTTAGGAAATATATCACAAGTCCTCTTGAGAATTATAAAAACTAACAAACTTATACTCCCTCGATCCGTTCCATATTAATTGACTCCAAAATAGATGTATCTAGATGTATTTTAGTGCTAGATACATTTTGGAGTCAAGTAATAAGGAACAGAGGGAGTATTTCTTTATCTTTTGGGCCAAAACACAGAACAATGAGAGTGTTACATCAAACCATACCGTGTAAAAAAACAATGGCGCATAATATTTCATGGGTACGGTTTGCTGAAAATTTTCTCTCCCTCTAATGTATAATTTAAGTAGAGTGCGTGTTTTGACAATATACAAACACATTATTATATGGGGTGCTTTTAAATTATTTGATAGACTGGTTTTTTTAACCCAAAACCGTAAAAATGACAAAAACATTTTGTTTAAAATAAATACCAAAGTTAAAATATACCTTTGGAAAACAATATTACAACTAGGAAGGAATATTAGCTTTCTGGGTTTGTTGGAAAGTAACCGGGGCATAGAAAATCATGTAAATTGGTTCCATGGTACATGAACAATTTTAATACAAGGAATATGTATAAATAATTTATATTTGATTTTGTGTATATTCTATCAATGCACGACGACATAACCTCGAAATTTTGGTCAAAACTAGCACCTAATGCAGCTCGGGGAGTCATAAAGTTTGATGGGAAGGTCTGTCAGAAAAAAGTTTGATGGGATGGGACGGTGACAGTGCCTCGATCGGGACCTTTCCCTCGGCCTCTTCTTCCCTCTCTCCTTCGATCTCGATCTGGTCTGGAAACTCATCTGTCATCTCTCTAGTGCCGCTCTGGTCGTGTTCCGGTAACTACATCTTTGCTTGAGATCTTCCGTTTGTTCTCGATAACCAAGCCTCATTTTATTTAGTTTTTTTTAGTGCAGACATGTGTTGATTTTGTTCTTGATAACATTGCGCTACTGCCAAAGAAGGAGGGGCAAACTCCATTAATGATTTCAGGCCGATTAGGCTCATCCACATGATCCCCAAAATCATCACTAAGTCTATGGCCCTACGATTGCACCAAATATGAATGACATCATCTACAATAGTAAAAGTTCTTTCATCAAGTCGATGAGCATTCACGACAATTTCATGTACATGTGAAATGTGGCACATCAGTTCTACAGAAAACAGACCCCTGCTCACCTGATCAAGCTCGGCATCACCAGAAACGTTTGAATCGGTTCGTTAGGAATACATCCTGGACTTAATGCAACGCCGTGGTTTTCCGCCGTATTGTCAGTCCTTGACATGTATGATCCTTTTGACCGCCACCTCACGTGTGCTCCTCAATGGAATCCCCAACAAGGAAGTTCTTCATGGCCACGGCCTTCGTCAAGGCGACCCACAATCCTTGCTTCTGTTCGACCTGGCTATTGATCATCTGCCGCAGTTCCTCCAGCTTGCAACGGAATCCAAGCTTCTTCAGCCGCTGCCAGAAAAATCCATCTGAAAAACTTGGGCGCCCCCTAAATGTCGTTTTTTGCCTGGATGGTCGTTCAGAACCGTCCACGGACCTCTGTCTGTCTTGCCACTATTAGAGGATGGCCTCATCAACCCCTGTGCCAATTATGCAAATTCCATCAGGAGATTGCGAGACACATCCTCTTTGATGTCTATACTCTTGTCGCATTTGACAACAGGCGGCCACTTGGCATTCTTTTCCGCTCTCGTCCAAGATATAGGCTCTGGAAAGCCAATGGTTCTTCAATATTGGTATTCCATCGTGAAAACGCTAACAGCTCACCCAAAAGGTCTAAAATCTGCCATCATTCTGCTAACTTGGGAGATATGGAAAGAAAAACAAATCTTCTATGCCAACAACGCTCGTGCAGCGGATCAAAGACGAAAGTAAAAATTTAATAATGGTAGGTTGTAAGTATATAGAGGAGATTAGCTCCTAGTCTTTGGTTTGTGGCCTTTTAGCCTTTTTTTCATTTGGCCGCGGCCGCTCTATGCTTACTTCTCATATATCAATATAAAAGGTAAAGTTTTTTGCATCGTGTAAAAAAAGTAATGTTTGAATATGAAACATAAGTTTCATTCTTAAGATGATTGTTCTATGTCAATAACGAGCGGGTCCGCCTACTGGAGAGCATATTCAGACAATATCCGGCATACTCGAGAAAGCCGCCAAGATTGAAGTGTGTATGAGGTTATACAAGACACATTTCAGCCCCATCTAGACACTTAGATATATAGCTGGCCAACCGGGCGGCACGACACGGCCCATCGCGTGCCTCGCTCGACACGGCCCGTATACGGTACGGATCTATTCGTGCCGTGCCATGCCGGCTCACGGGCTGCAATTTCAGGAGGAGCAGGGCACGGTAGACACGAATACGGCCCGCAGCAAGGCCCGTTAGGCACGAATAGGATCCGTTAGGCCTGAAATAGATAGTTTTTTTAAAAAATAGATAAAAAATAGCTATAATTTTTAAAAAATAAAACATAGCTAATCGTGATTGGCCAAAATTCGGCTGTGAACTGTTCCGCGTGTTGTGGGGGCGACGTGGACATATCTTGCGAGGAGTGTTCTTGCAAAATGGCACGGCAACGGGTGGGCGACCGGCTGGCTACCGGGACGACCGGCCGACCACCTGTGATTGGCCAAAATTCGGCTGTGAACTGTTCCGCGTGTTGTGGGGGCGACGTGGACATATCTGGATCGTCTATTGCGGCGATCCGACGGCTGATGGACGCGCGCGACGTAGACAGCGGGAGGCGCTGTGATTCTTTCCAGCCCTTTGTATATTAAATCTACTAGCAAACTGCCCGTGCGTTGCAACGGGCGACGAATGTGAAAATAGGAACCATTAGATTGTGTAAGTAAATATCTTTATTCCTTCATGGAAGCGACAAGGAATGGAAGGCTAGCTGCAAAATTTGAGCGAAGCAGGATAGTAGAGAAACAGAACAAAAACATGCTAATTATTTTCTATACATGTGGTACATGTCTCTCTATCACATATTCTTTTCGCCGCGTATGAATTAAAAAAGTTCTGATTTCGAAAGTCGGACGGTAGCTGTTTCTAATCATGCTCAGCCTATACTGGATTTGGGCATCGTACGGTAGAGGACTCAAACTCGGATTAGAATTGGGCATATACCAATTTTTTGACAAAACTCAGGCGGTGCATATCTTTCTACGAAGAGGCACTTAACATATTCTATTTGGAAATGAACGCCAGCTTCTCAGCCATACCTCCATCAATCCATCATGATTACTTGGCATATCTTAGTATCTTACGATATATATCCAGATGGTGCACATTCTACTGTCTTTGTAAATTATATTCCAGGACCTGACAGTGTACTACCATATACAGAAACTTTGCACTGGTCTACAAACATGGTATCATAAACGTCAATCTCCCCTTCTACAGTGTAAATGTTTTAGTTTAAACGGGATCAAACAGTACACTTTGAAGATACTATACAAGTTAGCATAATCCACATGCAGGAAAAATGAGCAGATATAAGAAGCTCAGCTTCCACTTGTTTGAAGGAAATAGTTATGATCGTATAACCCAAATAATAAAAAGAGATTATGTCAGCATGGACATAAGCACGAACAGGGTGGACAGAGTACTCTGATTCCTTCCTTTTCCCAAATGGTTAACCAGGAAATTGTCGCTCCAATAGTCCAATTCCTGAAAAGAAGCGTCAAAAGATTAGAACTACAACGCTGGCATTGAATTTTGTACCTGAGATTTGAAACATAGTTCGTTAATGGGCATATACGACATGTAGAACAGTGAGTAATTATCCGTTTCTTACAATCGTGTGTGCTTGCATCCGTATTCTCTTGCAGTCAGAGCCTCCAGCCAGGTTCGTCGCCTCCACCCGCCTGTGGTGGCCTTGGGGAAGTCGACCATGAGCGGTCGCTGTCGACGAGCGGGAGGTGTCATTGGACACGGCGCTCAGGCACGAGATGCATCCTGCAGGCCCTGCTTGCCGCTCGGGCGCTCCTTCTTGCTCCCGCAGATCTTCACCAGCGGCCGGACGGTCCTCGCCTCCAGCCCCTCCCTTCCTCCTTACCACCGCCCTGTACTTCATCCATCCCCTCCGCGTGCTGGCCGTCCTCGTCGTCTGCAATCGAGATCGGACCCAACTGTCCCTCCTACCTCCTTGGAGGCGCTCGACAGCGAGCAGAGGCCGACTTTGGCGGCCACCACCTCCAGGATGAGGGTATGGCGCAACATCTCACTGGGGAGCACGAGGTAGTTATTGATGGATTTGCCCAAGGATCAACACACACATATACACATTGGAGAAGATGAACAACACACGGGAGAGTTGCAGCACACGCACTTGTGCTCTTTTCTGTATTCCTCAACTCACTGAATGAACTCGATTACATGGGATTAAATAGAGGAGCTAACACACCCCCACTAGCTAGCATGCAAACGCACCGGTCAAGTCACTAACGGCTTGACCCACTAATCACTCCACTAACTGCCCACACGTACAAACTTTGAGTCACTTCCAAGTTTCTCCAGATGGATAAGCTTCACTTGGTGCATGCCGCAACTGCCTGCACCCACTTTCTCCATCTCTCTCTGCTACACAACTCGGCTACCCGGACTCCTCTCAGCCTGACACATGCAGCTAACTAACACACATATTTAGCTTTGCATTGCGCATGTTGAACGCACCTCCACATGCACACACTGCCGCAGCCTCTACTAACACGAGAAAACTCTAAACTTAAAAACTAATAACAAGATTGGTTCCAACAATCACCTTCCCAATCTTGTTATTACCTATTCCTCTCTTGAGCCCATGGTCGTCGATGTCGTCGTTGCAACACGAAGACGGCCGTCAATGCCATCTTGTCACGCCGATTGCCGCCGCCGCCGCTGGCCTCCACGAGAGGCGCACCTCCTACACCTTCACCACGAGCGTGCTGCCATGACATGCTCGCTGCCGCATGTTTGCCACCGGTGCCGCAACTCGCCGGTGACTCACCTTCATGTTGCCGATGATGACGCACCTTGTCGACGACTCGCACATGTTCATCACCGGTGCCGCAGCTCGCCGGTGACCCGCCTCCATGTTGTCGCCGATGACGCACCTTGTCGGCGACTCGGACATGTTCACCACCGGTGCCGCAGCTCGCCGGTGACCCGCCTCCATGTTGCCGTCGATGACGCACCTTGTCGATGGCGCGGACATGGACGAAGAACTCCTCACGGCAATGGCCTCCGCGCCATGGCCATCACCTCCTTGCCGCCGGTGCCGCGAATTACCGGGCAGCACACCTCGCTCTGATACCAAATGATGGATTTGCCCAAGGATCAACACACACATATACACATTGGAGAAGATGAACAACACACGGGAGAGTTGCAGCACACGCACTTCTGCTCTTTTCTGTATTCCTCAACTCACTGAATGAACTCGATTACATGGGATTAAATAGAGGAGCTAACACACCCCCACTAGCTAGCATGCAAACGCACCGGTCAAGTCACTAACGGCTTGACCCACTAATCACTCCACTAACTGCCCACACGTACAAACTTTGAGTCACTTCCAAGTTTCTCCAGATGGATAAGCTTCACTTGGTGCATGCCGCAACTGCCTGCACCCACTTCTTTCTCCATCTCTCTCTGCTACACAACTCGGCTACCCGGACTCCTCTCAGCCTAACACATGCAGCTAACTAACACACATATTTTTTTTTTTTTTGAGGAAAGGACCTGATATATAATAAAGGAAGCAGTGTACAAATTACAAGGCGATCCAACAAAGAACCGAAATTACAAAGGAACCCCTGCAAAAAGCACAGAGCACCCCAAGCCTCCAGGAACGATCACAAACAGGTCCACCACCACTCTCCCCAACCACCTAGACGCCACCGCCGTCGCCGTACCACCACTCGCCGGAGAAGAGGCACCACCACAAGTTGCAGACGACCGCAAGATCCATCCGCCGCCGTGCGACGGAATCTGAGCACGCTGAACGGACACGGCCAGAGCACCCTCTCTCCAGGTCCACCAATCTTCCAGCCGACGCAGCGCCGTCGAGGTCCACCCGCCGCAACGCCCGAACTCCGGCGAACACCGCACCCCTCGCCACCACGGCCGGCCGGTGCAGAGATGCCGAAGAAGAAGAACACCACCACCCGCATCCACCACCAAAAGCAGAACGCCGAGCACCACTCGAAGGAGCTGGCGAGCAGGTCGAGCACCGCCCCTTCCCCACGCCTCCACGGCAGGCCAGAAAGGGGGCAGCCAAACCAGACACCGAGCTCCGTGCAGGGATGCAGCCGCTGCAGAGCCGCGTCTCCTCGCCGCCACGGCCGGCCAGAAGCAGCTTCACGGCACCACGTCCCTCCACCTCGAAGCACCCACGAACCAGGAGCTTTATTAAGGATGCGAAGGCCGCCAGCACCATCCACAGCTCCGACCAGAGGAGCATGAAGACGACGGAGACAAACCCTGGAGCCGAGATCCGCTCCCGATCTCGAGCTACACATCCGGGCATGGCGCCCACTACCGGCACAAGGCCAAGACTAGAAGAAACTAACCCTAAAACTACTCCGGCGCCAGCCCTCCGCCGCCTCCCGCCGGCTATTCCGGCGAGAAGGGCTCGGGAGCGGCCCAGACTTATCCGCACGACTCTCAAAGCAAGAGGTGGGGAGGAAGGGGGAGAATGGGAGTTTAACTAACACACATATTTAGCTTTGCATTGCGCATGTTGAACGCACCTCCACATGCACACACTGCCGCAGCCTCTACTAACACGAGAAAACTCTAAACTTAAAAACTAATACTCCCTCCGTTCCAAAATAAGTGTCTCAAGTTTTCCCAAAAGTGAATGTATCTAGACATGTTTCATGTATAGATACATCCATTTTTTTGACAAACTTGAGACACTTATTTTTGGACGGAGGGAGTAACAAGATTGGTTCCAACAGTTATTCCCCGGGCGGCGGGCGGGTGCGGAGGACGTGGCTGGCCCGTGTTGCGGCGCTCCAACAGCTGGAGATGGTCGACAGTGTGTTTTGATTAATAAAGTGTGTTTTGCCGTCAAAAAAAAAAATCTCTCTCTGTTTTTTTACTAAATCAGCCATGTGCACGAGTATGCTGTCTCTGTGAATTAATTAGTTCGATCGACGATAATGTGTGGTGATTAATTATAAACTTAATAAATGGATGAAAATGCCAAAGAAACAGGAGAGCTAGCAATGTGACAATGTCCAAAGAAATAATCAACTCAAGATTCATCCGAATTCAACCCAACTGATGAAATCGTAGAACATGTGCAACAACGCGTGCAGTCACGCACGGAGACCAGCTCAACGCTTTACCACCGCTTATATTATTCCAACACAAATGCAGAAAACCAGGATGGTGGGATTTACAGTCCTCTTCTAATTAAAAGCCACCAACAAAAGATATTTCCCATCATTCAACAAACGAATCGTAGTGGTATATACTGTATATGAGAAAAAAAAAAGAGATACAGACAGTGCCAACCATTTACATCAAGAATCAAACCTACTACGCCACAGTTTTGTTCATATATATCGTTGTATCGTTAGTTTCAGGTGCGGATCGATGCGTTCGGCACCGTTGGCAGTCCCAGTTCGTCCTCCTGCGCCGACAGACAAAAAGACAATCAGAAAAATGCTCCGTCCAATATCAAAGATAATTAGAATGTGTGCTGTTGTCTGAGATGCTTAACAGATATTTGAAACTACAAATTAAAATCCATGGTATAAAACTTAATAGATGCACGATGAAGGTAACTGTTTCATATGATCCGTGATAAAAGCTCAGGGTCGAATCCATCGCCACCATATGTTCAGCATTAAAAAGAAGGTTTCTATGTTTCCTTCTAACATGTTTCTTCTACTACTACTAATAAGATCAAGCTAGGATAAATAAGCTCAGTTGCTCACACCACCAACTTAGGTAGACAAAGACTTGAGAAGAAATGCATTTGTTAGGGTCTCGACTCTCGGGTATCTAGCTTGTCCATTAGATCATATGACATGCGGAGGTATAAAGAAATCCATTCATAGCTTCAAGAACAGTGATTGGATGCTAAATGATTTCTTCATATCGATAGATACCAGTATCACAATCAAATGTGAATTAGGGACATTCTCGCAAGCGACGTACCTGCTGCCGGTTTGGGGCTGCTGCATGACCACTCGGCGCAGCCGGCAAGTTGAGCTCGGAATCAAGATCCGACTCCGGTTGAAGGTAAGATGGGACGGAATTAGACTCAAAGTCCATGTCGGCTTCCAAAGCGTCAAGCTCTGCATTTTTCAACGCACAAACAAAATGAGAACAGCAAAAGGAAAATCGTCTGAGTGTGTGAATCAACATATGCATACCGCAAGACCATTGATGGGCTTGCAGCCAGCCAAAGTGACAAACAAAAAGTTCACGAAAAAATCATGGACTTAGGAGGGCTACTATATGCTCATATTCAGATCCCAATCTAAATCTAGGTTACAGGCTGGTTACCACTGCAAGTCAAACTGGGTGTCACGGTAACTTTAAGGCACGTGTCTTGTGATAATTCGCGGCGTTTGAATTACCCAAGAATAACCCAACAACCAAAGAGCCTCACCTCCCATAAGCTCTTCCTCGTCGATGTCATCTGGGATATTGTAGCTCCTACCAAGAGTTTCTTGTATCTCATTGCTCACGTCCATAAGATCCATCATCTCGTCTTGCATGCTCTGCAGATTAGAAAACCAGGTTCAGATTCAGATGCTAGTGAAACAATATCAAACAGGAAAAATAAGCAACCAGACTAGAATGCATATATATGAGCGAAATATCGGGAGAACATGAAGAATTTGGATAACAATAGGATGATGCATACATCTATATCTTCAATCTTGACAGTCTTCATCATCCCTTTGAGCTCTTTATTGGCAGACTTCATCGCAGTCATCTGTCAAACAACAAAAACACCTCAACATAAGTCTGGAAGCCAGAACCAGAATCTATCTGTCACGAACTTGATAGAGAAACCAAGGGAACATACAGTCTGTTGGGCATCTTTAATCCCCTCTGATGCGAAAGCAACTTGGTCGAGATTATATGTTTGGTTGTACAGCATGTCACGCTGTCCCTCATACCTGCATCGAAACCATGTGGAGCACAAAGATTAGAAGACTAGATTCATCAATAGAGTACTGACACAAAAAGGATAATTAAATGCTACAGGATAATCAGCTCCATTAGCGAAGGCCTGGAGCGTGAAGGAACAAAAGCATACCGCTTTTGTCCTGCCTGCATTACTACATTAGCTTCCATGCTACTAACGAACTTGCTGGCCTTGTAAATTGGTAAATCCTAGTCTATAACAAGAAGAGCACAACCTTTACCTAGAAAGGAAATTTGATCATGTACAGAAATGACCTATATTAATTAAAATAGGAAAAATCGGAGGCATGCAGCATGTCAACTAGATTCAGGTTTCAGCTATACCTTCCCGAATAGCAACAACCTTTTAGATGATGGTAAACCTTGTATATTTTAATTGACAAGATATCTGCAACTGTTAATGTAACTCTCTACCAGTTGTCCGTAAAGCCAGTTGTCCGAATAACAACAACCTTTTAGATGATGGTAAACCGTATATTTTAGTTGACAAGCTTTTTTGCATTGATGGTCCACTGTTAATGTAATTCTCTATCAGGTGTCCCTAAAGCCAAAAGCAAAGATAACAGTGCAAAATATGCACAGCTATGCATATAACTTTTACATGATATAAGAGTGGGTGAACTATCCTAGACTTGCTTTAGATAACTATTTCAGGGTATTTTCAGGTGAGGGCTGTTACCTAAAAAAATTCTAAAATTGTTCGGCAAATGCTGGTGCCAATTCAGGAAAGATCTCTAGCCTTTGTTTAGGGCCACAGATCCATCGAATAGGGGAGACCAGGTACCAAATAACCACTAGTTCAGCAGCTACAGTTTATATGCTTATAATCCACAACCTCTCGTCTCTTTTTATAAGACGTTTTGGCAAGCGAATTAAGCTTGCCAAAACGTCCTACAAAAGGGGAAATAGGAAGAAGTTGGTAATATGGGGGTATTCTAATTCTACCAACTGCAGAGAAGAGAAGAAATTCATATGGGGGGCATTCCATGCTAAGGAACTCGCTGGCCTTCCAAATCAGTAAACACTAGAGTCTATATCAAGCAAACCTAAGCAGATACGAGCACAAGCACAACGTTTTCCTAGAGCCAGTTCGATTCTGAACACAAATGTCCAATGCTAATTAAAGTATGAAAAACTCTGGAGGCATGGATTATGTTATGAAGTAAAAATACATCCTAAAACTGTTTGGTAGCTGGCTAAATATTGCATGCCAGCAGCATTGAGGTCAGGATACCAAATATCCTAGAGTTGCTTTAGATAACTAATTCAGGGAATCATTAGGTGAGACCTGTTATCATCTATAAAAGTTATCCTACGACTATTTGGCAAATGCGAATTTCTTTCGTTCGCCGCTAGTTCAGGGTACCGAATCCCCACAAGTTTGGCAGCTACTGTACTATTTGTATACAAACTACTCCTAGTTGGTAAGATGGGGTATTCTAATTCTGATCCTACTAACTGCACAGAAAATAAGAGGAAATCTTAATAGGAGCAAGCACGGGTTTGTTGGTAGAGGCTGATAAATTACATACATCTTGCGCTGTTTGAGCACCCTCATGGCGCGCGCCTTGACGGCCTCCTGCGCGGGTCCGGGGCGCGTCTTCTTGATCTGCTCCTTGTAGCGCGCCAGCTCCGCGTCGAGCTTCTTGACCTTCTCGTCCACCGTGTCGCCCCGCTTGTAGATCCGGTCGGTGGCGTCCTGGATGGACGGCGGCGGGTCCTGGCTCTTCTTGGCGCCGAAGATCTTCTTCATCGCTGCTTCTGGGAGGATCGAATCGAGGGGCGGGCGGGGTGGATTGGTGTTCCGAGGTCGAATTCGCTGGCGTTGAAGGATCGGAGGTTGGATTTGGGAGGGGATCGGGGACGAAAGAAAGAAAGGTCGAGTCTTTCCTTGTTCAATATCCTCACGGAGGAAATTTCTTTTCCGCGTTGCGTTGCCTGACTGGTTGTTCCGTTAAGTTTCTTCTTTACTTCGCGTTTAAGTTTGCCATAAATAAACTGACGGAGTTTGCAACTCAAAAAAAAGAAAATATCTCCACTACTTATAAACACCAAAACTGGCGTTCGGCTAAAGACACACCAATACATGCACCAACCACCGATCAAATCCTGCCCCACCCCCACTAAACAACTAACAATGGCCCTGTCACACCTCCTACTGACGTGTCGGTGGACGAGGCGTCACCAGGCTGAGCTGGTGAGCTATGATTGGCCCAGCAGAAGACGGACGTGGCAAGGAAGCTTCGGAGCTGTTGGGGGGACCCGGGACCACCTGTAAGAGAGAAAGTTGGGTATGTAGACCCCGTCGTGTGCGGAGGATGGCATCGAGGAATTGATTCTGTATCTTCTTCTCTGAACTTCGTCTGCTCCTCATCCCCTTTGTTCATCTCCTTCTCACCCAAATTCTGATGAACTACTTGCATCCGTGTGATTCGTAAGCAATATAGTTGGGGACATTACAATCTGGTATCAGAGCCGTTCTCGCCCCCGCTCGCGCTCGCAATCTCGAGATCCGGCCGGTAAAATTCCACCGTGAAAGGTGCAGGTTGCTCCGGCGACGCTGCTCAAAATCCTGATCGGGGTTCGGTTGGATTCAGAGGAGACGCGACGGCGCCGGCACGGCCGGCCGTTCCCTCGGCACAGACTACTTTTGTTTTGGAGAGGATGGAGGGAGTGCAGAAATCCCTGGACGATATGCTCTCGCGTTTCACCGCGATCTCTGCGGAGATCAAGGAGGTCGCGACGGAGGTCGTTGGTTTCCGGAAACAAATGGAGGATTTCGGTACAGATCTCGACGGCGTGAAGCGCCGCCTCGTCGACCACGACAAAACTGCAGCCCCGCCTCTGCCTCGCGTGGAGATTCCGCAGGCGGACAAGGCCGCCGTGAACGCGCGTCTCACCAATCAACGACCCCCGCTTCTTCACGCTCCGGGTACGACCGGCGAGTTCCAGACGGCACCCTCATCACCAACTGAGCAGGTGGAGGGCGACCGCCAAGGGGATTTCATCGTGCGACCTCGGCGCCATGATTTTCCGCGGTTTTCAGGTGACAAACCACTACTCTGGGTAGACCTCTGCATGACATACTTTGAGATGTACAAGGTTCCTGGACACCATTGGGTCAGTACCGCAACTCTGCATTTAGATGGACATGCTGCTCTGTGGTTTCAGTCATTCAAACGCAGAAATAGGTTGATCGCTTGGGATGTGTTCATGCAAGCAGTAGTGGAAGAATTTGGGTTAGATGAATTTGATGGCCAAATGACTAAACTACTGCAATTGAAACAAGTTGGCACGGTAGCAGAGTATAGACTGGCTTTTGAAGAGTGCATGTATCACCTGATTTCTATGGATGAGTCCCTCAGTCAACGATGGTTTGTTATTCAGTTTGTTTTCGGTCTGAAGGATGACATCCGTTGTGCCGTCAGATTGCAAGCTCCAGCGAGTATCACTCGAGCTGCATCCTTGGCTCGCATTCAGGAAGAAGAAAGTGAACATTGTCGCCCCAGGTCGCGTCCGAATGCTCCAACCAAGCATCCTCCAGCAATTCAGACTATTGCTCAAAACACTGTCCCTCGCATTGAGTGGGCAAAGAAGGCTGGCACTGATGATTTCCAGCGGGAGCGACAGCTAAGAGATTTCAGGCGTGCCAACCATTTATGTTTCAAATGTGGTGACAAATATTCGAAAGAACATCAGTGTAAGAGATCTGGCCAGCTACTCACCATCGAGGTTGGCGAGTTTGGTGAGGTGATTTCAGATGATGCAGAGCGTGCACTGGAGTTACTTGATGAACCAGTGGCTACTGCTAATTGCTGCCAATTGTCTGTAGATGCTCTGGCTGGTACTGATGGTGGTGAAACCATTCGTTTGAGAGCTCTGGTGGGAAATCAAGTGATGTTGCTGCTCATTGATTCCGGCAGTACACACACTTTTGTCACTCGGAATTTCGCGGAACGTGCTGGGTGTGTGATCACGGCAGCACCTGCTTTACCTGTCAAAGTAGCAAATGGGGAAATCCTCACCTCGCAAGAACAAGTGCCAGGCCTTACATGGTGGACACAAGGACAGACTTTCACCACAGACATGCGTATTCTGGAATTAGGTGCTTATGATGCTATTCTTGGTGTCAACTGGTTGAAGCAATTTGGAAGAATGACAGTTGATTGGGAGGAAAAATACTTGTCCTTCCAGTACCACGGCAAGGAGATCACGTTGCGAGGTGTTGTGCAACCAACAACCAACACAGTTTCAGCTCTGTCAGCAGAGCAATTGCAGAAGTGGATTTCCGGAAATGAAGTGTGGGCAATGGCCGTGGTGGATCCAGTGGCACAAACTGTTGACAGCGACAAAACTGTTGTTTCTCCAGATTTACAAGGACTTCTGCAGCAATTCAATGACGTGTTTGAAGCACCTAATGATTTACCACCACAACGAGCATTAGATCATGCCATACATTTGGAAAATGGAGCTCAACCTGTGAATTCTCGGCCGTACCGATACTCTCCACTTCAAAAGGATGAGATCGAACGACAAGTCCAGGAAATGTTGCAAGCAGGAATTATCACTGAAAGTATGAGTCCATTTGCTTCTCCCGTGCTGTTGGTCAAGAAAAAGGATGGGACATGGCGATTTTGCATCGATTTTCGCCGTTTGAATCTGGTCACAGTAAAGAATAAATTTCCTATGCCAATTGTGGACGAGTTACTGGATGAATTGGCAGGCACCAAATTCTTTTCTAAACTGGACTTAAGAGCTGGATATCACCAAATACGAATGCGCCCTGAGGACGAAGAAAAGACAGCTTTTAAGACACATCATGGTCATTTCCAGTTTAGAGTTATGCCTTTTGGTTTGACAAATGCCCGGCCACTTTCCAGTGTATTATGAATTCTATTTTTGCCCCATTCTTGCGCAAATTTGTCATCGTGTTCTTGGATGATATATTGGTTTATAGCAAGTCTTGGGCAGAGCATTTGGAACACTTGAAGCTGGTACTTGACAAGCTGAGAGAAAATCAGTTTTATGCTAAGATGTCCAAGTGTAGCTTCGGACAGAGCAGTATTCAGTATTTGGGCCATATCATTTCTGATAAAGGTGTGGCGACTGATCCTGAGAAAACAGAGGCTATGGCAAATTGGCCGACACCAACTAATATTACTGAGTTGCGTTGTATTCTGGGAGTCACTGGTTATTACCGCAAATTTGTGGAACACTATGGACTCCTGACCAAACCTTTGACACAACTGTTAACTAAGAAAGGTTTTGTGTGGACTGAAGCAGCAAATGAGGCTTTTCTGAAACTGAAGAAAGCCATGATTTCTACACCAGTGTTAGCATTACCTGATTTCAGTGTGCCATTCACTGTTGAGACAGATGCTTGTGACACAGGTGTTGGTGCTGTTCTAATGCAGCAAGGGCATCCTATTGCTTATATGAGCAAAGCTTTAGGTATGGTAAATCAGAAGCGCTGTGTGTATGATAAGGAGTTTTTGGCTGTCATCATGGCTGTGGACAAGTGGCGCCAGTATTTGCAGCGTGGTAAATTTACTATCGTCACTGATCATAAAAGTCTCTGTAATCTCACTGACCAACAGTTGAACTCAGATCTGCAAAAGAAAGCAATGGCAAAGTTGGGTGGTTTACAGTTTGAGATAAAGTATAGAAAGGGAGCTGAAAATGGTGCGGCTGATTCTTTATCTCGTGTGGGTCATTTACTGGATATCCAGGCAATATCTACATGTCAACCTATGTGGTTGCAGGAAGTTTTGAACTCTTATGCTAATGATCTTGCAATGTCCACACTCCTTCAAGAATTAGCAGTTCACTCTCCTAATGCAAAAGGCTTTTCCTTGGAGAAAGGTGTCATTAAATACAAGGGAAGATTGGTTATTGGTGATAATCTTGCCCTGCAGACAAAACTGATATCATCTCTGCATGACAGTGCGGTTGGCGGGCACTCCGGCATGCAGGCATCTTACCAGCGCATCAAACAGTTGTACTATTGGTCAGGTTTGAAACTGGCCGTGGAAAACTATGTGAAGCAGTGTGTAGTATGTCAGCAAGCCAAGCATACACATAAAAAACCGGCTGGTTTACTGCAACCTTTGCCACCCCCTGCTGCTCCTTGGCAGGAAATTACCATGGATTTCATAGAAGGCCTTCCGTTGTCAGATGGTGCAAACAGTATCTTGGTGGTGGTCGACCGTTTAACCAAGTACGCTCACTTCTTACCATTGCGACATCCTTATACTGCAGCCTCTGTCTCTAAGGTATTCGTGGATAATATTGTTAAACTGCATGGTGTTCCTCTAGCCATTATCTCTGACCGGGATCGGGTTTTTACTAGTCATTTTTGGAAGGAGTTGATTAAATCCTTGGGAACAAAACTAAATTACAGCACAGCTTATCATCCACAGACAGACGGTCAAAGTGAACGAGTGAATCAATGTTTAGAACAGTATTTGCGTTGTGCTGTGCAGGATAATCCAAGGTTTTGGAAGAAATGGTTGGGTTTGGCGGAATTTTGGTACAATTCTAGTTATCACACTGCTTTGGGATGCTCTCCTTTTAAAGCTTTATACAGAACTGAACCAAATTTTGGTGGCATGCCCAACATAACTGTGGCGGATGATTCAGTTGCTGGCGATGTAGCTCTGGAATATCAAGCACAAACAGAACTGCTGAGAGCACAACTCATTCGTGCTCAACAGCGCATGAAGACCTATGCTGATAAAAATCGTGTGGAACGTCAGTTCTCAGTGGGCGATCAAGTGCTGCTGAAACTTCAACCGTATGCACAACAGTCTGTGGTAAATCGACCTTACCCGAAGCTCTCTTACAAATATTTTGGACCTTACTCAGTCTTGGAACGAGTCGGTGAAGTGGCTTATCGTCTCGCATTACCAGTGGAGGCTAAAGTTCATCCAGTGTTTCACGTTTCTCAGTTGAAACCTTTCACTGCCAACTACTCTCCGGTGTTCACCGATCTTCCAGCTGTTGCAGACTTCTCGGCAACCAAACCAGTACCAGTGGCTATTTTGCAGAGAAGACTAGTGCGCAAAGGCAATGCTGCAGCTCCACAAGTGTTGATCAAATGGGCTCACCTTCCAGATGACATGGCTACATGGGAGGATTACTATGTACTCAAGACTCGGTATCCAGATGCTTCATTATGGGAAGAAGATGTTCAAGCTCAAGGGGTGCGTTCTCAAGGAGGGGCGACTGTCACACCTCCTACTGACGTGTCGGTGGACGAGGCGTCACCAGGCTGAGCTGGTGAGCTATGATTGGCCCAGCAGAAGACGGACGTGGCAAGGAAGCTTCGGAGCTGTTGGGGGGACCCGGGACCACCTGTAAGAGAGAAAGTTGGGTATGTAGACCCCGTCGTGTGCGGAGGATGGCATCGAGGAATTGATTATGTATCTTCTTCTCTGAACTTCGTCTGCTCCTCATCCCCTTTGTTCATCTCCTTCTCACCCAAATTCTGATGAACTACTTGCATCCGTGTGATTCGTAAGCAATATAGTTGGGGACATTACAGGCCCCACAAAACATAACTCCGGGTGCACTTAACAATTTCCGACGACGGAATAGTACTTCACCCCGAGTCACCACGAGCGGAAAATCACCAGGAGCGGAAAACTGAATAAAACACGAATCCCTACAAACTGCTCCCCTCTCCGCCGGCGTGTTCCGCGCCGCCCTATGCCGCCACCTCCATGCCCGCATTACCCCAGGATGCTGCCGCCTCTGCCCTGTCAGCGTTCCGGAGAGGGCACGCGCCAACGCCTCCGGCGCGCGACACCGCCGATTGGCTATCCAACCCATCTCCGTAGGTTTGGCTCTCCTATCCCACCGGCGACCCTAGCCCAGTTGCAGCGCTGCCTCCGACGTCCTCACTCTGTTTCGTCCTGACTTCAAAGATCCGATCCAATCCAGCCTCCCCCGATCCCCTTCCTCTCCAACCTTTGAATCCCCTGTTTTTTGGGAACAATCTGTGAATCAATTCGCCAATCCTCTGATGTTTGATGCAGCAGACTACGTTGTGTACGGACATCAATTCGAGGTGAATTAAGATGCCCTAATGGTTTGCGAGGCTGCGGAGTGGACGGACTACACCCGTGCCGAGGCAAGTAACTCCTTACCCTTGAATCCCGTCTCTGTTTTGCAGTTCTTTGAATTCATCAACAAATCCAGGCAAATCGGCTTATGCCTGATGTATAACAAAAAAACATTCAGTTCGTACTTCTGTCAGTTTTGGGCCATGGAGGTTTGGTAGTTTCAAATGAGATATTTTTCTATATTTTTTTGTTCAGTTTCTGATCCTTCTTTCCGTGCTAACAAAAGTACTTCAAACTGAGTTTCCTCATGCATTCGGGTTTATACATAACTATCATTTCTTGCTACTCAACTCGCAATGGAGGATCGCCTACTCATAAGAGTGAACATATTCTAATGTTCAGTTCAGTTCTTATTAGTAGTGAGGGAAGCCAAGCAAGTTCCTGACGGGAATGGAGAAGTTCTAAAACTATGTTTTCCTTAGTCCAAAGACAAATGTGTTTACCGGAATTATGTAGGTAGGCAAACTGTTGAAGTAGAAACTTTTCACAGGGAATGCAGTCCCTTTGTATAATTTAGTGATTTTACTTTTTGCATATGACATGGAAGTATCAAGTGTGGCGCGATACTGTAGCTCTGAATGCACCTCTGAATGTCATGATTCTTACTAATACTATGAAGGAAGCCAAACAAGTTCAGGGAAGAACGGTTCTACAACTTCTGTTTCCCTTTATTCAGTCGAAATACAAGTGTCTTAACTGGATATTATACTCTTACTTCTGGTAGAAGCATGTGCTTCGAGACGCATGAAATGCTTAGTCTGATTTGGATGTCGACGATTTCGATTCAGCAGCTTTTGGAAGATAATACGGACTACAGTACAGTTTATGAACTATCATTTGTCATCCTTTGTCATATAAGACAATCTTGCTTGTCAAAAGCTAAGGTTCCTCAGCAACCAAAATTTGTGTTACTTGTTTGAAAATATTATTGCGATTAGGATTTTTTATATATGCCCCGACAGCAATATTCATTTTGTGTATTTTTTTGTGTGGAGCCGTGCACACATGCTAGATGATAGTCTTATAATTTCTATGTTCAGAATGTGTGCTGGCTTTAATTACATATATTTCCTGATTCTTGCAGGACTGTATGTCATCATTTAGTTGTATGACAATACAAGATTCACAGTCATTTGAAGAAGTATTTGGAGAGACCAGAGAAAGCACTGCATAAGTTGAGCAAGCATTGTCTCTCTAATGTGAAAATTCAATCTTTATTTGCTTTTCGTGGCATACATCAATCTATATCTGTAATTTAAACTTGCAAACTCTCTCAATCAGTTCTTTAACCAGTGTTCTGAGGATAGAGGAATGGAAGGATCCTAATGCAGAATTGCTAATGGTAACGAACTCTTCTATCTATCTATCTATATCTGTATGTGTTGTGTGCAGACTGCAGATACACATTCATGCTCAGAATTACCATTCTTCTACAGTTAATTTGATCTTCGGTAATCAGGAATTTCTGGATTGATAATCAGGTTCACGGGGATGTCTTTCCTTGGCTCTTTTCCTATGTAGTGGCTGTCCTAATAGGGGCTTCCCTACATTAATGTTGCTAAGAAAAATTGATCTTCGGTGAAGATGTTCAACGTCAATTGTGTTGTTCAACAAGGCTATAAGCACATTAAAGCTGATGTGTGGTAACTTTAATATAACCTGCCATTCCTGTACAAATTGCAAGGTTTTCAAATTTCTACCATGTGAACCTTGATTGCGCCGTGTACTACACACTTCTGTCATACTACACACTCATGTCATCTGCTGTTGCATATCTGGGAAATTCAATTATATCTTTTGACGTGCAGGTCGTCTACTTGTTCCTGTTGGGTTTCTTGATGGTTGTTTTCTTGTGGCTGGAAGGGCAGGGGTTTCTGGAAGTTGTCTTCACGTTGCTATGCTTAATTTTAGTCAACATTTTTTATTGAGAACTCGCTTAATTTTGGTCAACGATTTTTTTTTAGAACTCGCTTAATTTTGGTCAATATGTTCGTGCATATGAATTGTATATTGGCTGAGCCCATTTGTCGTAAAGGGGCTTCATTAAAGAGGAATGACCTTGAAAAGAATATATGTTGTGTTATATTTTAGAGACGTGCATTGCACGTGCAAAGCAACTAGTCCTAGAAAACGGACGGAGTTTGCAAAGAGGAGAGTGGATGAAAGCACTTTTTTTTTCAGACACACACATGATAACTTACCTGCAATTTTTTTATCTCAATAGGACTTGACAAATTATGACCGAGTTTTGTGTGTGTATTTCTAAGAGTTGACGAACGTCCGCTCCACAGCATGACGTGTGTAGGCCATCCGATGGTGTGAGGACGTAAAAATGCAAAAAACATTAGTGCAAAAGTAGATATAGATATAAAACATCACATAATTGATAGAGCCACACATGGATGTGGGATATTAGGAGTGAAATTCATCAACGGTCACGGTACTTGTCCGCCGAGCTCAAGACCGTCAACGTAACAACATTGTACGCTCAAGACGGTCACTGAATACGATCGTCGGGCTCATCGACAATCACCGCGCGTCGTATAGCGATGGATTGGCATACTTGGCCCCCTTCCGCCCACACCTGTCATGACACATGTGTGCTCGAAGACGGGTTTTTTTTTGCAAAGTTGTCGTCTTCTTAATCCCTCCCCTCACTCGTGAATCAGAGCAGAAATCCCCTCCCCTTCGCCCCCACTCGTGAACACTAGCCCTGAGCTGCCCATGCACCTACACTGCTTCCACCGGAGCAGTGCCGTCTGCTGGTCGACCGCCATGTCTGCAATCTTCGATCAAATCATATTGAAGCTCATTTGGGTACTCACCATATTCTGGAGTAGCCTCCCCTTCGAGATGGCGGCGCGGAGACATCGACGACACCCGCCTCTCACCGGAGCAGCGCAACGGCTATCCTTCTCCAACCACATACCCGCCTCTCGCCGGAGCAGCACCGCTGCTAGCCTTCTCCAACAGCATACCACCCTCTCAACGATGAACACCGCCGCCACCACTTCGTGCGTCGCTTCCTCGAGCTCTCCGTGAGGAGAGACAAGATCTACGTCGGAATTGAAATGAATGCAGGGGCCTCTAAGCAAGATATTCATCGGCCCGGCGAGCTGTGCTGACATATGGGGTCAGAAGGTGTCCATGTGCGACAAATGCATCGTTGTACCCTGTGCGATGAGCTCCTGCATTGTATTAGTGTTTCGGCGAGATTGAATTTGCCGGCGTCGAAGGAAGCAGGAAATCAATTTCAACACCATTTCCACTTTTTCGCAAATACTGATAGGAGTCAACCAGTCAGTCCACTATAGTTTAGTAGATACAATGAACAATTCAAAGCCATAAAATTAGGAGCGAGGAAATCATATAGCTAGATGATAGTAGAGTGACATGAAGAGAGCACAATGTATTCTTTACGCATATTCAGGCCCAGGCTCACGTACGTGTAGTGGCGGTTAAGTTGGGCACATAATTGTACTATCTATCTGTCTATACGTATGGGTCGAATTATTCAGCCGTATTGGTCGCAAACAGCAGAACACAAGAGATGCTGGGAATCTGAAGCAAGAGGAACGAATCAATCCATATGTCCTGTTTCATCAGAAAAACAAGAACAAACTGCAAGACCACATATGACAGCTCTGAACACCGACGGATGATTGACATAATGATAAACTCATGTGCTTCAGCTTCTCAAGGGCGAATTGAGGAAACAACGGTGAATTTATACATATCTTTTTTTTTCATACTGGAGGCAGGTTCCATTATCAAAGGATAACAGAACAAGTGTCTTGAAAAGAAAAAACACCAAACAAAGGAAACTACATCTGACCTCCTAGGGATCAGAAACTAAACACACACAACGACTCTAAGTTCTGAAAGGTTCAGCATAACACACAACTATTGTGACTAAACATCACCCAAACATAGGCTAGCAGATTAAGTAGATTATTACAGACCAACCAAATTGGCCAAACACATAGGAAATGTTTTCAAGGCTCTGGCACAGGAAGCCCAGTCGAGGATCTTGATCATCCATGGACTGACAATGTTGACAGTTTTTTATCAACCGTAACATCAGTATCTTCATCTTCACCATCTCCAGTAATCCTGGCGTTCCCGATGTTCCTATCCATTGCATGTGCCTCAAGTCTTATTGCACCTTCCACCATGCTTTCCCTGTCAACATCATTCTGCAGACCTGCCCAATAACAAAGGAAAGCACACATAGAACATATGAGTTCAAACATGAGTTTCTTGTGAAAACAAGAAAGCACACATATAACATATGAGCTCTGTTTTCAGAGATACCAGCAAAAAGCAGCAATGCACACGATATGAAAATTGGACCCAGAAGGATTTTTTTTTGGAATCCACCAAAAGAACAGAGTTGGGTCTTGTATATGCTCCTAAAACAGAATAAATAATACTCCACATATAAATTGATGCAAGACAAGCAAAGAACTGGTGATTGATAGTTTCAATAGCAGGACAAACCTACAAGTATAATCCCCTAGCCACTTCCTTTTTTTTTTCATATTATCAATATACATATCTAGGAATTAAAGAAAGACTAGACTCAAGTTCCGAACAATCCATTAGTGCGCAATGTATGCAAGACATAACAGTCATCCATCCAGAGCATATGATGGCAGTAGTAGTAGCAAAATAAGCATGATAGTACTAATCAATATATCTACCCCACCGCCCGGGCAGCAGGACCTTGGCTTTGCAAATCATGTGGCTTACGTTGTCAGATTTTATCGAAAATTTCTTGTTAGGCTCTGCTTGCGCCAGCAAGGGAATGCCTCGAATTCGTCCACCATGAATCGGTGACACACTAAAGCAGCAAAAGGCAGAAAAAAACCCTTTCGGATTAAGCGTCCAGCCACTTAAAATCCATCGCCCCACAGCCCTTGGGCGCAGCTTTTTAAACACTATAATCAATCCGCTAAGGTAAAAAAAAATCCGCTAAGGTAACAGTGAGTCCTATTGTCAGAAACAACACTCATCAAAAGAAGAGTAAGCAGTCGTCGAAACAAGACTATTCACAGATAATTAAGAATATCTTATGAAATAAAAACAGTCACCTAATTTAAGCTACTGACATAGACTGCAGGCAATAGAGCGAGCAGCATTGGTGATCAACCTGGGAGCATGACAAGACCTGGTGGTGATGCGCACGGCGGGTCTCTGAAACTGAGTACGGGTGGTTGGCAGTTGCGGTACGCCTCCCGCAGCTCCGCCCTATGCTTCTTCGCCACCTCCACGAGGAAAGGGCGCAACTTCTCCCTGAGATAGATTTAATTTCGCAATCAATTCTAACCGAAGATAGACGGACAAACGCGCAAGCGATCGAACAAGAGAGAGGGCGCGCGCACGCACATCCCGGCGCGGGGGAGAGATGGCTCCTCCTTGAGTTTCTTCAGCTCCGACTTGAGCTCCTCCAGCTGCGCCACAAGTTCGGCCCTGCTTTTCTTCCGCATCCCGTCCAACTCTGGCGCACAACAACGGAGGCGTCAAGAAACTACCGTAGTAAGAACGGACGCAATGATGCATTGGCGGCTTACCCATGGCGACGGTAGCGGTTGGAGGCGGCGGCGGAGCGGGGGTGGAGGCTTATAAGTACGTAAGAGAGAAGGGCCTAGATTGAGGCGCAGTGTGGGCTGAAAGTGAAATCCTACCGTGTGGATCTGTCTAGAGGACGCCTAGGTCCATCTCCAGAGTAGCGGCCCGAAAACTATTAGAAGGCACACCATTATCGATTTTTTTGCATACGAACAAACATTGATAAAAACTGCTGGAAGCAAAGCAAAGTTGGTGTATTTTGATTCTATAATCCCCACCTGTCAGATTATTTCATCAGCTGGATGAACGACGCAGCAACGTAGATTATTTAAATAAGTATCCTGTATATGCAACCTTAGTGTGTATGACACCTATGACATGCACCCAAACTCTGCAAAATTCATGTGTTTTTTTTGCGGTGCAATCAAACAGCTTATTTTACTGATTCCTATAGTTTTCGTTCCTGTAGGATTGCAAATGTCATGCCATTCCATTTCTGTACTTTTCCTATTCCTATGTTTTACAAATACTTTGAATCAAACAAGACTTAACCTTGTTAACAGGTAATCTAATAGGCTGGGTCAGCTATTTTGCACGCAACCTAACATTTGGAAACAAAAATATTTGACAACGATATCATCAAAACGTTGTTTTGGCACACATGCACTAATGATCCCGTTTTTATCTAATTTTTTTGAAAACAAACATGCAAGTGCACATGTGTGTAGTATGTACGGCCAGATATGCATCAAAATATATATTCATACGTGACCTATAAAAAAAAGAGAAATGTTGGAAGAAAAACGAGGTCTCTTTTGCCTATTCAGATACGCGATTTCGTGATTTTTGTGTAGCCCATAATGCAATGTATTATGCAGCAAAACTCCACAGGTGTGTATATATCCATATAAATTTTTCGTAATCTGTTTAAATATAAAATACTTTTTTTTAATACGATCTCAGGAGCAAAAACAATGATAGTATCAATGACAACAAATATAGCAAAATCAGTGCAGTAGCAGTAAAAAAATCTCCTCCTCTCTCCCAAATTTCTTTCATCGACATGTTAACGAGTTAAGCTCCTCATATGGGCCAGGTGCAAAAAATTAGGCCAAACCTGTGCTAGCTGCAAAAAGTATCTTGTTTCTGGGTTTTGTGCAACAAATGCCACAAAGACTGGTTTTAGGTGCAATTTTCTCCGCGTAGGCCCTAATAAAAGTCTCCTCGATGCAACTGCGCCCTGCAGAAGACGAAGGAACACGCAAAAAACCACTCGATCCCATCTTCCCCACCGTCAGGCCGCATTTCGGATCCGCTCGAGCGCGCGCTTCACTCATTTTCCTCGCCATCTCGCCCGCAGCATCGGTCCGTCCAGGCCGCCACCAATCTCCTTCTCCTCCAAATTAAAAAAACCCAACAGTCATATGTAGATCCGTCCTCGGCCCCAGACGCGATAGCGGATTCGAAGGACAGCCGGCGGCACTGCAGCTAGAGCAAGATACGACGTCTTCGGCCAAATCGCCATGCGTATGGACACTACCAGCGCCGCCCGGCTGGCCATGTGCTCTAAGGAGCTGTGCCGCCAAGTCGCCGGCGCAAAAGATAGCAGTTGCCCCAACGGCGGTTGCGGGACATTGGTCGCCTACCATGACGATCGCGTGCCCGCACGGCCCGTGCAACTGCATGGAGGATGGCTGCGTGTTCGCCGGCCCGCCAGCAGGGCTCCTCGCCCACCTCAGAGAAGCCCACTCGGTGGCGGTGCACTGTTTCCGCTACCGCGAAACATGCAGGTACTTCTCTAAGCTATGCCAGCAACAGGCCTGCGGAGTGCAGATATCATCGGATCTGGGGATGATGGTACGGTGTTCGCCGTGCGATTTGACACGCGCCAAGAGCAACATTTTTTCTCCGTCGTGTGCGTCACGTCGGCGATGTGCTTGTCCGCCGCGGTACATGCTGAAGTTTTGGTCCCCCTACGTATGGTGGGTTGGGACGAGATCGGTAAAAATTGATGGGCTATGCGTGCCGGAGAGCACCACTTCGCCGGACGGCGTCCCGTTGGAAAAGCTCAAGTGGCACCTGCCGGTGGCGATGTCGCACCTGGTCGCTCGTGGATCGTCCGAGTTCACCCTGGGATACCGTCTTCGCATTCTTGTTTACACACCGTAACTGAAACAGATCTGTATCACGTACACACAATCTTGTTTTATTCAAAATTTTGAAAATACAAAAAAATCACGTCATCTTATACAGCCAGCCAATTTAGGACCTGTGAACAAATCAATCGGTACATGAAGGACCGAGGATGGTACAGGAATGTGAGAACTGTACCAGCGAGCTTGATTTCTCAGGACAAAAACTTGTCAGGGGCCTTATTGCAAATCGTTTCTCTGCATGCGGGAGTTTTCTTATAAAATGAGTGGGAAGAGCCTCACATGGGATCAGAACCGTTGGCACAGAATCGAATGGTACTGAGCGAAAAATTTCAGATTTTCAGGATCTGTCCATTTCCACCTGATACGCCCCAACAAAGAACATAGAGCCTAGCACCGGCACAAACTATTCAAACGGAGCAGTACATTATCCAAACGTACTCCAAACATTACTAAAAAAATCAGATGGCCTCATTACAGCAAATCAGATCAAGATTGCCGATGACAGTTTAACGCCCACCATCACAAACCAATGGCCTGGAGCTCCATTCACGTTGCCACATGAATCCAAAAGCCTCCCAACTAAGAATTATTATTAGTTAAAAAGCATATCAACTTGAATGCCATACCGTGTGCCATGTGGAATGCCATATCGCCCATACGGTGTAGAACTGACGGGTCCAAAAGAGGCCAAACATAAGTAGGGTCAGTAGTAGAACGTCATTTACAGATACAAATTGGAAGAAAAATGGTAAAGAAGGACGATGATAGTCTTACCTGGTAGATCCGAAAACTCTTTGTGGGGGATGTGCTCAATCTTTTGCCAGTTTGGATGTCCGACTTTTTGACAAGACTTCATAAACTTACGATTGCAGGCAAAAAGATGAAATGCTTCAAGAGACCGGGGAAGTGTTGGAAGGGAACGGATGATCTCATTACAGCTGATCCATAGTGTCTTGAGAGAAGTGAGGTTCTTTATATTGCTTGGTAAGCCGTCCAGGTGTTACCCAAAAGACTGAACTTACGAAGATGAGGAAAAGCCTCAACAATTTGAGGAGCCGGCCCTTCTATGCATCTACTAAAGTCAAGTTCTTGCAAGTCCTTTGGGCCACCATGCTGCTTACCCACCATCCAATCTGGATACCTCGATCCTCTATACCCAGTTATTTCCAGTTTCTTAAGTCCCACGGGAGGGCAAAGGCCCTCAAGTATATCCGCTTCAGTTTCTGGACTACACCTTGTACTAGAAGTACCCCATTCCAGTTTCAGTTGTGTGAGTCGTTTCTTGGCAGCCAGGTTGGCTTCAAGAGCTTCCTCCATGCTTGGAACATTTTCAAGGCCGCTGATATTAAGAATTCCTTGAAGGATATTTAGGTCCCTCAACTGCTTCAGCTCATTCCCTTGTTTAATCCTTACTGTTAAGACCATGTCCGTCTGGACTAACTGCAAATTAAAAAAAAAGAGACCATCCCAGGCACTAGCACCCGATGGCGTTTTTTATAGGAGAAACTCCACGAGCACCCGCGAGCACAGGGCTCGAACTCGGGTGGGCTGCCTGCACACTCGCCATGCTAGCCACCAGGTCGAAGACCTGTTCTCCTAACTGCAAATTAAAAAAAAGGCACCCGATGGCGTTTTTTTCCTAACTACAAATTAAAAAAACATTCTTTTACACATGTGCATGTTTGCGCAACATGTGTATGTGCAAGTTTTCATGAAAATGGTAACTTTTTGCACCTAAATGGAAAAAACCGATACCAAAAAAATATCAAACGGTAAAATCGTGATTTCTACACGAGGTGCAATCTTTCTTCCATGAAAATTTACAGGCTCACGAGAGACATAAAATATTCTTGTGCAATACTTTTTAGAATTTGATAAAATGTGTTCTTTTTAACCCGAGAACCGGTTCCCCAACTACAACTTTGAATTAACCACATAAGTCGTTATTATTGTCCATGAAAAAAGTCGGTAATTGGCTCAGGGCAACAAAGGTGGAAATCGAGATGTACACAAACCCTCAAAATTATAAATGCTAGAATTCCATGGCTGCTCCGAAGTAATCATTAGAAGAAAAAATGGTGCTTTAACCATGTTCAATTTTCGTGATAAAAGGGCCTTCTTTTCATGGTTAAAATGGGTTTTACTACATATGGTGTGTTAGAGTTATATTATGTGTCCATGTATACCTATATAGTTTCCCGGTTGTATAAGGGGTTTCCTGCATATTTGTCACATGTACATGTACTATATATTGTGGCCTTTGGCCCCAGGAAATACAAGTTGCGTATTTCCCTAACATGGTATCAGACCTAGATTTAATTTTTTAGCACGCGCAACTCGTGCTGCCGCCGCCGCCGCCGCCGTGGTTCTTTGTCTGGCCGTTGCCGCTGTTCTGCGTCCGGCCGTCTTCGTCATCCTCTGGCCGCTGTCGCTGTCCTGCGTCCGGCCGTCCCCGTCGTCTGTCCAGCTGCTGCTGTCGCCGTCTCTCCGGCCGACCGCCGCGCCGTCAGGTCGTCCTCCAGGCCGCCGCTCCGGTCTCCCGAAGAAGGCTCCTGATTCCGGCCGCCGTCCGCGTTCCAGCCGCCGCCCGTCAGGTCGTCTTCGGCCGCCCGTCGGCCAGCTGCCTGCTCCGGCCGCCGTCCTCCAGCCGCCGTTGCCCTCCGGCCGCCCGTCCGCTGCGGCCTGTACGTCGTCTTCGTCTTCGAGCTCGAGCAGTCCGTGCTGGTTCTCGATCCAGATTGGAACTCGCTAGCTCAGGCACGAGTGGGCTCGATTGCCGGCTGATTGCTGCTGATCTCTACTGCCCAGCTCCAGATCGATCTGCTCGTGAACTGCTGTGCGTGTTGGCTGAGATCGATCTGCTCCTTGAGCTGCTGTGCGTGTTCGCTGAGGATCGTGAGAGTTGACTTTCACAAAAAAAAGGTAAAAAAAAAAACAGGTACAATGTCTTCTGCATCGGGCTATGTCTCCATCCCTCGCTGCCGGTGATTTTTGATGGTGCTAACTACACCGAGTTTGATGGCTTCATGCGCATTCATATGCGTGGTCTTCGTCTCTGAGGTGTGCTTTCCGGCGAGGTCTCGTGTCCACCGTGCCCATTGCTCCTACTGCTCCTATTCCGCCGACGCCACCAGTCCTTGCTGCCGATGCTACTCAGGCTGCAAAGGATGCAGCTAAGAGTGCGGATGGTGTCGCTATTGCTGCGTATGACCGGCAGGTCAAGGATCATTCTGATGCCCTTGAGACCTACCGGCTGGATCTGACTGCTTACTCCAGTGGATAGATGATGATGCTCGTGCTGCGGCTGTTCTTTCTTCCAGTGTTCTTCCTCAGTTTGCCTCTGAGTTTATGGGGCTCGGTACTGTCTCCGAGATGTGGGCTCATCTTCGCCAGCGCTACCAGCCATCTGGTGATGATCTCTACCTTTCAGTGGTCCGTCAGGAGCATGCCCTTCAGCAGGGCGACTCCACTATTGATGAGTTCTACACGCAGAGTTCTGCTATCTGGCGCCAGCTCGACTCTCTCCGTACTGCTGTTTGTGGTACCTGCCCGTGCTGCCAGATTCTGCTACGCCGTCTACAGCACCAGTGCTTCCTCGTCCCAGTGCTCCGCCGCTTCTACCCACTCCTTCTGGTGGAGATGGTCGTTCTCGTGTTCTTCCTCATTGCGGCTATTGCGACAAGGATGGTCATGCTGAGTCTGATTGCTGGAAGAAGCAGCGCAAGGAGCGCACTTCTTCTACTAGGCCTCGTGCTCCTTCTTCGACACGCTCCGATGCCTCCTTCACTGAGCAGGATATTATGAGGCTTAAGCGTCTGCTGGCTGCTTCAGGTTCTTCTTCGACAGGTACTGTAGGCTCTGTGACTGATGCTTCTAGCTCTGAGCGACCACCATCTACACAGTCAGGTACATCTCGTTGGGTTCTGGATTCTGGAGCTTCCTTTCATATGTCTTATGATTCTTCTGCTTTATCCTCTCTTCGGTCTCTAGATTCTCCTATTAATGTTCTCACTGCCGATGGTACTCCTCTTTCGGTTACTAGTCGTGGTAATCTTACCACTCCTACTTTCTCTGTCCCTGACGTTTCTCACGTTCCTCGTCTTACCATGAATCTTTTTTCTGCTGCCCAGCTTACTGATTCTGGTTGTCGCGTCATTCTTGATGTTGATTCTTGTTCTGTTCAGGATCGTCGCACGCGTGCTCTGGTTGGGGCTGGCCCTCGGCTCCGTGATTCTCCGGGGCTCTGGGAGTTAGACTGGCTTCGTGTTCCTTCCGCTGCCACCACTACAGCCAGTTCTTCTGCTTTCGTCGCTTCAGCTACCGGGTCCCTTCCAGCAGTGGCATCATCGACTCGGTCATCTTTGTGGCTCACGTCTATCGTCATTAGTTCGTCGAGGTCTTCTGGGGTCTGTCTCAGGAGATGTCTCTTTACAGTGTCAGGGTTGTCGTCTTGGCAAACAGATTCAGTTGCCCTATCCTACTAGTGAGTCAGTGTCTAAGCGTCCTTTTGATTTAGTTCATTCCGATGTGTGGGGTCCAGCTCCCTTTGCTTCGCAAGGGGGCCATCGCTACTATATTATTTTTATAGATGATTTCTCTCGCTACACTTGGCTTTATTTTATGTCTTCTCGCAGTGAGGTTCTCTCTATATATAAGCGTTTCGCTGCGATGGTTCACACTCAGTTCTCTACGCCTATTCATGTGTTTCGTGCTGACTCTGCTGGCGAGTACATTTCCAAGATGTTGCGAGGTTTTCTTGTAGAGCAGGGTACTCTTGCTCAGTTCTCTTGTCCTGGTGCTCATGCCCAGAACGGCGTTGCTGAGCGCAAGCATCGCCACCTTCTTGAGACGGCTCGTGCGATGATGATCGCCGCCTCTCTTCCGCCTCACTTTTGGGCTGAGGCTGTTTCCACTTCCACCTATCTCATCAATATTCAGCCTTCTGCTGCTCTGCAGGGTGGTATTCCTCTTGAGCGTCTTTCGGATCGTTCTCCTGATTATTCGGCGCTTCGATTGTTTGGTTGCGTTTGTTATGTTCTTCTAGCTCCCCGTGAACGCACCAAACTAACCGCTCAGTCTGTTGAGTGTGTTTTTCTTGGATATAGTGATGAGCATAAGGGTTATCGGTGTTGGGATCCTGTTGCTCGTCGGATGCGGATTTCCCGGGATGTGACCTTTGATGAGTCTCGTCCCTTCTACCCGCGTCCATCTTCCTCGACCTTTTCGGTAGAGGACATCTCTTTCTCACCTTTCCCGATACACCTCCCTCAGTGCCTCGTATTCCTACTCCTCTTCGACCCACTGTTGATTCGACTCCATCCTCTCCTACATCACCGACGTCTTCTTCTCCCTTGGCGCATGACTCTCCACCTCCATCACCGCCGTCTTCCCCGTCCCCACCTCCATCACCTCCGGTGATTCCTTCTCGTCCCTCTTTTCAGTTCTATTACACCCGTCGTCCACGTGTTGTGGATGAGTCCACTGATGCACCGTCTACTTCTGGTGTGTCTTCTTCCTCTTCTCAGCCGACTTATGGTCTTCGGGCTCGGCCCTGTCCTCCCCCTGACCGCTACTCTCCTGACCGCTATGGTCTTTCGGCTGTTGTTGAGCCGACCTCTTATCGTGATGCTGTTGTTCATCCTGAATGGCAACTTGCGATGGCAGAGGAGATTGCTGCCCTTGAGCGCACTAGCACATGGGATCTGGTTTCTCTTCCTCCCCGTGTTCGTCCCATCACATGCAAGTGGGTCTATAAGATTAAGACTCGTTCTGATGGATCTCTTGAGCGTTATAAAGCTCGTCTTGTGGCTCGGGGTTTTCAGCAGGAGCATGGTCGCGATTATGATGAGACATTTGCTCCTGTGGCCCATATGACCACTGTTCGCACACTTCTCGCAGTGGCCTCTGTTCGACACTGGTCTGTGTCTCAGCTTGATGTTAAAAATGCCTTTCTTAATGGTGAGCTGCGTTAGGAGGTTTATATGCAGCCCCCACCTGGGTATTCTGTTCCTGATGGCATGGTTTGTCGTCTTCGCCGTTCTCTCTATGGCCTTAAGCAAACCCCCGCGCCTGGTTTGAGCGCTTCGCCTCTGTGGTGACTGCCGCTGGTTTTTCTCCTAGTGCTCATGATCCAGCGTTGTTTGTTCACCTGTCTGCTCGTGGTCGGACTCTTCTTCTTCTATATGTTGATGATATGATCATCACTGGTGACGACCCCGAGTATATTGCCTTTGTCAAGGCACGTCTTAGTGAGCAGTTTCTTATGTCTGATCTTGGTCCTCTTCGTTATTTTCTTGGGATTGAGGTTTCTTCTACCTCTGATGGTTTCTTTATCTCTCAAGAAAAGTATATTCAGGATCTTCTTGCTCGTGCTGCTCTTAGTGATGAGCGTATTGTTGAGACTCCTATGGAGCTCAATGTTCACCTTCGTGCTTCTGATGGTGATCCCTTATCTGATCCGACGCGTTATCGTCATCTTGTTGGGAGTCTTGTCTATCTTGCAGTCACTCGTCCGGATATCTCCTATCCTGTTCATATTCTGAGTCAGTTTGTTTCTGCTCCCACTTCTGTTCACTATAGTCACCTTCTTCGTGTTCTACGATATCTTCGTGGCACGATGTCACACCGTCTCTTTTTTCCCCGTTCCAGCTCGTTACAGCTCCAGGCCTATTCGGATGCTACGTGGGCTAGTGATCCTTCGGATCGCCGTTCACTTTCTGCTTACTGTGTTTTTCTTGGTGGTTCTCTCATTGCCTGGAAGACGAAGAAACAGACTGCAGTGTCACGTTCGAGTGCGGAGGCAGAGTTGCGGGCTATGGCTCTTCTGACAGCTGAGGTGACTTGGTTACGATGGCTATTAGAGGATTTTGGTGTTCCTGTTACAACACCTACTACCCTCTTGTCGGACAGTACAGGTGCTATCAGTATTGCGCGTGATCCGGTGAAGCACGAGCTTACCAAGCATATTGGTGTTGATGCTTCTTTTGTACGCGCTAGTGTGCAGGATCAGGTTATTGCTCTTCAGTATGTGCCTTCCGAGTTGCAGTTGGCGGATTTCTTCACGAAGGCCCAGACTAGAGCGCATCATGGATTTTATCTCTCCAAACTCAGTGTTGTGGATCCACCATGAGTTTGAGGGGGGTGTTAGAGTTATATTATGTGTCCATGTATACCTGTATAGTTTCCGGTTGTATAAGGGGTTTCCTGCATATTTGTCACATGTACATGTACTATATATTGTGGCCTTTGGCCCCTGGAAATACAAGTTGCGTATTTTCCTAACATGGTGTACCATGTAGAAGCCGAGTGGGTGAACAATGTACTAGGGTTCATGAAAAGCGTGGTAGATGGTTTGTGCCCAGAAAAAAGGCTTTCGTGATAGATGCATTTAATGGACACATGTAAAATTTCGTTAAGATCACTGTCACATTGTCATCTCCTCTACCACGCGTATAAACTGTTGTAGATACCAGTCCCACCTAAGATCAAATTATGTGGACCGACACATTTAATCTCGGTGGGCCAACCCATTTATCTTAGGTAGGTCGGCCCGGCATCAACATCTGCAAAAAGAAATCTTATATTTTTCTGCTCTAAGCTTACCATGGAAGCTTCCTCTGCTTTTCCGCCGCTTCCCGAAGAATACTCACAATTATGTGTCTGGAAAAACATAAATTAATTCATCAAGAAACATTCTACAGAAAGGGACAAAAGAGAAATACGAACACAATAAGATTTGTCAGAATTGATCACCTCGGGACTTCCTCAGCTGGCTTGTTGGTGTCTTCACTGCGCTTGAAATTTTCTTGAGGCTTCATAGACTCATATACTACCATCAAATCCACCTCATCAATAAATCTTCCCGTCTTTTCAAACATGCGTTCTGTGATATCCTCATCTCCAAGACCTTCACTCACTTCCACTTTCATGCTCTGCAATATGAACTTGTCGGCATGGTCACGCTCACCAACATCTCGTGCTTTCACTCTTATCTTCACACTATACTTGGATTCTGTTCCCACAATGCCTTTATCTGGTTGCGCATTGTACAGTGTGCTTGGTATTTGGATGTTGAAGGCAATAATGCAGTTACGCGTTTCATTGGTTAGCTCAATTGTGCATGATATATCGTCCTTTAGCTCAAAAGGCAGACGTACTTCGAGCGGATTAATCCGGAGCATGTCATCTTCATCTAAAAGGGGGCTTATCTGCGAAGAAAGAGGTCAATGTGTTTAGATGACGATGTATATACACTCACTCCATCTTATAATATGTACTTGTGGAAAAATGCTATAAATGTATTTAAACTAAACTTCTACATGCAACCCATCAAACAACTTCCTACTCTTGGAATTATAGTAGAGTAGAAGGGGTGGCAACGTCTTTGGGGACCCAGAGGGGACGTCGTATAACTACTGACAAGGAGCAGAAACTCTTACTATAAGATGATGACACCATCTTTCTAGTTAAGGAAAATAGTAAAGGAAATTTGTTCAGCCATGAAGACGTCCAGGTGTATGCTCAGCATCGCGGCTATACGCCTTAACACGCGCCAAGGAAGGCCGACAGAGCAATACGTAAGACAATCTATTCGACTGTTTTGTTTTCCGAGGTCCTTTGTTTAACCCTTCAACCAAGCTAACACAGCCTTAAAGTTGACTAATTTACAAGGTAACTTACCTGCCAATACGTGCTTTCCGATAGACTCAAAAAGTTGATTATCTCCCATATAGAAGGTCTATCTTTTGGGTTTTTTCTCCTGCATTGTCCAGCTATGTCGATGCATCTAGTTACTTGCTGGTAATGTAGTTGCGTCGGTGGCTTCTGCCATCTATGTCTCCACCTCCGAAGTACCTACTTTTAATAAGTGTTGATTATTGTTTATGATAGTCCCAGAATCTTACAGCAACAGACATGTGCTTATATATGTTACACTATTAAGTGGAATAGTATCATAGTATGCATATCAAAGTGCAAAGAAAAAGATGCATGCTTGTTCTGAAAAGTCAGAGAAATCACTCTTACATTATCTTTGTTAGGGACGTCCTTATTTCCAGTTACCAATTCTATGATTATGAGACCCAAACTATATATATCACACGATTGTGTAGTTTTGCTTTCATCCCTGTATTCGGGAGCCATATATTCCCTGCAAGAAAATAACATAGTGTGATGCATTATGACACAAGTAAATGTAGGGTTGTAATGACTGAAAAAAAGTCAATTAGCGGTGCTTCTCAATGCATAGCTTACAGTGTTCCGAAACGTTCACCCATAGTGTGCGAGTTTTTATTTGATCTGGACAGACCAAAATCCGTGATTTTTGGAACCATATATTTTCCATATTGATGATCCAGTAAAATATTTGCCGGTTTAAGGTCCATATGAATAATATTTTTTTCCTTGTGAAGATAGAGCAGGCCCTTGCAAATCCCGGTGATTATCTCATAACGTGTTTCCCATTCAAGTCCTCTTAATTCATCTGCGGAAGCATAAATGCACAAGCACGTAAGGACTTATGTTAAACAACACACAAAGCAATGATAGAACATTTTTATTTCGAGTATGTCCCTAACTGTCGACCCTGACTTGAAAACAGAGTACTAGTCAAGGTGATAAGGCAAAGAAGTAAAGAGAAGATCTGCATCATATGAAATAAGATCGTACCGGTAATATGCCTATCAAGGCTTCCATTGCTGATGTACCTGAAGCAGAGCAATATTTCTAATACGTTGGCCCAAATGAATTCTCCTGACCCATCCTTGTCTACAAGTTTTTTATATCCTCCAGAACAGACGCCCAGAAACTGGACTACATTTCGATGATTAATACTCATCAGACTCGCAACCTCACGACGAAATACCTGTCGTCAAAGGTGTTTTCGTTTATATGGATCCTCTTCACAGCAACAATCCGTTCTCCAAGTACACCCTGTGTTGGCCAGCATTAAAATGATATTTTACTGGACTTGAGATGTCGACAAGCGATTTCCTTCTAAACGGTGAACCGTACCTTGTAAACCTCTCCAAATCCGCCCTGACCAATTTTTCTCTCTTCAGAGAAACCATCCGTGATGTCCTTTAACAGTGCGAATGGCAGATCCCTCGGGTTCTCGGCTCCGTCAAGTATACGCTCCAGCAAACTTTGGTCCTCCTCCATTCGAGGTACACGGTGTTATTCTGGACTAGATCAAGGACGAATTAGTTTGCGTGAGAAATTGGTAGGTCAGAAGTGCCTACCTCCTGGAGATTTAGCACAAACTGGAACTGCTCCAAGCGATTTTATCACATTGAACATGATGCATGCAAAGATTGTTCGTAAGATGAAAATTAATACACATGTGTGCGCTCTACAAACTGGCAATAAACATACAGAGCTGATAGAGCATATATAGATCTAGACTCGGAAAAAAGAAACTGCAGAGGTTAGCTGCAGCTCGTACCGATGCTCACCATATGCTTGCTAGCTCGTGCAGATGTTCACCGAGATGCTCACCGGCGGAGGAGGGCAGTCTCAGTTGTTGGTGCAGCAGCCGGAGGTGGAGGCCGCCGAGTGCACGGCGGACAGAAATCCCGCCCGGCGAAAGAGCGAGCCTCAGTTGGGGAGGGTGGAATCCGGAGCAAACCTTGAGAGTCCCTCTTGCAAAGACTGTACAAAGTCTACACCTACCGCTACCTCTCACTCTGTCAGCATGTTCAATATCGAAGACTGGACAAACCTTTGAAGGCAAACTACTCGACCACGAGCGACTCCGTCTGAACCAACTTGCTGAAACTTAAGGAAAAATCAATCTAGAGAAGAGAACAGTCATCAAGAGACCAAAGTCTAGTTTGTTTCCAGAGATTCAAGCTAGGGCCTTGCGATGCAAGGTCGTCTCAATGGGGCAGTGTTTGGTACCCGTCACACGCATGGAACGCAAGTGGTACCGCATGGGCCCAAATTACTATAGTACATGAGAGTTTTCTATGCTGATATGAGTTCACGCTAGCTACCAGGCACCACACATCTAGAGATAAAGTACCAACTCTCCTATGTTCAAATATCCCTCTCGTTCCCCACAACCATTGACCTCGGATCCCGATGGAACTCCTATCCACTAGTCCCTCCAGTCGGATGACGGAAAAGGCGGGCGGTCCGCCTGGCGCCGCCGTCGAGCCCGTGGTGCCGCTGACCGGCAAGTTCTGGACCGCCGCCTCCGACCCGCCATCTGCGCCTGGGCTCGGTGGTCGCCGTCGCAAGACTATGGCACCGCTGGCGTGGGATGCGAGGGCGTCGGGTCGCGATTCTCCTGTCTAGGCGAGCTCAATGCGAAGCCGTCCGAGGAAGAGGATGAGAGGGTGCCGACGGAAGCGGCGGAGGAGGTTCTGGCGGAGGAGTGGGTCGTTTCTCGCGTGGATGTCCAGCGGCCGCAGAAATCGAAGGGGGAGATCGTGGAGGAGTTTTGGGAGAAAGTGGGCTACCCGACGCCGGCATCACGGTTCTGGGAGCGCCCGGAAGGCCTGTCTCCGGCGAGCTCCGACGCAAATCAAGGTATGGAATCTTCTTTTCCTTGTAGGGACGCGACTCCGTCGTCGGTGAAGGAGAACGAGCCAGAGACGATGCGTGCGGGGTCCAAGGGCGTGGATCAGGCGGGGCTCCTGATGCGGCGGCCTGCGGTGCGTTTGGGGTGGCATGGTCCTCTTCCTCGCCTAGGATCACGCCGCCGCCGTGCCTCGGCGACTTCCTCCCGGAGCTGAACCCCCGGAGTGTGGAGAACGGCGTGGACACCGGCGGGCCGAAGATCACGGCGGTGGGCGCGGAAACGGACGTCCAGGAAATTCAAAATCGGCAGGGTGGCCCCGCGTCGATCACGGCGCGGTCTGGCAGTGCGGCGGCGGCCTCAGGTCCGACTGGTGGGCCCATGCGTCCTTCCCCATGGCTGCATCTGGGCCGTTGGTACGTGGGACTGTGGAAGAAACCTGCGACACGGCCTAGGGATCCTTCCCGATCAATCTCGCCGCCGTTTAACTCTCCTGCCCATCGTCCGTCGCCGGCGTCATCTCCGTCGACATCCCCGCCAGCAGTTGATACCCAGTGAGCAAGTCTTGATGCCTGCACAAATAAACTGGATTATGTTGAGACTCCAAGTGCAGAGTGTATAGTAAGTGGAAGACAGTTTTCCCCACGAGGGGTGACTCGAGGGTTTAATATCGAACTCTCGGGGAATCTGCAGTGGTAGATTTATCTACTTATCCTTCTTTTGGTTACCTACAAAACAAGGTTAGATGTTTTGGTCCTCAACCTCACCTGTGGTTGTCAAGCACAAGGTGTAAGAATGATATCAGGATAGTTATGCAATGCAAACAAGAAATAAATATGCAATGGTGGTGGATGCAATGATAAATGATATTTTTGGATTTTTGAATGATGTATACAAGATGAAAAGTATTTTTGTATTTTCGGATTTAATGATGGCTGAAAATAGAAAAGTGGTATATGGTGTTGGAAAGGTGTTTCTTATGATTAAAAATGGACTGGGGTTCATGGTTTCACAAATGTACTCTCTCTTTATAAAGTGGTAGACAATGGAACACACAAAGTTAACATATGAGATTGCAACACAGGGTTTGATAACAAGTTACTTAGATATATGGGCATCACGTCCTAACATAGAGATCTTTTGGTTATTAACCTCTCTTATACTCCACCAAGATGCGAACTAAATCATAACACCAAGAAGCAAAAGGGAGAAAGTTGACCATCTAGATGCATGCATGAGTGTCCATAGAACTAACTAATCCATGTTAAACCAAGTGAAATAACAATCAGCACCAAAACATGAATAAGTGATAGCTCTACAAAAAGAATTTGCAAACTATTACTCATAAACAAGCTCATGAATCATGCAACTATATGTATCATTAAAAATCAAGTCAAACATCCCTTTTCCCAATCTTATAAAAGCATCCAACATATTTCAACCCATATTTCCAGTAGCTCTCTCATATATAATTGATAGTGTGGTGGTCTCTCAAGACTCAAACAAAAACAAAAAACGACGCTCCAAGTTTATGCGATAAAGTGTTTCGATCGAAAAACAGAAGTTGGACGTGTGCAAACCGAGAGTGTGTAGGTCCAGCGGGGTTGTCTTCACATCCCCAAGCTTATGGTCTTCACCATCCTTGGATAGCTCTTGGTGCATCTCCTCCAATCCCTGTGAAAAAACTTCAAAACACCGTTTCTCCCATCTCTTTTCTGTGGGGTGCATTAATAGTGATAAACAAATAGGTTCCTTGCTGCATATAATCCTTGAACAAAAATTCATATGACATGTCCAGAAAGTGTATAATGTTGTATGCCTACTCATAAACTCAATTGGATCAAAAAGATTCAACTTAAAAGCTCAAAGCATGCATCAAACAAAATGGGACAGAATCTGTCCAGAAAAACAGCAGCAGCAAAACGTATTTTTCTACCCTACCAAACTTTCTCGAAAAATTCCGAAAAATTCATGCATACAGAGGATGAAAAGTTGCAACTACAGTTCAAATATGAGCTCATTCGGAGTTACAGAATAAGAATTAAAAATCATACCGTGCACTGACTCGTGCAGGAATAAAATCTCCGAACGCTATAAGCAACTTTTTCAAACCAAAAAGGGTAAAACTTGGCACTTTATTAAAAACTCCAGAACCTAACTAGACACAAAATCTCTTGTTACAGCAAGAGGACACAAAGAAAAATCACACAAAAAATAACCGGGTTGCCTCCCGCAAAGCGCTTTCTTTATAGCCATATAGCTAGGCTTCTTACTTGTTGTTTTATTGTGGACGAAGCTCATGAGGGAGCTTGAACTTTGGTGGTTCCCTCTTCCTTGGAAAGTGTTCCATGCACTTCTTGTGTGGAAACTGAAACTTTACATTCCCTTCCTTTGAATCAATGATAGCACCTGTGGTACGAAGAAAAGGTCTTCCAAGAATAATAGGACTAGAGGTTTTATTCCCCATATCCATGATTAGAAAATCCACAGGCACAAAAGTCATATGTAACTCTACCATAACATCACTTACTTTTCCCAAAGCATGTTTAATAGAGTCATCAGCAAGTGCTAGTTCAATAGAGCATTTTTCAAGATTTTTCAATTCAAGCACTTCATATAGTTCTTTAGATAAAACAGAGACACTAGATCCTAGATCAAGTATGGCATGGTGTGTCTCTTTTCCAATAGTTACTAGTACCTTAGGTATCCACATATCCCCAAGCTTAGGTGGTATCATAGCCTCTTGGTTGTACCTAGCAATCTTTTCTTTCAAGACATGATTAGCAATATAAGAACCAAAACCTGCTTGGTTAGTGTTGATGGAAGGATCACTTGCAAATTTTTGTAAGATAGATATTAATTCATGCAAGCTACAATTTTCTAAGTCAAGCAAAGGATCCTTGACTTCATTAAGCATTTTAACTTCCTCAACTTCAACCTCTTTCATTACCCCAATAGATTCTTTAGCAACTCTCTCTTGCTCATGAATGTGTTCCCAAGACTTATTGATAACCTCTTGGCAATATTTTATTGTTTCCTCATGTTTTTGGGCTGTAATGATGCTCTTTAATGATGAGACTTCCTTAGTAAGCTGATCTACCCTTTCAAACAAAGCATCTTGTTTTTCAAACTTAGAGATAAATTCCTTATTAAGCTCTTTTTGGGTAGATATAAAAGATCTAATGGTGTTTTCCAAGTCACTAGAAACATTACCACTAGAAGCATATTTATTTGGCACATATGGGGGTTTATTATAAGAGTTATAATTGTTGTTACCATACCCATTATTACCATAGTTCCTAATGAAGTTGACATCAATATTTTCAGAATTGTTTCCAACTAGTTCTTGCAAAGGAACATTTTCAACACTAGGTTTATTAAGCAAAGCAAGAATAGTATCCATTTTAGATGACAAATCATTAGTTTCTTCAATAGAGTTCACTTTCTTAGAAGGATTAGGTGCCCTATCAGTATGCCATTGACTATAGTTTTGTAAAATGCTTTCCAATATATTTTTAGCTTCTACTATAGTCTTACTCATAAAAGCACCTCCAGCAGCAGAATCAAGTATGTTTCTAGACATGTAGTTTAAACCATTGTAGAAAGAGTGTAATATGGTCCATTCATTAACTCCATGTGAGGGACAAGTTCTAAGCATAAGTTTTATCCTATCCCAAGCCATAGCAACATGTTCATTTTCATTTTGCCTAAAAGAAAGGATGTTGTTTCTATTTTGCAAAATTTTAACAGGGGGATAATATTTCTTAATGAAAGCTTCTTTTAGATCATCCCAAGAATTAATACTACCAGATGGCAAGGAATGCAACCACTCTTTAGCTTTTCCTCTAAGTGAAAAAGGAAATAACTTCAGTTTTAGGATATCACTTTCCACATTTTTAAACTTTTGCATGTCACATATTTCAACAAAGTCATGAAGATGCATAGAGGCATCCTCCATAGCACTACCACCAAATTGTTCCCTAGTTATCAAGTTCAACAAACTAGGACTTACTTCATAACTCTCAGCATTTATCTTAGGTGTGGCAATAGCTCTCGTGATAAATTGATCATTAGGAGTGTTTGTGTAGTCACACAGCTTAGTTCTTTCTCCCATTTTAGCAAGTTTTTTTTGGTATTTTTAATTTTTTATGCAAAACTGAAATAAATATGATATGATATGCAATGACACTAACAAAACAAATAAATTGCTTTGTAAGTAAAGATGGATAAGATGGTGCTCACGTAGGTGCAACCTCCCCAAGCTTAGGTGTTAGCACAAGTTGGTGACGTTGACTTTGTTGTGAGATGAATGCGATGATGCACACCCTTGGATAAATCTCTCAGCTACGATTCCCCGGCAACGGCGCCAGAAAACGTCTTGATCCCGAAGAGCAAGTCTTGATGCCTGCACAAATAAACGGGATTAGGTTGAGACTCCAAGTGCAGAGTGTATAGTAAGTGGAAGACAGTTTTCCCCACGAGGGGTGACTCGAGGGTTTAATATCGAACTCTCGGGGAATCTGAAGTGGTAGATTTATCTTCTTATCCTTCTTTTGGTTACCTACAAAACAAGGTTAGATGTTTTGGTCCTCAACCTCACCTGTGGTTGTCAAGCACAAGGTGTAAGAATGATATCAGGATAGTTATGCAATGCAAACAAGAAATAAATATGCAATGATGGTGGATGCAATGATAAATGATATTTTTGGGTTTTTGAATGATGTATGCAAGATGAAAAGTATTTTTGTATTTTCGGATTTAATGATGGCTGAAAATAGAAAAGTGGTATATGGTGTTGGAAAGGTGTTTCTTATGATTAAAAATGGACTGGGGTTCATGGTTTCACAAATGCACTCTCTCTTTATAAAGTGGTAGACAATGGAACACACAAGTTAACATATGAGATTGCAACACAGGGTTTGATAACAAGTTACTTAGATATATGGGCATCACGTCCTAACATAGAGATCTTTTGGTTATTAACCTCTCTTATACTCCACCAAGATGCGAACTAAATCATAACACCTCAGTAATTAAGATAACTCAGAGTATAGCATTAAGTATCATGACATGAAGTGAAAATAAGAACATGCTAGATCTAGTCATGGAGTAGTGGCAATGGTCACGCCCACATCCCCGGTAGCATGGTATTTTAGTTTATCCCTAGTGAGGTAACAAAGTAAGGTAAAGATACCAAAGTGGATCGCAGAACTTTCTCTCACGTTCACTGCACTAGCCACCCCCCGTTACTCCAACTAATGCACACGTTCCCCCACACACGCTCTCATAAACATGCTTGATCAAAACAAGTAGACAAGAACGGGGTACATAATATGCATCTATACTCATAACTGAAACAAACATTGCAATCTCAAACATATATTAACTCATAAAGATCCACCACAAAGGTATTACAACGGTGACCGTAATCATGTTCAGCAGCTCATACGGTGCTAATTAGTGAAGCTCAAGAGAGGAGAGATACATAAGTTACTTCCACAAACCCATAGTCCAGAGGTGGACTACTCCCTCTTCATCATGGAGACGGTGGAGAAGTCGATGGAGAAGATGGAGACCACGCCGGCAGCGCCCCGCCGGAGTTTTCCCCCTCCAATCTGCAGCTCCTGATCTCCGTTTCGGTGTTTCTGTGTTTGTGCGGCGCTCCTTCCAGAGAACGTCGGGGGACCTTTTTTATAGGCGTTTTTAGGTCAAGACGATGTCGGTGGAGAAGAGATCGAAGGCAACGGAGCCACGAGGCCCGAACGGGTGGGTCCCACGCGGCCAGTACTGGCCGCGTGGGCCATGCCCGTTTGGCCCTCGGGCCTCCGTTTGCTCGCTTCCTTTTTCGTAGTCCTTCTTCCTTCCAAATATTGACGCCCGTAAATTTCCAGGTGATTTCGTTGACGTTTGGGTCCCTGAAACATTAAAATACAAAACTAGGGTTTTCTGCCTGTGCAGGGTTAATTCCATAAAAAAGGAAATCATAAGATATTCCAAAATCATGATAAAACATTGATATAACCCTTATATGATGCAAATATGATTGGAATATAAGCAATTAAAGTGCAAAGTTCATGTATGCATTTTACATGCATCAACAGTCCCGCCTGGGCATCCTCCCAAAGGGTCCTTTGCTGCCGTGGTTGCGGCTCCCGCAATGGCGGCGCCACCCGGGTTCCCTGGACCTCCGGGCTGGGCTCCGGCGGCTGCTGCCCCTGGTGGTCAAGGCCGTGGCGCGGGGTACCAAGGCCGCGGCTCTGGCTTTGGTCGCGGAGCTGGAGGACCTTACGGTCGTGGCGGAGCGGCTCTGCATGGTGCGGGTCATCTGGGCCCAGGGCATCAAGGCGCGGGCGTGGCACCTCACGCTGCGGGCATGGCGCAGCCGGGAGTGGCCGCGGCGCAGTCCAGGGCGGGCGCGGCGCAGCACGCCGTGGGCATGGCGCACTACAGCGCGGGGCCGTCGCATCTTGGTGGCGGGGTGCCGCAGCATGGAGGGAACACCGCCTACGGTGGTGCTGGTGTTCATGCCGGAGGCCCCGGTTCGCTACAAGCCGGTGCTGGGCATCACGGCGCCGTTGCAATGCAACATCTTGGACAGCAGTTCCCTGGGGCTGCAGCGGGCTACGCATATGGGGCTGTGGCGCCGGCTCCGAGGAGGAAGAAGAACATAAACCAGCCGTGGCGATCGCGGGCCAAGGCCAGCAGCTTGGCACGCCGCCGACGGTAGGGCAGAATCGCCAGGGCCAGCTCGCTATGGTGCAGCAGCAGGTGGTAGTCCCGCCCATACTCCAGGGGCGGGACAGTCGGTCGTCACTCCCACGGTTCCGCAGAACGTGGTGGTAGGGGCGACGGTTAACGCCAATGTGCAAGGTACCAAGAAGATCAAGGCCTGGTGTTGGAAGTGTGCTGTTAACGATCATGCCACTAAAGATTGTCCCAAGAAACACTACTGTTACATATGTGATAATTCTAAACACCCAACCCTGATGTGTCCGACGCTGAAGTTACCGAGGCCATCGGCGTTTGTTGCTGGTCATGCGCTGCTGGACACCATGTTCACTCAGTTCCCTGATAATCTGTATAGGGCGGAGGTGGCACCGAAGAATGCCCTCGTCGCTCTTGTTACTGTGCAGGGAGGGACAACAACTGCGAAACAAGTGGAAGCACAGGTGGCTCGTTTGTGCCCGGCACGGTCTTGGTGTTGGGAAGCGATTCCTAATAGGGACAATTCTTTCACGGTGAATTTTCCATCCAAGGAGGATTTATCACGTTTTATTGGTGCGGAGCTCGGTATTCCTTCTCAAGCAACCAAGCTTATCTTCAGTGAGTGGAAGTCCGTTGATGTGCAACATACTTCGGAGCTAGTCCAGACTTGGGTACATGTCACCGGTGTTCCTAACCCGCTGAGACACTTCTGGGGTCTCTGGGCAGTGGGTACTCTCATTGGCACCACGATAGATGTGGATCTGTTTTCACTCAGGCGTAGAGGTGTGGTCCGTATCTTGGTGGGGATGTTGATAGGAGACTGTTTCAAAGATATCGATGAGGAGGGCCCCTATATCTCGACTGCCGGGGTGTTGCGACTTAAGGGGTATGATTTCACTTTTCGCCCTGAGGCTGCGGACTATATACCGGAGGCAGACTTTGTGCCGTTCCTGTGGCAGCGCAAAGGCAAAGATGATTCAGATGATAGTGGCATGGGAGATGACAACATGGATGGACAAGCTGGTGATGAGGGTCCGTCAAATAATGGGACTAGCAATTCGAGTTTGTTGTCTGTTCCGAGCTCGTCAACCGGGAGTGGTCAGGTACATGGAGCCTCTGTGGCGCATATTATGCAAACAGTGGCGGTTACACCTTTTAATCCCAAGCCTACGACACCGAGATGTATTGAACTGGTGAAGAAATGGAGTCATGCTGCTGCTACCACAGTGCCTGGAGTGCTCGAACCTGCTAGTCCTTCGGTGACCTTGCCTTAGGAAGCGATTGCCCCCCAACAGGTGTGACTATGGTGGGAGAGGACAGTGGTGATGTAGCTCCCCTCTCCATGAGCCTCAGTTAGGAAGTCGAAATCCCCAACTGTTTCCCAATGAATGGCATATTTGAAAATAGCAGAGGTCTTGGCGACTTGGCTAAATATTTAAATATTGCGCATCATGTGAGGGATTATTATTTGGATTTTTTGGCTATTTCTGAGACGGGTAGACGAGATTTTCCAAGAACTCTACTAGACCGCCTTTCTGGTGGTGTGGAGTTTACTTGGCATTCTTGTCTCCCTCGAGGGAGATCGGGTGGCATGTTACTTGGCATAAAAACAGATACCATGGAGCTATTGGACCGTTCGGATGGTGATTTTCACATCAAATTTAATATCCGAAACAAGTCCGATAACTTTATATGGAGTTTGGTTGCTGTGTATGGTGCTGCCCAAGAAGAGTTTAAGGCTGCTTTCTTCGAGAATTGGTTAACTTAGCTAAGGACAACCCACACCCTATTCTTATAGGTGGGGATTTCAACATGCTAAGATACCGTCACGAGAAAAGTAAGGGCAGATTCGATGGTCATTGGTCTCTCTTATTCAATGCTGTAATTGATAGCTTGTCTCTAAAGGAGGTCCACATGACGGGGAGACAATTCACTTGGGCTAATAGTCTCCCCGAGCCGACATTCGAGAAGCTGGACCGGGTACTAATGGATTCCCGTTGGGAGGATAAATATCCATTGGTATCAGTTCGGGCTTTAGAGCGTGTTGAGGCTTTTTCGGATCATGCTCCCATACTCCTTTCTACTGGTACATTGAAACCGACCGTTAAGCCCCAATTCAAATTCGAATTGGGATGGCTGTTGCGTGATGGTTTTGATGATTTGGTTAAAAGGATATGGGCTCAACCGGTCGTGGGCAACAATGCTATTCAACGTTGGAATGGAAAGATGCGCAACTTGCGTAAATTCCTGCGTGGATGGGCACGACACACAACCGGTATGCTTAAAAAGAGAAAGAGCGCATGTGCTCCATTATTGACGAGCTCGATAAAATTGCAGAACAGCGTCCCTTATCAGCAAATGAGAGTGACCTAAAACGGCACTCGAATGAGCAGGTGGGACGGATGTTGCGAGAGGAAGAGATTAAATGGTACCAAAGATCTAAGGCACAATTCATCTTGCAAGGAGACTCGAATACGAGATACTTCCATAATGTCGCTAACGGCAGACACAGGAGGAAACTCATTCACTCTCTTCTCCAAGATGAGGGCCTGATCGAAGGTCAGGACATGCTCAAAGCTTATATTACTGACTACTATAAAGGTCTGTTTGGGGCTCCGGAGGAGGTAACTTCACTCTTGAGGAGACACGAACGGATGATATTACCCAAGTTACTCCGGAAGAAAACAACTTGCTCATCGCACCCTTCTCTGAAGAAGAGATAAGCAAGGGTGTTTTCCAAATGGAGCATAATAAGGCACCTGGGCCTGATGGATTCCCTGCTGAATTTTACCAGCATTTTTGGGAAACTATCAAGTCCGATTTGTTAGAGTTGTTCGGCTGTCTCCATGCTGGACAACTCGAACTGTTTCGCCTTAATTTTGGGGAAATCGTCTTGTTACCTAAGGTTCAGGGGCCGAGAGGATACAACAGTATCGGCCTATATGCCTCCTGAATGTTAGCTTCAAGATCTTTACAAAAGTAGCGACCATCAGGTTGAATTCTGTTGCCGATCATGTGGTAAAGCCTACCCAATCTGCTTTTATGCAAGGGAGGAATATACGAGACGGGGTCGTGGTTCTACACGAGACTGTACATGAAATGCATACGAAGAAACTCAATGGGGTTATTTTCAAAATCGACTTTGAAAAGACTAATGAAGAAGTTAAGTGGCCATTTTTGCTACAAACCTTGAGAATGAAAGGGTTCTCGGATACGTGGTGTGAATGGATCCGCAACTTTGTGGAGGGTGGTAGTGTGGCGATAAAAGTTAATGATGACGTCGGTCACTACTTCCAAACAAAAAAAGGCCTAAGACAAGGAGATCCACTATCGCCTATACTATTTAATATAGTGGCTGATATGTTGACCATCTTGATCGAACGGGCAAAAGAAGATGGCCAAATTGATGGAGTCGTCCCTCATCTTGTTGATGGAGGTCTTTCGATTCTTCAATATGCGGATGATACAATCCTTGTTATGGAACATGACCTAGATAAGGCGTCGAATTTGAAATTGATATTGTCAGCATTCAAACAATTATCAGGTTTAAAAATCAATTTCCATAAAAGTGAGTTGTTCTGCTTTGGCGATGCACAGGAAGCAGCTCCTCAGTATGCCGACATATTCGGCTATGAGCGCGGTCAATTTCCTATAATGTATTTGGGTATCCCAATCCATTATAGGAAACTGACTAATGCGGAATGGAAGCATGTCGAGGAACGTCTGCAAGCGAGGCTAGCTAGTTGGAAAGGCAAATTGCTATCCCTAGGAGGAAGATTGGTTCTCATTAATTCAGTGCTGACAAACATGGTACTGTATATGATATCTTTCTTCCGGTTACCTAAAGGAATGTTGCATAAATTGGATTATTTCCGATCAAGATTCTTTTGCCAAGGGGATGGTGAGAAAAATAAGTATCGACTGGCTAAATGGGATGTTGTTTGTTGACCAAAGGACCAGGGAGGGTTAGGTATTCATGATCTTGGCATCAGAATTCAGCCCTCCTAGAGAAGTGGTTGTTTAAGTTGCTAACCGAAGATGGTATTTGGCAAACACTCCTAAAAAGAAAATACATAGGCACGAAGGCGGTATCACAGGTGTTTTGGAAACCTGGTGACTCCCACTTTTGGGCTGGGCTAATGGCGAGTAAGAAACATTTCTTTCGATTTGGCGTGTTTAATATTAAGGATGGCACGGAGATTAGATTCTGGGAAGATAAATGGTTAGGTAATACCACTCTCCGGGAGCAATATCCGGCCCTATACAATATTGTACGCCACAAAGGGGATACTATTGCCACTGTTATGCAGTGTTCGCCCCCCAATGTGACGTTCAGACGTGATTTATTCGGTGCAAGATTAACTTCTTGGAATGCCTTGTTGGCACGGTTGGATTCTATCCAACTCACACAAAGTTCCGATGAATTTCGTTGGAACTTATGCGGGAATGGGAAGTTCTCAGTAGATTCCATCTATAGGGCGCTTGCACATTCTGATATTCCAGTCGATAATAATAAGAAAATATGGCAAATGAAGATTCCACTTAAAATAAAAGTTTTTTCGTGGTATCTTCGTAAGGGTGTCATTTTAACCAAACATAACCTTGTCAAACGGAATTGACATGGAAGTACCAAGTGTATGTTTTGTTCGCAACAAGAAACAATTAAACACTTATTCTTCGAGTGCGATTTCGCTCGTTCTATATGGTCATCTATCCAAATAGCATCTAACTTATATCCACCCAAGTCTGTTGCAAATATTTTTGGCAACTGGTTACATGGGATAGATAAGAAGCTTAGAACGGTTATTAGGGTGGGAGCGATTGCTGTTATATGATCGCTTTGGCTTAGTAGAAATGACAAGGTTTTCAATGACAAAGATGTTTCTCTTTTGCAGGTACTCTACAGATGCACAAGTACTCTCCGTACGTGGTCCACCTTACAGCGTGTGGGCCATCGAGACCTCTTTACGGAGGCGTGTGCACGTTTGGAGGAGGTGGCAAGGGACATTTTATCACAACATGGGTGGCCGCTTAATCGCCGGATTGGTCCCCCATAGACGGATGAGCTTGCTATGTCATAGGCGTTTTACATCTCACTGTTGATTGTAATTCGTCTTTTTCCATACATACTGTTATTCTCTCAGTTGGATTGCGGCTATGTGCATTTGTTATGCAGAGGCCGGGTGTAATACTTAAACTATTGAGTATAAAGCCCTTTATCTAAAAAACTATTCAACTATCCCTCCGATGGAGAGAGCATCAACGACTTTGACCGGCAAGGTCTACGGAGGAGATCAACACGATTGTATAAATTATTTTCTGACCAACTTCAGAATTTTTTTTTAAACTCAAAAAATAGCTCCAAACTTTTCCAAGCAATCCAGTGAGCATAGAAGGCGTGCCTCAGCCTCTAGTTTCGTCAAACGTACTGACCCTTACCACCGCGTAGGAGTGATCGAAAAACATATTACGCAGTATACCACTGCTCTTTAAGGACTCTTAACGTACCCCAACGATGGTGTTTCCTAATCGTGGGCGTGGTTTAAACGACCTTGTTGGAGAAATGAGCAAATTTGTTCTTATACATTTAATATAGTGGCTTATATATTGGCGATCATAATTGAACGAGCAACGTGAGATGGCCAAATTAAAGGGGTAGTTTTTTATAAAAAAATTAAAGGGGTAGTCCCACATCTAGTCGATGGGGGTTATCTATTATTCAATATGCGGACGATATAATTCTCTTTATGAAATATGAGCTGGATAAAGTGGTGAATCTGGAATTAATTTTATTAGCATTCGAGCAATTATCGTGGTTGAAGATTAACTTACACAAGAGTGAATTGTATTGCTTCGGTGAAACCCAAGACATAGTTGCTCAATATGCCAAAATATTTGGCTGTGAGCTAGGTCAATTTCCTATTAATTAATTGGATATACCAATACATTATAGGAGATTGTCATATTCGCAGTGGAAACACGTTGAGGAACATCGTTATCTTCCTGAAAAGGGATGTTACTATCTCTTGGCGGAAGATTAGTTTTCATTAATTCAGTACTTTCAAATATGGTATTGTATATGATGCCCTTCTTCCAACTGCCAAAAGGATTCTTACAAAGATTGGTAGTGTACTAGTGAGCGGAGGGTATGCGAGGGGGGACCTACTGGCAGCGGGTTAGGGATTTCCCTGAGTCGCTTAAAGGAGGACGATGCAGGGGCGGGGGTTATTCTCCTTTGTTGCTGCTTCGTTTTCCTTCTTCTCTTCTAATCTCGGTTCTCATAAAAGTTCTTTTTCGGATCATTTTCAGAAAATATTAGAAGTCATCAGGTGGCGGCGCTTGTGTGGCTGAGAGCGACAAGACAATATTTTAACTTTTTTGGTATAGTTTGTTAGGGGAAAACGCGATGAGCACTTTGGTTAGTCAACTCAATATGTCAAACTGATCATTGAAATTCATTTTTTCAGTAAACTGGTCACTCAGCCTTAGGTGTAAGTCGGGGCCGATGATGGGTAGACGGTGACGGGGAGTTTGGCCGAAGGTGGAGGAACAACAATGACGACGGCACACGAACTCGTAGATAGACAGCGGAACTCATGGTCAGCATTCGGTGACGCATGCGGGGAAGGGGCGGTATTGGGTGGCGGCGACGAAGATGTTTTTGCCCGGCAATGACCGGCAACCATGTCGTGGGCAGTGAGTCTACCTCGGTGATTTCTGGAAGTGCCACACTGTCGTGGGCGTTCTCCTCGCTGCACAGCGAGTTTTGCATCGCTTGTGGGGCCCCTGCTCCTCCACCGACGTTGCCCTTTCGCCTATCACGTACTTTCATTTTATACCTCTTTATATGTATGTGTGTTCTCTTAGCTTTTTTACATTTCGATTGCATTTCGTAATAATTTATCAAGAAGTCTCTGTATTATATATCCCTATTATAGGCCACTAAGCCAGAAATTCGTTTTGGAGCTCGGGCTTCCCCTCTTCTTAAAATTTCAAAAATGATATTTTGAAGTTCGAAAAATACTGATTTGGAGCGTTGAAAAAAACTTATCCAATACTTCTGGGTTACAAAGCAATGACAAATTTTAATAATTGCACATAACTTGGATTCACACTTTTGTCATTTTTCTCTACCGTATAATACACAGGTATGCTAAATACCTGTATCTTAATATTCGTGCAGAAAACAATACACCTTACAATCAGGAACGGAGAGAGTATATCGCATTTCATATCACATCCAGCTCAAATTGTTGTGTCTAATGCACACTAACGTTGGTGCATTTCATTCTGTACTCAGTAGCCTAGTTTATTAAAAATGGTTCAGGGTTACTACCGGTATTCCCTTCTTGATAAATGAACAAACTGAGAGGATTAACACATGGGTGCCAAAAAAAGATTGATTGATCCCAAAACAAAGTATAGTCAGTCCATGTGGAATTACAATGTTAATGTGTTTTATCAGAATGATGTCATTGTTAGATAACTACTTATTTAATATAAAGAGTCTCGTAAGATTTACCTGTTTGAAAAGTAGAGAATGAATTGACTAGATATATATTAAGAAAAACCATCAAAATCCCAGCAAGGAAAACGGTGGACTCTGGACAGGAGGTGCTCTGGTACGTGGTGGTAGTTTTATGGTTCTGATCTCCCATGGAATACGACATGTGAGAACCCCTCTAGTTTCAGGGATTATGAGTCTCCGTAGCAGCATTCTCATGGTACAAATCCAGCAATATTAATCTACAATTAAATGTTGAAAGAGGAAAATTGATACTAACATTAGTCGTGCCGCTGTCAATGACTAGCTAGATTGGCCCGTCGAGGACCCAATGCGAGCTTTTTTGCGCAGAGATAATTTTCTGAGCCTGATACACACGATAGCCCAGTAGAAAGTCTGTAGTTTCCGATCGGCCGAGGCCCTTCCTGTTGGTTATCGATCGATCGGATTCCACCTCCCTCTCCAAATCGCTCATAGGAAAAAAAAGATCGATTCCTCTCAAAAAAAAAAAAAAGGAAAAAAAAGATCGACGGATCTGTGGACTGCAGAACGGCACAGGGAACGTCACAACCACACGCCCGCCCATCCAAGTTCGTATTCGATTGTTCACCGTGCCTTGATTCCATCGGTCGAGTAGACCTGTTTCCGTTTCGGCCGATCAAGGATTTGAATTCAGTTATTGTATTTTCTTGATCATGTTTCCGTTTCCAGAATAAATAGATTCTAACACTTTCATGCTAGTAATATATTATCTTCCCCACAAAAAATTAAATTAAATGCTGACGAACGCACGCACGTTCCCTGCAGGATGGCTCCTGAAATTGTAGACGTGAACATGAACCTCGATCTGGATGGTGATTATGAATGATGTATCATGGAACTTCGTGAGAAGCTCGCCAACCATCCACAACGACAAGAGTACATCGACGAGCATGGTGCTTGGCTTGAGGACCATCCTTTGCTCCCCAGGCAACTATCCGAGCAGCCTGCGAGGTGGATGCACATTCATATGGCGGCGAGGGACAAAAACACCTCCAAGGATATGCGAACAACCATAGCTGTCCGTGATGATAATGTGTACCTTATAGGCTTCAGGAACGGGAGCCTAGCATTCAACCGAGTCTACCTGGTTAGAGCATCTCCAACAGGCACCCAACGTGCCGGCGCGCTATAAAAGTTTTGCAGCGCCGAAATAGCAGTTTCGCGCGCCGCGCACAGGTTTTGATTTAGCAGCCGCGCTATAGTTTAGCGCGCCGCTGCCGCGCTTCACCAAGCGCGCTAGAATGCAGCGTGCGAGATCAAATGTGCAACAAACAAAGGAATGAAACATCAAATTTTCAAACACAAATTATGATGAACAAAATAGCATACTTCAATTTGATGGCATAGTTCAACTTCATCAAATTACAAACAAGTTCATGACAACATAGTTCACATAGACACATCAAACATGATGAAATGAAACATGATCAAATGAAACATCATGCTTCATTTTGTTCCTCCTCCTCTTCCTCTTCTTTGTCATCTAGATCTTCTAGACTTCCATCGATCCCATCATCAACTCGGGCGGTGTTCCCACTATCTCCAACAGCACCTTCCGAACACAAGGGAGGCACAACGGAACCATTGCCTCCCATGCCAACCGGTGGTGCACTCATGGTACCAATGCCTCCATATGCTCCCATGCCTCCCAAGAGAGAACCAAAAGTCATGCCTCCTCCCATGCCTCCCATGGAAGTAGCACCTCCTCCATAGCCTCCTCCCATGCCTCCTCCCATGCCTCCCAAGAGAGAACCAAAAGTCATGCCTCCTCCCATGCCTCCCATGGAAGTAGCACCTCCTCCATAGCCTCCTCCCATGCCTCCTCCCATGCCTCCCATGGAAGCACCACCTCCTCCATAGCCTCCTCCCATACCTCCTCCCATGCCTCCCATGGAAGCACCAACACCTCCATAGCCTCCCATAGAAGCAGCAACACCTCCATAGGCTCCTCCCATTGCACCCATGCCTCCTCCCATTGCACCCATGGCTCCTTCCATGCCTCCCATTGCACCCATGGCTCCTCCCATGCCTCCCATGGCTCCTCCCATGCCTCCCATGGCACCCATGGCTCCTCCCATGCCTCCCATGGCTCCTCCCATGCCTCCTCCCAAGCCCATCATTTTCTTTTTCATCAATAGTTGATCACGGCATAGGTTGACATACTCCTTTTGCCTCTCATCTAAACGAGATGTGTCCATAAAGAAGAGGTATTTCTCATGCTCCATGATCCTAGCTTGCTCCTCCATTTCAATCTTCTTCTCCTCCAACGCTATCCTCCTCTCCTCCGCCGCCACCTTCCTAGCCTCGGTCTCCTCTGCCTTGAGCCGCACCAACTTCCTCTCCTCGGCCGCATCCTTTCATGCTTGTACCATTTCCGCCATATGCTTGGATAGGTCATCTTCTCCTCCTTTCTTCTTGGCATCTTTCACGGCTTTACCTCCCGTTGGCCTTCTTGGATTGGCGTAGGAAATTGAATTTGGGGTCGGGCTTCTCCTCGGGGGGCGTCGTCGTCCGATCCATCATCATCCCCAACCACCACCCCGATCACGCTTCTTCCATTTCTCTTCATCTTTCAGCACCTCATAGCAATGACTCAACACAAATGGCTTCCCTTTCCTAACATTTCCCTTCTTGGTCTTCTTATCCTCTCCACGAAACAAGTTTTGTGCAATATTGAGCTACAAGTAGAAGAGAACAAGTTAGTGAAACATAAAATAGAAGATAACAAGTTGGTTCACACAATGAAATGCCGCTTATCCTATCATCCTCATTTGTTCCACTTGGGTTTAGGGCGTCCACCGCCGTCATTGCCGCCGTCCACCTTTGACATTCCGAGTTGATCATGGACCACCGAGACCGAAGAGACCTATTGGTACGGTCAATTCCACTCTTGTTGTGTGCGTTGTAGTAGAACATCATCCTATCCCAATATGTGTTCATAGTTTGGGCCGTCGCAACGCCGGCATCCAAAGACACATTCAACCATGTGTGGCATAGCAAAACATCATCTTGAACGGTGTAGTTAGCCATCCTTCCTTTTGGCGCCTCTATCAAACCTTCACCTTCCTCATCCATTTCTTCATGCTCATGATCCTCATCATGTACCTCATTGGTTTGAGACCAATGGGAACTTTGAGAATCAACACCCATTTGTGTCAAAAAATCATCATCATTGGTACTATAAAAGGATGAGAACTATTCAACTTAACATATTTGCACATTTGTTTTACAAGGAACAACAAACAAGAGGCAAAACCATACCCGGCCATTTCATCGAACACCATGTCCGCGTCGGCGCCCGCCGCAGTAGACGCTGTGTGCCCGTCGAACGTTGGCGGAGGAGGAGGAGTAGCCGTATCGAACGTTGGCGGAGGCGGTGGAGGAGCTGGCGCTGCGTGCGGCGCTGCCGTCGACTGCCTCGCGCGCTTCGGATGCGCCTTTGTCCCCTTCCCCGCCGCCGCCGTTGCCGCCGACGAAGGGCGCTTGGCGACGGCTTTGCGCGGCTTCGCAGTCGGGGGAGCGACGGCGGGGTTCGCCCGTGGCGGCATGAAGAGCCTGCGCGCGAGACCGGCGGCCGGAGGTGGTGCAGCGCCACCGGCGGAGGCGCTAGGGTTTGGGCCGGCGCCGACGGACGAGGCGTCCCGGAGGCCTTACTGGATGAGATTCTCCCTTCCGTCTGTCTTTCACCATACGGAACTAGATGTGCATTGTGTTTGTAATGAGTTTCAACCCCATTATGCTAGTTGTGGGTTTTCTAATTAAAAAGAGTTGTTGATTCCCAGTATTTTGTTACAAATTTTTCTTCTGTTTGCTCGACTTCTATACTTGTTTATATCCTAACTATGTACATAATTATCCTACGTAGTTTGAGAGCAACATTTGGCGACTTTGACAGATTCAAATCGATCATACGGTCTTCGGTCGTCTTATTTTTTGAAATGTCATGTCACGTAATCAATGAGAGTATGTATATTAATTAAAAAGCATTTTCCTAAGAAAATTAACAACTGGGCTACCATAGGCCTTCCCTCACACATGTATTTATGCTGGAGCTTCCATGGTCATAGCATAGGAGATGCGCAAGATAAATCCGCCGCATGCTTCCTTATTGTTCGAGGTCGACTTGTCCGCACGACTACAAGCCATGAAAATTTATTAATTGGCGTTGCAGCGCCGCATTTGGACGGCGGATCGGATGCGCCGTAGCGGCATGAACTCTCACACAAGGTGCCCGCTCTGTGACCAGGAGGATGAGACCGCCGACCACATCTCGGTCCGCTGTGTGCTTGCTCGTGAGATTTGGCATAGCACGCCCAGTCGTTGCAATCTCCAGCACCTCACGCCGGACGTTGACGCAACCCTAATTGGGTGGTGGCCCGAGGCGCGTTTGAGGGTTCCTAGAGTGCATCGGAAGGGTTTTGACTCCATCGTGCTCCTCACCGTTTGGATGCTTTGGAAGGAGCGCAATGCTCGGTTGTTCCAACGCACTGCCGCCACGAGCCGCGAGATCTGCAGAAGAATTGCCGGGGAGGTGGAGCTCTGGAAGCTCTCCGACGCCGTCAGGCTGGGCTTAATTTGGACATAGGCTAGCTTGCTGTTTTGTTGGGCGCTGTTTTTTTGTGTTGGCGTGGGGCCTCTGGTGTTAGCCCAATCATCATCCCCACCCCCCCCCCCCCCCGCACCCTTGTAACCGCATCATTACGATGCCGGACTCGCTGTAATCCCCCTCTTTTCTTTCTTTCTATTGCAAGTAACACGCAAAGCTTTTGCGTGTTCACAAAAAAAAAATTAATTCTAGCTATGGAGTGACATGTGGTCACCTATATATGGAATGAGTTAGGGTGCAGCTGACCACCCTATATTCGAATGTGAATCTTCCCCTTAACGTGTACTACATTTTAATGCAAAATACGAGCACATTTTTCTTGCGAGAGGAATCCTATATATGTTGTGGGTTTTCTAATTAATGTGGCATATATTTATGTGCGAAACAAAGTTGTCTTGTTGAGTGTCTGTATTCATCGTAGAGTTGAGCACATCGTCAAACATTCAGTGATTCCTCCGGTATTTGAGCTGAATTTGTGCACCCAACTCGAATTCGGATTTGCTTACATGCTAAATTAGGATATAAGTGCACGCTTCCTAGCTAGCTCATAGGTGGACGGTTCAATGTTTTTTTAAGAGGATAAACTACATGAATATTTTTTTTCGTTGGCCCATATATATAGCAACCGCGTGAAGAAAGGCGAGCAGGGACCTCTCACAGTGCCGGTCAAGCGCCAACCCACTAGCAAGGTTGGATTGATATGTGCACTAGCTACATGTCTACCTACGTTAAAAAAATACGACTTTTGTTTTATTTTGGTGTTCATTTCGTTTAGTTCTTCTTAGTTGAATTTCAAGTGCGGCATGAAAATTCTACATTAGGATCATCCTTGTAAGAAGTCATCTTTTTTTCTGGTATAGAGAACTTTGAAAATGTCCAAGAGCATGTCCTGCACTGAGCTATAAGAGCAGCCACAACGTCTGCCATAATTCGATGCCAAATGTGTCTTTTGGTATTTGGAGCTAGCTTTTTTGCGCTGTGATGGTTGGCAAAACCAAATTAATTGGGAATCGGCTCATCTACTTACGTCGCCACCGAAATTTATCCGCCAAACTCCTCTCTTTTCAACTTGCGACTGCACCTCCGTGGAGCTCAGTATGAGTTATTAATTTTGTATTTAAGTACGGGCCCACTTGACACATATATGACTATGGCTTCGTTGTGGACAAGGAGCGAATTTGACACTACTGTTGCCAATTGATGACTACGTGGCCATTTTTGTTTTAGCCACACCGTGGATCCGCTAAGCTGCTCCATCACCACGGAGAAAAAACAATTTCAGGTTAGTCACACGATCACAAAAGGGATAGGTGAAGTCTACGAACAGCATCTCTGTCACACAGAGTTTCGTCCTGAACTGATAGTCATTATCTTGGCTTAGAACGAAAGCTCTTGCTTGCTCAACATAGTTTCGAAGCTCATCGTCTCTGCTTGCACTCCCCTTTGCTGGATGTTAGAGATATATTCGGTGTACGTATAAACGGACGTCTAGGATAGAGATAGATCTCGTGTCTTGTCTTGCACTCCAAGATGCCCCATGTACACCTATCTATACTCGGCCCTGAGACTCAATAATAATTCAACATATTCCGCATATCAATCTCATAATTGAGTCGCCCACCGCCGTCGTCAACCTGCGCATGTACTCCGACAACGGCGTCGACATGCACCGGCCATCTTTATCAACCGCTCGGCATGGCCGCACGCGCCGCACACGGGGCGCCCCTACGTGCGTCGCGGCAGGCTGTTCTCGTCCGCGCAGTCTTCTTCGCCGGTCCATCTTCGTCGTCATCGCCCGGGACTTCACCGACAACGTCACCTTCAACTCAGATCTGCACGTCATCGTCCACACCATGGCGCGTCATGCGCCTCCGTCAGTCTGATCAACCGATCTGCGCACATCGCCGTCAAGCCGTCCCCGAGCACACGCCTATCACCGATCAAGCAACAGGCTGCCGTCCACCCTCCGGTCTCGAGCGTGCCTTTCCTGGTGCGTACGTCGCCGGTGGCCTCAAGCCGCTGCCCCGACTTGCGTACTGCAGCTACGTCGTCCCCTCCGACCGTAGTGCTGCTACACGCGGTCTACCTCGCCGTCCCCGTGCACCGACGTCTCAGGCTACCACCGCGTCGCTCCCACGACGCGGGTCGCCGCCGTCCTCCATGGTCTTCATCAAGCTGTCGGCTCTCCATCGCCAAGTTCGTGTACCGTCGCCGCGCCTCCTCACGTAACCTGCATGGCCTCCCCCGCCGCTGGTTTCGCCGCCTACACCTTCGTGCTCGTCCAGTACAACTTTGTCGCCTACGTCCTCGCCACCACCCGGCAACGCCGCCTCCCGGCATCGCCACCGACCACCCTCGCGTCTCCTCCGCCGACCGCGGACTGCCTCGGCTCTTCCCCGTCTTCGCCGCTCTTCGCCTCGCTATCGTCCTGGAGCCTTCTCTGCTAGTCTATCACCGACATGGCACGACACCGTACTGGTCCTGCTCTACGCATGCTCAGTGCTGGCAACACCGCTGCGTGCCTTCGTCCCCGACGCGTTCCCGCGCCTGGCAAGGTCGGATCGGCGCCTCGTCTTCATCGGCATCGACAACGTCTTCTTCGGCATCGACTCCTACGACTGCCTCGACTGCGTCACCGACGATTCTTCTTGCATACTCGGTTCTGGCAAAACCGCAGTATGCCTACGCTCCCGACGTACGCCCAGTTCTGGCACAGCTATGGTCGTACCTCATCCTCGACGGCTCAGACTGCATCGACTTCGGCATCGACATCCTCGACGACTACCCTCGATGCATCTCCGTCGCCACACCACGGCGCCTTCTCTGCGCCCGCGGCTTCATGTGCGGCTACCTCGACAACGGCATCTCTGACCATGACATCGACCACGGCGTCCCCTAGCAAACGGCTACCTCAACCTCGGCACCGCCTCGCGCTCTCGGCTCCCTCGACATCGGCACAAGGGCTACCACCTCGTCTGAGCTCTCGCCAGCTTCCTCTACAGTCCAAGCATCCGCGCCACGACATCGTCCACGACGCTCCCGCTACGACTGCGGAGGGTGTCAGCCTTCTGAAAGTACTTCGGTTATCTCCAGTCTGATGTTGCTCACGACGTTCCCGCTACGACTGCGGGGGAGTGTTAGAGATATATTCCGTGTACGTATAAACTGACGTCTAGGATAGAGATAGATCGCGTGTCTTGTCTTGCACTCCAAAATGCCCCATGTACGCCTATATATACTCGGCCCCGAGGCTCAATAATAATTCAACATATTCCGCATATCAATCTCATAATTCTACACTGGACTGCAAGAATTGCCCGTGCTTTTGAGAGCCCATGGGTTCTCTAAGCATTTGAAAATCCCAGCAATTAAATACAAAGTATCAGTAGCCTGAAACCTCTTAGTGTTGACCCCCCATGAGCCATGAGTTATAGCGGAATGGAGACACGTCGAAGAACGTCTACAAGCTAGGCTATCTAGTTGGAAAGGAAAATTGCTATCTCTTGGTGGAAGATTGGTTCTCATTAATTCGGTACTAACAAACATGATACTGTATATGATTTCCTTCTTCCAAATACCTAGAGGAATCTTGCATAAATTGGATTATTACCGATCAAGATTCTTTTGGCAAGGAGATGGTGAGAAGAAGAAGTACAGACTGGCTAAATGGAATGTTGTTTGTCGCCTTAAAGATCAGGGAGGCTTGGTATTCATGACCTTGATGTCAAGAACTCAGCCCTCCTAGGTAAATGGCTTTTTAAGCTGCTTACTGAATATGGGATATGGCAAACACTCCTTAAGAGAAAATACATCGACACAAAGGCGGTATCACAGGTATATTGGAAACCTGGTGATTCCCACTTTTGGGCTGGACTGATGGCGACAAAGAAACATTTCTTTCGCTTCGGGGTATTTAATATTGAGGATGGCTCGGAGATTATATTCTGGGAGGACAAATGGTTAGACAACACCACCCTCCGGGATCGATATCCAGCCCTATACAATATTGTTCGTCATAAGGGAGATACCATTGCCACTGTAATGCAATGCTCTCCTCCGAATGTGACGTTCAGGCGAGACTTGTTTGGACCGAGACTAGCGTCTTGGAACTCCCTGGTGGCACGGTTGAGTTCAGTTCAACTCACACAGGGCCCGATGAGTTTCGTTGGAATCTATGTGCGAATGGTAAATTCTCTGTGGATTCCATGTATAGGGCGTTAGTACATTCCGACGTGCCAGTTGATGATAATAAAAAAATATGGCAAATGAAGATACCACTTAAGATTAAAGTTTTTACGTGGTATCTTCGTAGAGGTGTCATTCTAACAAAGGATAACCTTGTTAAACGAAATTGGCATGGAAGTACGAAGTGTATGTTTTGTCCACATGATGAGACAATAAAACACTTGTTCTTCGAGTGTAGTTTCGCTCGTTCTATATGGTCAGCCATCCAAATAGCGTCTAACTTATATCCACCCAAGTCTGTTGCCAATGTTTTTGGCAACTGGCTACATGGGATAAATAAAAATCTTAGAACGGTTATTAGGGTGGGAGCGATTGCTGTTATATGGTCGCTTTGGCTTAGTAGAAATGACAAGGTTTTCAATGATAAAGATGTTTCTCATATGCAGGTACTCTACCGTTGCACAAATATTCTCCGTATGTGGTCCACCTTACAACGTGTGGAACATCGAGACCTCTTTACGGAGGCGTGTGCACGTCTGGAAGTGGTGGCGAGGGACATTCTTTCACATCATGGGTGGCCGCTTGATCGCCGGATTGAACCTCCATAGGCCGTCGAGATTGTCCATGACATAGGCGTTTTACATTATTCTTGCTGATTGTAATTCGTCTATTGCTGCACAACTTTTTTTCTTTCTCCGTTGGATTGCGGCTGTGTGCATTTTTGATACAGAGGCCGGGTGTAATACTTAAACTTTTGACTAATAAAGTCCTTTATCTAAAAAAAAATGAGTTATAGAGCACCCAGAGAACCACGGCTAATTTCCTTAGACAATGGATTAACGGATGAGGAAAATCCGAGAATCGCGCAGCAAAAATATGTAGTCAAAACCAACAACAGGGATACAAATTTGCGTGCGCGCAACATTACGTGGCCCAAATATTAGGGGCAAACAGCAAGCTTCTTGGCGGACAAGAAATTGAGCTGTAATTGTAGTACGTCTACCACGAGTTCTTCTTGGAACGCGTAATCTAGTACAATAGAAAGGAAGTTCTGGAATCTTCATAGTATACTTGGAAGTAAATGGAAACTATCTTTAGAGATATTTCCATTAGAAAGCAAAGTTCATACTAAATTTTAATTTTTTTCATACAAAATTATTGGGATCGTATCACATCCTAGCTTCTAGTAGTACTTCCTAATTTGGTTTTAATTAGTACACAAACTACTCGTCAATTGATTTCGTCGCGGTACGTTTGACGTTTGTGTATCTACTTCTTTTTGCGATTGTATTAATTTGGATGGCACACGGCAGGTATATATTGTGAAGAGCTAGGGAAAAACCGGACTCGCCTCAATATATCTGTTGTGTTTACCGCGGACGGGCCGGAGAAACAGGACTCGCCGGAGACGCAAAACTACCACGATGGCACCAGGGAAACGCCGGGTGAAATCACCGGTGGCGGTGGACCTGCTGCTCGAGATCGTCGCGCGCTCGGAACCCGCCACCCTCGTCCGCTGCGCCGCGGCATGCAAGCCCCTCCGCCGCAGGATACTCGATCCATCCTTCCTCCGCCGCGTCTGCACCAACGAGGACGACGGAGGCATCATCCCGCCCCGCTTCCTCGTCTACCTCCACAAACGTTCCATCCGCGACCTCAGCCACAACCGAAATCTACAGCCCTCGGTCTCTCTGGTTCATCCCGCAACGCCCGCCGCTTCGTCCTTCACGGACGGGACCCTCGCGCCCCACATGCTGCGTGTCGCCCTCGACGACAACCGTGTAGGCTACGACCCGCTCATGTCGCGGGGCGGCCTCGTCGTCCTCCGCCGCCCTCACGGCGCCACCATCGGCATCAGTGTCAGGCGGATGGATGAGCGCTGCTACGACCTGTGCCTGTTCAACCCCATGACCGGCCACCGCACCTACCTCTCATGCCGGTCGCACTGGTTCCGGACATACGTTCTGCTCACCGCCGCAGACGGCATCGGCTGCTCCTTCATACTGCTGGCCGTCAATGTGGACCGCTGCAATGAAAGTGGTGGATTCAAGATCACGGTGCAGGCCACGAAACCCGGTGGCACCAGCTGGGGTCCTGTGACTTCGGATGTCCAGAGTCTCCTCCCGTTCAGGCCGCTCCAACACAAGTGCGAGCCTGTTGTTCTCCATGGAGGCATCGTCCACTGGCTACTGTCGGACGGCGACCAAGTTCTCACCTACAACATCCGCACGGAGAGGCTGGGCACGGTGGATCTCCCACCCACCTACTATGGTGGAAGCCATCGAATCCTAGGAACATCACCCGACGGGAGGCTGCGGTTGCTCAGCTGCGAAAGGTTCATGATATCCGTCTGGGTGCATCTTTCGGATGGTTGGGCCAAGGAGGCCGTGATTGACGTGGAGCACAAGGTACGGTCACTCCTTCCCCCAGGCCCTGTGTCCATCGAGTTCAAGGGCTCAGGAGAGAGGAGCGACGTCGTGCTGCTGATGGCATATGCAAATAACCGATTGTTTCATCGAGGTTTGACCATTGTCCTCGACTTGGAGACCACGGAGATGCGCGAGATAAATTCCTCGCATAGTTCTTTGCTGTTGGAGGTCGACTTATCCATGCGACTACAATCCATGAAAATATATTAATACCTAGTTATGGGGTGAGATGTGGTCACATATATATGCAGTGATTAGGGTGCATGTCTACCCTATATTCGAATGTGACTCTTCCTCTTAACATGTACTACTTTTAATGCAAAATACGAGCACATTTGTGTTGCGAAAGGACTCCTATATATGTTGTGGTTTTTGAATTAATTTGTTATCTATCTATGTGCGAAATAGAGTTCTCAGGATGATGATATGTATTAATCGTACATTTAAGCATGTCGAGGTCCAACATTATGTGGTTCGTTCAGTATTTGAACTGAATTTGTATACCACTCGAACTCGGTTTTGCTTACACGCTCAATTAGGATATAAGTGCACGTGTTTCACGCCGCCCCGTTTTGGCGACCTGTAGCTTCGCGTAGCCACGTCGACCCGCCTGGCGACCTCGCGCTGTCCCGGTTACCTACAGTCTCGCGCCGTCCATGTCAGCAACGCCGTAGCTTTGCCGTTCGGAATAGTACAGGCACGTGTTTCGCGCCGTCCATGTCAGCAACGCCGTGGCTGTTCTGGTAGCGCCTGCACGCGCAGGGGAGGCTGCCGTTCTGGTCGCCGGACGGCGGAGGCGCGCAGGCGGCGTGCTCGATGGCAGCACCCGCACGCTTGCTTGCCGCGCTGCCACATCAATCATTGCGGGAAAGGGTTCAGTAAATTATTGCGGGAAAGCTCGATGCATGTTTGTCTCCAACTCTCCATGCACTTTTAGGCTTAAAAACTTGAGAAAGTCATAATCTAAGTGCTATACAGATTCAACAATACCGCACTATTTGTTTACTAAATGTGAGTTTTAAGATATTTACTAAGGTTGGCACGAATAGAATTGCTAAGGTCGCACATAAGGTGATACGACCAACACAAACTGCTTTCATGCCTGGGAGGCACATCCTCAAGGGGGGTGTTAATTCTTCACGAGACAATCCATGAACTTCATAGGAAGAAAATTTCGAAAAAGCCTATGACAAGGTCCAGTGGCCTTTTTTGCAACAAGTGTTGAGAATGAAAGGTTTCGATCCAAAATGGTGCCAATGGGTGCAATAGTTTGTTACCGTGGCAGTGTCGGTATAAAGGTGAATGATGAGCTGGGACACTATTTTCAGACACGTAAAGGACTGAGGTAGGGAGACCCGTTATCGCCAATTTTATTCAATATCGTAGCTGATATGTTGGCCATTATTATTGCTCGTGCTAAGGAAGATGGGCAAGTCGACGGACTTATACCTCACCTAGTAGATGGGGGGTATCAATCCTACAATATGCCGACGATACAATAATTTTCATGGAACACGATTTTGAAAAATAAAGATGAGTTCTTTAACCGTGGTTCCTTTTCGGTTGGGAATGGAGAGAAAACTCGGTTCTGGGAAGATACTTGGCTGGAGAATGAGCGCCTTTCTAGTCAATATCCTTCCTTATACAATATTGTCCCGCAAAAAGAAGTTTCCATGGCTGAGGTGTTGTCCCAAGCACCCCCACTAAACATAGGGCTTAGGAGGGCGTTGACGGAAAACAAATGGACAAGATGGCTTCACCTTGTCAATCGGTTAATGGATGTCCAGCTGACAGACCAACCGGACGATTTTATTTGGAGACTAACGAGTACAGGGATCTTCACAGTCAAGTGATTTCATGAGTGATCATACAGTTTTTCTCCGCAGATACATTTGGAAGATGAAAGTGCCACTAAAAAGAAAGATTTTTATTGTGTTCTTGTATCGCAAGGTCATTTTAACTAAGCACAATCTTGCAAAGCGTAATTGGAATGGGAGTAAAAAATGTTTCTTTTGTGATCAAGACAAAACAATTCAGCATTTATTCATATCATGTCCTTTTGCGAAAATGATTTGGCGTATAGTGCATATGGCCCTTAATATTTATCCCTCAACAAGTATTAATAATCTTTTTGGTAATTGGCTCATGGGAGTTCCTAAAAAAGAAAAGTTCAAATCCGAGTTGGAGTTTGTGCTTTAGTTTGGGCCATTTGGAATATAAGAAATAATTATATCTTTGACAGAGCAAAAACAACATCTTTTATGCAGGTAATCCCGATGCCCACCCACTGGATCCGTATGTGGTCCTTCCTACAGTCAATGGAGAAGCGAGACGCAATGGCTATTGGGTGCAACCGGCTGGAATCGGTCGTGCGGGATTTATACAACCAGTACAGCTGGCATTCTGATGTGAGCATAACATGTTGATGCAGAGTCATTCCATATTGTCTTTACTTTTTAGATGGCTGATCCATGTTGCAACTTTGAGCGACCCATGATGTAATCTTTGTAAACAATGCTGAATTTTAATAAATAAATAAAAGTCACATGCATCAATCGATGCAGAGACTGGGGCTTTCCCTTTTCTAAAAAAAACAAATAAAGCTAACTAAACACGGCGTGAGTCATCCGTGGAAATGAGCTTGAGCGCCTCTTTGAGGTTTACCACAACTTGCGAGATGTTTAGTCGGCGATCCCCATCCACACACAAACAGCTTGCCGCCGTGCGTGCTACGCGCCGCAGCGCCTTAAGCTGGCGCGGAGTCGGCTCGGACGTGGGGCGCCTGTCGAGCACGTCGCCCAGTTTCCCGTTCTCGATGCTCGGCAGAGCCCAGGTCACCAACGTCCTACTCCTATCACGGTCTGACACCGGCTGATTCCCTGTCAACACCTCAAGCATCACCACGCCGAGGCCGTACACGTCCGTCCTCGGTAGCAGGAGGCCTATTCTGTGGTACTCCGGGTCGGCGTACCCGTTTGTTTGGAAGACGTCGACGGGCTGGGACGACACACCCCGCGCCGACGCGCCGAATCCGGACAGGCGCGGCGTCAAGCTCCGGTCAAGAAGGATGTTGGAGGAAGTGACATTGCCGTGGGTGACGGCGTGGCTGTGCAGGTGTCTGATGGCGCGCGCCGCGCCCAGGAGCACCTGGACGCGCCTCCTCCAGGACGGGGACGACTCATCATCGAGGAGGTCTCTGAGCGTGCCGCGGTCCATGTGCTCGTAGACCAGCACCCGATGTCCCTCCTCCGCGCACGAGCCTACCAGGCGGACGATGTGGTGGTGCCTTAGCGGTTGGAGAAGGGTGAGCTCCCTGTGGAATGTGACCTCCGCGAGTCGCAGCTCGCTGTCCTTGAGGCGCTTGACGGCCACCTGACGCCTGTCGCGGAGTTTGCCCTTGTACACCTCACCGGAGTCACCTTGGCCGATCACGTGGGCGAAGTTGTACGTGACCTGCCTAATCTCCGCCAGCGTGAACGACCTCTGAAGTTCCTCGGACTCCGCGTGATCTCTGCCAAGCTGCAGGTTCCGAGGTGAGGGTAGCTGAACCTGTGCGCCGATCATCCGGAAGAGGTTGATGATCGTACCGACCTGTGTCACCAGTTGCTCCCACATCGCCCATATCTCCATCAGCTTGGCCACCACCGGGATGACCATCCAGATGAGGCGAACGGCGCCCGTCCTTACCAGCAGCAACAGCGCCACAATCGCTAGCAACACAAACAACGTCTTGTCCATGCCGATGTCGGAGAAGCTTCACCTTGACGGCGGCCTCCGCCGACCTACGCTTCGGAGCGCGTGCTGGCCTCGCCGTACACGTCCAATAGTATCTTGGTTGGTGTGGGTGGCGGAGGTGGAGCACGCAGCCGTCGGAAGGGATGGCGCGGTAGATGATTTCACGATCGAGTTGCAGGGTCGGGAATGAAACTGGGAGCGAGAGGAGACGAAAAGTCACTTCTTTATAGTTTTCGCTACTTCCGTTAAGTTGCCAAGTCTACTGAAGTCTACACGGTTCCGTTAAGTTACCTAGTCTACTCAACTCACGTATGTGTGTTGTTCTTTTCGCTGTCGCAATTAGTCGTGGAGGTGATGATTATATTAGGTATGCGGATGGTTGACAGATTCACGGTTAACGTGTCTTGATGGCGCGTCAAGCCAATACATGCATCTTGTTGGAACTAATCTTGTTCGTTAGAATATCATCTTTTTTTATTTCTGATTCATGCATTTAGTTGGGTAATGAAACTTGAGGCTGCGTGATAGTTGCAGCATACATGCATCCTGTGGAGCTACATGTACCGAGTCAAGTGGTGGACGTAGAGGAAGAAGCAAGCTAGTTGCGGCGCTCTAAGCTTTTAGTGGTCTGCATAGAGGACTTGGTAGTGGCTAACGTGTGTGTAGCTAGCTGTGAGAGATAAGTGTGTCAAGCCGTTGTGGCTTTGAGAATTTTTATTTAAAATAATATTACTTAAAACATTTATTCAAAAAGTACCAAAAATAGTGTGCCATCTTCATGAGCCGTGAAGAAAGCAGTAGTTTCATCATGAGTGAGGACTAAAGTCAGGTTTCGTCTTGACCCATCATGAAACCACTACTTTTCTCATGGCCGGTGATGAAAAGAACAAAAAAAAGATACGTTCTTTCTTATTTGATTAAAATAAAAGTTGCTCAACCGTATCATGATCCGCAATTAAAAAAAATATATAATATATGTGCATCGATGAGTAGTACCATTCCCGTGACCAGTTTCGAGTTTGATCGACTCTAACTCCTTAATTTTGGAACCAAATTCGCAAAACAAATTGAAGAATTTTAGCCTAATCTTTTAGAGTCGGGGGAGCCGAGCCCTTAACTCTATCAATAGAAAAATCTTTGTGTGTGGCGTGAGTTGGAATCCTAGAAAAGATCGATTGATACTCCCTCCTCGGTTCCACGAAGATCTCTGCGTACTTGTCTAGTCCAGAACAACTGAGATCTTTTGTCAAATTCTTCGCACTCAGTCGACCGTTTGAATCCTCCTTTTACAAGTATATGGATCTTCACGTTCCCCACAACTTTTACGTCGTAACGTTTTTGTGTTGACGGACATATACTCATCTTGGTTTCTTTTTTATTTTGCTAATATATTGCCAGTTGCTTGAAAGTTTCTTAGTTTTGAGTCAATACCTAGAAGTGTCAATCCGGCAATTAAGATCGGTGCAAGATTTCATAAATTTCTAATAGAAAAGTGCAATTGTTTGCCCTAGATGTGCAAATAAAGTTTGGAATTCTTATTAGAAAGAAATACATGTGCATCGATCATTTTATAAGTGATAGGGGATAAAAACAATTCATGCCATATTGTTAGAAAATCGGGTTTTCGGCATTTTCAGCATGGCAGGACAAGGAGATCCATGCATGTACGTACATACCTACCTTGAGCTGGTGTTAGTTCGTCTAATGGAATCGAAACTCGCTTGTACTTGTACGGAATACAAAAATTAACATTTTTTGGTATCTTAAATAAGTTCGGAATGTGCGGAAAGTGTTTTTTTAAGGAAAAAACAGTAGGGGAAACCCCAACTGTAACCCTTTTTTCATTTTTTACAAACAATGGAGCAAAGCTCCCGAGCCAAAGTACTGAAAGTGTTTTTGGCTCCCAGCACCGGTACTTCTGCCAATTTAAAAATTGAAAATCATATTTATGAGCTTTCAAAAATTCTGAACAAAATTATGGATGTTCTTAATGAAGTATGATATAACCGTGCAAAATCTCAATGCAAAATCTTTTTGCATTATGGGCTACATAAAAATGACAAAAGTTGGAAATTTAAAACTATACATTATACGCTATTCTCAAATCTATACATTTGTTATTTTTGTGTAGCTCAATACATAAATTATTTATCAGTGCGATTTTCAATGCATGTAGGATATATAATTAAGAATATGCATGTTTTTCAAAAAAAAAAAGTTTTGATTTTTTAAAAAAATAGTGAGATCGCTGGAGCTCGTGAGCACCAAATCTCTACTCACCCCTTCCTGTGTGGCTCGATCAATTATGTGTTGTTATTTCTGTGTGTATCTAAACGTGTCTACTTTTTCGTGTACAAGATAACAAATAATGACAATCTCTGCATAGGCGTATGTATTATTGCCTTAACGCGCCATCAACACGCCTTAACCGGCTCATCGCTTAAGCCCCACGACTAATTCCAACAGAAAAATATATATGGGGGATTTTGGATCGGTTTACAACTTGCGTAACAAGTAGTTAGACCCCATCGATCTCACAAAAACAAACACGTGTACATAATTAGCTCAGCAAAGAAAGCGTGTGGAGTAGACTAGGCAACTTAACGGAAGAAGCGAAAACTAGAAAGAAAAGAGACCTCTTCTTCCCTCTAGCTCCTATTTTAATCCCCAAATCCCTGCAACTCGATCGTGAAATAATCCCTAATCATCTACCACGGCATAGCCGCCGACGGCTGCATAGCCATCGTGTTCAACCTCCGCCACTATACATATACGGCTAGGCCACGAGGTACGACGAGCCCATCAAGTGGAGGTGAAGCTTCTCCGGCATCGGGCGACCATCGCTGACACTGACGTGGTGCTCTTCGACGACGACGAGTACGACAGCGTGGAGGAGGAGCCCGCGCGCGCCGGACACTGACGTGGTCGTTCTTCTGGCCAGGTCGGTCGTGGACGGCGACCAAGGTGCAGGACACATTGGCAACGTGGGAGCAACTGGTGACACTGGTCAATAGGATTATCGACTCCTTCCGCAACCTCTTCCGGATGATCGGCGTAAAGGTACAGCTCCCTTCCACTGAGCGGAACCTGCAGGATTTCACGCTGGCAGAGATGACCAACGACTTCGCCGACATGATCGGCCCAGGCAACTCCGGTGACGTGTACAAGGGCAAACTCCACGACGGGCGTCAGGTGGCCGTCAAGCGCCTCAAGGACGGCCTGCCGCGACGCGCGGAGGCCACGTTCGTCAGGGAGCTCGCCCTTCTCCGGCCGCTGAGCCACGAGCACATCGTCCGCCTGGTAGGCTCGTGCGCGGAGGAAGGAAAGCGGATGCTAGTCTACGAGCACATGGACGGCGGCACGCTCAGAGACCTTCTGGATGATAAGTCGTCCTGGAGAAGTCGCGTCCAGGTGCTCCTGGGCGCGGCGCGCGGCATTGAACACCTGCACCTCCACGCCGTCATCCATGGCAACGTCACTTCGTCCAACATCCTTCTCGACGGGAGCTTGTCGCCGCGCCTATCCGGATTCGGCTCGTCGGCAGCGCCAGGCGAGTCGTCCCAGCCCGTCGACGTGTTCCAAACAAATGCCAAGACCGACGTGTACAGCCTCGGCGTGGTGATGCTCGAGGTGTTGACGGGGAATCAGCCGAGTAGGACGTTGGTGTCCTGGGCGCTACCGAGCATCGAGGAAGGGAAGCTGGGCGACGTGCTCGACAGGCGGCCCGCGGCGGAGCCAACTCCCCGTCAGCGCGAGGCGCTGCAGCACGTGGCGGACACGGCGGTAAGCTGTTTGTTTGTGGATGGGGATCGCCGGCTGGCAATGTCGCAGGTTGTGGCAGCTCTCGAGGAGGCGCTCAAGCTCATCTAGTTAGGCTTACTTGTGGCTTTTGGGATTCAAAGTAGAACAAGATGATAATAAGTTATCAGCAGGCCCTATCATCTGAGAGGACAACTTGACCAGATACCAGACAGGCAATGAGTGCTATTCAAAACTGCTGTTTATAATTGATTGCAGAGAACAATTCTGTTGGTCTTATGCACATGCAACCTGTTGCTCTGCATATATATATAATTAATGTACTAATGTTATAAAGCAAAAAAAAACTTACAGGACGATAAACAGAAATTGGGACCAGGGCAATTCACACCTCCAGAATGATGGCATGACTGGCTGGCCAAATGGGCACTAGCTAGCTCAACAATTACATTCAAGTTTACTTCCAGGCTGCATGCGTACTAGGTATAAGAATGTATACCAATCTGTTCCGACAAAAAATACACTAGTGGCTGGAAATTCGAGCATTTGGCCTGAAAAGGAGTATCTAAAATCAGCCAAATCCTTAAGAAGCTGGTCCATATTTGTAGAATCATCATTTTTCACCATCAAAATGCGTGTGTCTTTATGTGATCATAACAAGGGATTTTGTATAATTAATCTCTCCAAAGGACAAGTGATCAAAAGAAAAACCTTATTCATGTTGTGCAAAAGAAGCGATTGATTTGAAGCCACCCTCGTTGATGTGGCTGGCTAGAGAGCTGTCACCTGTCTTCACTATCTTGCCGCTTTCCTGCAAGTTAAGCCATTATCAATGACAATACATGCCCCTTTATCTTACAAGTTCGAAACAGGTAGATTTTGATTAGCTTGGTGATACGATTACATGACTGAACTCGTTCGTGTTTGCTACAATCATCTTTAGTAAAGTTCTTTTATCAGCAAGTGCTGTCATTGGGTTGAATGAACGAGTGGGAAACAGTTACTTTCAAATGTGTACAACCTAGTAAGATCATAGGTCTTCACCACCTGATGATTAAGTAACGCTACATAAAAAATAACATGAGACACAAGTTCAATCTTCAGACTCAATTCTCTTTCACACTACTTTGTGAAATTGCTAAAATGATCAGCTAATTCGGTGTCCAGATGACCTTTCATGAAACAAAATTGAGGAATGCTTAAATTAGATGCATTTGAACAGACAAGTGCAAAAACTCTAGAAAATAAGTATGCATGTGCACTTACCATGATGTGAACATAGCTTGGCTTAATAAGATCCAAAAGTCGTTGGTAATGTGTAATCATCAGAACAGAGTTTTGGGGAGTCAAGAGCCCTTTCACTGCATGAGCTACATCTTCAAGTGCATCAACATCTAATCCTGAATCGATCTCATCAAGGAGGGCTAAATCATCCCCAACGACCTACCATCAAAAGGAGCTAGAAATTTATTGTTCAACTAGATTGATAAATTATGATTCCTGGTAAAAAATTCAGCAAGCATTCTTTGTAAAAGAATGTATGCCTTAGGCCTATGCAAGAAAACATTGATGATAACACACAATGCCTAACAAGTCTGAACAAAACAAGGACATTGCATATAGTAATGGATATAACATTAGAGGAAGGAAATGCCTAACGAATCTCAAATGCACACGCCACTGATAGGTTTTGGCGTCACATTTACACTCGTATAGAGCTGAAATTGTATATGTAGAAACAAACACGCTGGCCGAATGAATTAATTGGCTGCTAATAATAGAATGGAAGAGTTTAACGCAATACTTCTTTACAGCAAAAGAAGAGACTGCACGTAAGCCAGATACATTTTCCTGAGATCCTAAGTAATTAACTCCTTAGAGATCTACAATACTATGCCTGTATATGATTCTGTCGGGAAATTTCAGCCCAGATTCATGTTAAGACTAAAGAGCTTAATTTGTAATGTATGGACATGCTTAGATACAAAGTATTTGTGGATAGCATGGTTTCCAAAACAAATATGCTAGCTAGTATAAAGGTCATATTGGTATTACAATAAGTCCAGCAAATCAAACAGGGACTGTTTTTCTTGAACTGCTTATCAGATGGACTGATTGAACTCACTGATTTGCGTATATTGAACAAGTTGTCTAATCTGTCAAAGATCATTTGGTCCGGTATAGAATTGACTAGTCAAATAACAAAACTTGTTAATTCAGCTTTTGTTAATTGTCAATGACTACTTGACCTAACTGCTACTTTTTTCAACAATATACCGTATTAAATATTGTGATCTCACATACTTCTAATTTTCACTCATCTACGAACAAATTTTTGGCACCGTATTTCATACGTGATACAACAAAATGAGATATTTTACTATGGTAGCATATAAAAATGCTGTAACAGCCAAAGGTGTCTGGCGGCTTCATAGTAATCTTACAGAAAGTTGCAGTATTTCATTGCGCTTTCTTTCTCCACCACTAAATCCTTCGTTCACATTACGATCAAGGATCTTTGGTTCCATCTTTAAGGCCTCGACTTTTTGTGATACAACTGAATAAAACTGCATGATAAAGCAACATATGTCAGAGTTGTACTTATCTCAGAAACTAGCAGCTAGCAAGAACAACACTGCATTATTCTCTTGCATGGTAAGTGTGGAACTTTTGGTGACTTATACAGCAGCTATAATGTTCAAACCTCAAGTGGCCCCAAAGCCGGGAGACCATCCTTCTCTCTGCGAGCATTTAATGCCATGAGCAGAAAATCAAAATTGCTCACTCCAGGAATTTCAATAGGCGCTTGGAAGCTCATAAAGAGACCTGCAAGAGATCTTTCCTCTGGCACCATGTCAATCAAGCTCTCACCCTTGAAGAGAATGGCACCACCAGTTACCTCGTAATGTGGATGGCCGACAAGTACCTGTAACAAAAAGACACATCAACTGAACGTCTAGAGAGCGAGGAACATGGTCAATTTTCCATAGTTTAATCAAGACACCTAAGAAACATGAACATGAGATGGGATTTCATTAAGTTGCACAACTGCCATGGTAAAACTTCTCACACAATTTGCAATGCTTACGTTACATAACAAAGCTCATTGCACACGTAAGATTTCATGCCTGTACAATTTGATTGCTCAATGGGTTTGTTGCAAAATTACATGCATACTCGGCAATCTGACAGACATTTTGACCATGCAGATTTGAGGGGAACAAAGAAAATGTTTTCTCTAGAATTCAGATGGATGTTTCACGATCTGACAGCTGCTATGCATCACCATGCCATTGAGAAGTGGAGACGACCTGGTGAAGAATGGAGAAAGGTCAGGTGAAGTCTGTAATGAATCGATTTCAGGAGTGTCTGGTTTAGAAAATAACGACAGCCTGTAACAAACATGCTCATTTGTTAGCAGCCTTAGCTAAGGGGACTTGATAGTTTAGTTTTTGGCAGGGGAGTGTGCCCCTTTATCTTACAAGTTCGAAAAAGGTAGATTTTGATTAGCTTGGTAATACGATTACATGAGTGAACTCGTTCGTGTTTGCTACAATTATCTTTAGTAAAGTTCTTTTATCAGCAAGTGCTGTCATTGGGTTAAATGAGCGAGTGGGAAACAGTTACTTTCAAATGTGTACAACCTAGTAAGATCATAAAAAATGTCATGAGACACAAGTTCAATCTTCAGACTCAATTCTCTTTCACACTACTTTGTGAAATTGCTAAAATGATCAGCTAATTCGGTGTCCAGATGACCTTTCATGAAATTAAATTGAGGAATGCTTAAATCAGATGCATTTGAACGGACAAGTGCAAAAACACTAGAAAATAAGTATGCATGTGCACTTACCATGATGTGAACATAGCTTGGCTTAATAAGACCCAAATGTCGTTGGTAATATGTAATCATCAGAACAGAGTTTTGGGGAGTCAAGAGCCCATTCACTGCATGAGCTACATCTTCAAGTGCATCAACATCTAATCCTGAATCGATCTCATCAAGGAGGGCTAAATCATCCCCAACGACCTACCATCAAAAGGAGCTAGAAATTTATTGTTCAACTAGATAGACAAATTATGATTCCTGGTAAAAAAAATCAGCAAGCATTCTTTGTAAAAGAATGTATGCCTTAGGCCTATGCAAGAAAACATTGATGATAACACACAATGCCTAACAAGTCTGAACAAAACAAGGACATTGCATATAGTAATGGATATAACATTAGAGAAAGGAAATGCCTAATGACTCTCAAATGCACACGCCACTGATAGGTTTTGGCGTCACATTTACACTCATATAGAGCTGAATTTGTATATGTAGACACAAACACGCTGGCCGAATGAATTCATTGGCTGCTAATAATAAAATGGAAGAGTTTAACGCAATACTTCTTTACAGCAAAAGAAGAGACTGCACGTAAGCCAGATACATTTTCCTGAGATCCTAAGTAATTAACTCCTTAGAGCTCTACAATACTATGCCTGTAATATGATTCTGTCTGGAAATTTCAGCCCAGATTCATGTTAAGACTAAAGCGCTTAATTTGTAATGTATGGACATGCTTAGATACAAGGTATTTGTGGATAGCATGGTTTCCAAAACAAATATGCTAGTATAAAGGTCATATTGGTATTACAATAAGTCCAGCAAATCAAACAGGGACTGTTTTTCTTGAACTGCTTATCAGATGGACTGATTGAACTCACTGATTTGCGTATATTGAACAAGTTTTCTAATCTGTCAAAGATCATTCGGTCCGGTATAGAATTGACTAGTGAAATAACAAAAGTTGCTAATTCAGCTTTTGTTAATTGTCAATGACTACTTGACCTAACTGCTACTTTTTTCAACAATATACCGTATTAAATATTGCGATCTCACATACTTCTAATTTTCACTAATCTACGAACAACTTTTTGGCACCGTATTTCATACGTGATACAACAAACTGAGATATTTTTACTACGGTAGCATATAAAAATGATGTAACAGCCAAATTAAGGTGTCTGGCGGCTTCATTGTAAACTTACAGAAAGTTGCAGTATTTCATTGCGCTTTCTTTCTCCACCACTAAATCCTTCGTTCACATTACGATCAAGGATCTTTGCTTCCATCTTTAAGGCCTCGACCTTTTGTGATACAACTGAATAAAACTGCATGATAAAGCAACATATGTCAGAGTTGTACTTATCTCAGAAACTAGCAGCTAGCAACATACAACACCGCATTATTCTCTTGCATGGTAAGTGTGGAACTTTTGGTGACTTATACAGCAGCTATAATGTTCAAACCTCAAGTGGCCCCAAAGCCGGGAGACCATCCTTCTCTCTGCGAGCATTTAATGCCATGAGCAGAAAATCAAAATTGCTCACTCCAGGAATTTCAATAGGCGTTTGGAAGCTCATAAAGAGACCTGCAAGAGATCTTTCCTCTGGCTCCATGTCAATCAAGCTCTCACCCTTGAAGAGAATGGCACCACCAGTTACCTCGTAATGTGGATGGCCGACAAGTACCTGTAACAAAAAGACACATCAACTAAACGTCTAGAGAGCGAGGAACATGGTCAATTTTCCATAGTTTAATCAAGACACCTAAGAAACATGAACATGAGATGGGATTTAATTAAGTTGCACAACTGCCATGGTAGAACTTCTCACACAATTTGCAATGCTTACGTTACATAACAAAGCTCATTGCACACGTAAGATTTGATGCCTGTACAATTTGATTGCTCAATGGGTTTGTTGCAAAATTACATGCATACTCGGCAATCTGACAGGCATTTTGACCATGCAGATCTGAGGGGAACAAAGAAAATGTTTTCTCTAGAATTCAGATGGATGTTTCACGATCTGACCGCTGTTATGCATCACCATGCCATTGAGAAGTGGAAACGACCTGGTGAAGAATGGAGAAAGGTCAGGTGAAGTCTGTAATGAATCGATTTCAGGAGTGTCTGGTTTAGAAAATAACGACAGCCTGTAACAAACATGCTCATTTGTTAGCAGCTTTAGCTAAGGGGGCTTGATAGTTTAGTTTTTGGCAGGGGAGTGTTCCTCCAGTAGTGGTGATTCTTTTGTCAATGATTTAACGAGTTCTAATGATATTGGGTTTTTTTCTCAAGAGATTAGTACATGACTGTTACCCTATAGTCCAGGTTTCAGTTTATTCTGATACTACCATTGAAGCCACATCAATATCAGGTTTATCTCTCAGCCACTAAACATGTTATATGCTCAGTAGTGGGATGGTGCTACCATTTTTAACTGCAAAATTGAAGCATTGTGTTCAGTTTTTGAGAGGAGCTAATGCTGCCACATTTTGAGCATAACTAGAGCATCATGTTCAGCTTTCCTGTGCCGATGTTACTTATGTGACATTGGTGTACTAGCTAGTTGATTTTCTTACCACTCTTTATAACACATTTTGAAATGGGAAACCGACGGTATATTTGATGTAAAATGGAGTTTGAGCCATTTTTTATTTATTTGGAAGAAGGTGTGGAAATAGAAATACATATGCGTACTACAAACTGGTCAGCAAGTGGGTATGCATCTTTCTCCTCAGTCTTGAAATTTAGCGAAAAATCTCATTAATCAACGTTTTGACTGAGACTTGCATTGACAATATAATCATGATGTTCAGTCTATGAGGATCCACAGCGAGGTTTGCAATGCCACATGAGACATGACTAACCATGAGACGGGAATTGTTAAATGATCCAAGAACGATCAACACACTTACTAATTGTCTTTAAGAGCTTGTTTAGCACCAAGGCATGGAATTACAAATGAATTCCAGGATTCCGGCTCGAAATGATGGCTACCAAACGACCTCCAAGGGGAATTCTCAACAATGGTCATTAATTTTCTCTCTGTAGCAGTACAGTAGGGCACAATGTTTAAGGAAGGGGATTAAGCCAGCAAGCGACGTTGGACATGGTGGTTACCAGAATCAATCAAGTACAGACTGAGGTCCTAACACAAAACCAAGTGACCAAAAGAAAACCTTGGCACGCCATAATGGATAGAACCTTTATATCAGATCTTGGTAGTCTTTTGTTACTCTGCTTAGGAATTTAAGATGATCTGCTATACAAGTTTTGTCTGTCACTCTGTTAAAAACTGAACTGCAGTCTTGATTTGATCCTGATGAAATGACCTCCATTTTGTAGAGGAGTCACAAAGAGGCACAATTTTTCGGTGGTTTTCATGATAACAATCTGAGACAAATGTGGACAGGCAAGTACAGTAGGACGTGGGAGCTAACGTAAAAATTTTAACTGCAAAATTGAAGCATTGTGTTTGAGTTTTTGATATGTTCAATGGAGGAGCTAATGCTGCCACATTTTGAGCATAACTGGAGCATCATGTTCAGCTTTCCTGTGCCGATGTTAATTATGTGACATTGGTGTACTAGCCAGTTGAGTTTCCCATAATTTAGCCAAAAATCTCATTAATCGACGTTTTGGCTGAGACTTGCATTGACAATATAATCATGATGTTCAGTCTATGAGGATCCACAATGAGGCTTTCAATGCCACAGACATGACTAACCGTGAGACAGGAATTGTTAAATGATCCAAGAAAGATGAAGCCACTTACTAGTTGTCTTTAAGGGCAATTCTCAACAATGGTCATTAATTTTCTGTTTGTACCAGTACAGTAGGGCACATTGTTTAAGGAAGGGGATTAAGCCAGCAAGCGACGTTGGACATGGTGGTTACCAGAATCAATCAAGTATAGACTGAGGTCCTAACACAAAACCAAGTGACCAAAAGAAAACCTTGGCACGCCATAATGGATAGAACCTTTATATCAGATCTTGGTAGTCTTTTGTTACTCTGCTTAGGAATTTAAGATGATCTGTTATACAAGTTTTGTCTGTCACTCTGTTAAAAATTGAACTGCAGTCTTTTGTTACAGTAGGACGTAGGAACTAACATACCTTGGTGAGGGTGCTCTTGCCGGAGCCGTTCTTCCCCATGATGGCATGAACCTCGCCCTCGCGCATGGTGAGGTCGACGCCTTTGAGGATCGGCTGCCCGGTCTCCTTGACGGAGGCGGTAAGCCCGTGTACCTCGAGAAGGAGCTTCCCGGCCGCCGCAGCGGGCGGGCCGCGCCTCGGCCGGACGGAGAGCGGCAGCTGGCGGGGGGTGAAGGGGTGGGATGAGCAGAGAGTGGAGGAGGAGGATACGGGCGTGGCGGCGAACGGCGGTGCCATGGGATGGTCGGCGAGGGGAGAAAGCGCTCGCGAAGAGGCGTGGCCGGCAGCGTTAGCTGGCGGCGGAGCTAGGGAAGAAGCTCAATTGGGCCTTGATGGATCGGGTTGGGGAGACGGGCCTTGCTGGGCTGGTTTTGCCCAATTGGGCCGGAGAAGTGAGTGGGGTTTTCCTCTCTTTTCTGCTTCTTTTTCCTTCTTCTTTTCTATTTTCTATTTTCAGAAAGAGTTTTTTTAAGATCATTTTCAAAAAAGATTACAAAGGCGTCGGGAGGCGGCGGTTGTGTGGCTGAGAGAAACGAGAGAATATTTTTCACTTTTTCATCCGGTTTGTTAGGGAAAAACTCGATGAGCACTTTGGTTATTCAACTCCTAAAATATGCAAAACCGGTCAGAACTTCATTGTATGAGTAAACTGGTCACTCAGCCTTACCTGGTTGGCATTTTGACCAGCAAACCTGGAGTGAAATGCATGCAAGTTCCTCAAACTTGTTGGCTATGTCCAAAACAGTCCTTGAACTTAGAAAATGATCCAACACAGTCCCTAAACTTGATTAACGCGTCCACGTACGGTCCGAAACTGAATTGCCCCCGTATTTTGCTGATTTGTCCCTGTATTGGTCTGAATAAAAATCCTTTAAAATTCAAAAATCCATATCTTTTTATTATTTCAATCCAAAATTAACAAATTGTACCTTTCTGGAAACCTTGGAAAGATTAAAATATTATGACACCATTAGTTTCTAACTTTGATAAAATTTAAATTGTTCAAATTTCAAATGAGAAATTTGAGTATATTATAATATCTTTAACTCTACAAATCATTTAAAATTGATCATTTTGCAAATCGACATCTAAGGATCACATCTTTCTGTTGTACCAATAAAATATATTTTCACGAATGTTCAAAAGTAATTTGGTTAAACTTTATTTCAAGCCTAGCTCATAATGGATTTATAAACTAATATGATTTTCCAAATATACTTAGGGGCTGAAAATATTTCTCCTAAGTATTAAATATTTTTCGTACAATTCCTCTCTCTCACTTGCTAGTGATGAATTGCAGTGTGTGTATATGTAGTTATGTACGCTGCTGGTTTTACAAAAATAATCAGTTTTAAAGTATTTATAGAATTGAAGATATGATAAAATACGCACATTGCTCAGTCCAAATTTGAACAATTTAAATTTCATCAAAATTGTAACTAGCGATGTGCTCGTATTCTAATCTTTCCAAGGTTTCCAGAAAGGTACAATTTGTAAATTTTAAATATATAGAATAAAATATATGGATTTTTAAATTTTTAAAGCATTTTCTGTTTCGGACCAATACATCGACACATAAGAAAAATACGGGGCCAATCTAGTTTTGGACCGTACGTGGACGTATTGAGCAAGTTTAGGGACTGTACTGAATCATTTTCTGAGTTCAAGGGTCGTTTTGGACATGGCCAACAAGTTTGAGGACCGTGCATGCATTTCACTCGCAAACCTGGTACATGCGACAGCGGAACTCATGATCGGCGACCATGTCGTGGGCAGTGAGTCCACCGCGGTGATGTCTGGTAGTGTCACGATGAGTTTTCATCGCCACACCTTCCTCTTCTACTCCATCAAGATGTATGTATCTGTTCGCACGAACACGGCGCCGCGTCACACTGCCTTGCCACGTCAGGATCGTCTTGCGCGACATCCCCTCGATGTCAAGGTAGTTAACCATTAGTAGATTGAAGTGGCCAAGGAAGATTGAAGCAAACAATCTTTTCCGGCGACATGGATTTTGCTTGTGCTTATAACTACACGAAGATACCTCGTGATATTCCAAAAAATTACCAGGAGTAGAAACATACAGATCAACAAAGCTTAATTGCTCAAAAAATCTAGAATTTAACCTGAGCACTATGATCAGGTTTACCTCGTGATATTCCAAAAAAAAATACCAGGGGTGGAAACATACAGAACAAAGCTTAATTGCTCAATAAATCTAGAATTTGCACCCGATGCTTAAAAATCAGTTAATACATAACCTGATCAACCAACAGTAGAAGAAGAACCAACACCTTCAAAGGCATGAAAAATATGATTTCACGAGAAAAAGGAATAAACAAATAATTACCACTTGTACGACATGTGACCCAATTGGTCAATTTGAGTTCGATCTACATTTAAGGTATGCCTTGTTCTTTTCGATTCGAATTCCAGTACAATGTCCAAATAATAAGCATCTTTCAATCAACACATCACATTTGCCGCTAAATGAAAAACACGTACGACTCCTAAATAGTCACGGATAGGGACAGACCCCAAAACGGTTTAGTTTCGTGTAACATATATTTCTGTCTCGAGTCTGGACTAGAGAGACGAAGCGGCCGGAGTTGTACTTGTACCCAAACACTAGCGTCGCGCAGCCGCCGGTCGCCGTGCCAAACCTCATGCCGCTATACAATACTCTTGCGGCGGCAATCGCCGCCGCCACCTCAAGAAGCCCAGCACTTCCCGGTAGGGCTAGAGAGGAGGAGGTGGTAAGCTCAATGTTTCCCGTTTGTTCCCCTCCCTCCTAGAATATAATTTTATCATCGCGAGTTGATTAGAAACACTGTATGCATACAGCATTGACAGATAGCCTACACACTGTACTTGTGATTCAGTCGCAAAATTAGCAAGTTCTACACTCTAATTGTACAAGATAAAACCATCCTTTCAATCACTGTGCCAATTCATGGACAGCAAGGGCAAAGTATATGCAGAGGCCGGGACTCCCCCTTTTCTAAAAAAAAAAAAAGCAAGGGCAAAGTATAGTGTTCTGCTCCTCCAGCACGGAGCATTAAGAAGTCTGATCACCTGTACTTTTGTCTAGCATCATATAAGCTAAGGTTCTCAATTATGTCTTGGTAAGCTGATCCTCAGCCTTGCTTCAATTTTTCTGTTTAAGTTTATATGGAGTCTCCTTTTTCACCCTTTGTGATAGCTATCCACAAGATATATTAGTGCCTCGATTATCGCTAGGTTCTTTGTAAAATAAAATAAACTACTTTTAACATGTTTTATTTTTACCAAATTGTAGGATGACCCAATAGCCATTCAAGCCATCAAGAATGGAATATATGGAAAACCAGTTTGCCCGCCGACATCAGTGGGGCTGATTGATCTCGTCACGCATGTTAACGGGCCTACGACAGTTTGCACCAGACAATGCTCTGTTTCTTTACCATCAGGGCTTGGCATACTCCCACATGGATCCAAGACTATGGCGGATTCAAGTTCACCCGACGACACGGAGAGTTTGATAGGTCAGTGCATGGTTGAGATACTCGAGGTGTCTGCCAATTTCCCCTTCGTTGGAACTATCCTGGTTCATGACATGCATTCGGGCAAGACTCTCTATAAAAATCACGATTGGGACCAACCGTACTATGACTTCTTAGATGGAAGAGATAAATGGATCTTGAGCGGAAATTCAGCTGTTGGATTTAAGGTACGATGTACAGAAATCATATATAGTTGTTGTTCTCTTATGATGAATTTTATCTCTCACAGTTTAGATCCTCCTCATTTTGAAGTGCTTGGTAGTGTTTTTGTCTAAATCTTGTCTCAGTTGGGTTTGTTATGTGGCTTGTCTTGTTTGGTTTGGTTCACCGAGGGGCACTTAATGTAGCTAGTCATTACAATGTCAAGAGAATTATCTCCCATACTCAGCTAGCTAGTTGCTTCTAGTTTCCCTGTGATGATTCGTTGCATGTCAGTTTTGAAAAAATGAGATTTGATTGTGGCGCTCCTGGTTAAGAGTACATGTCAGGAAAATATTTTGTCGGTTTTGCCCTGTTTTTAGTTGGATTCAAAACCCTTAATTTCTCTATGCATTCGCTCGACTTAGGCTCTAGGAAACTGCCACACGCTGACAATGATCATGCTAGCTAGCTTGATACAATATTAATTCATGTCCTTGTGAATCCTGTTATACTGGCTGGCTTATATGCATCGTACATGTGCCGCATAAATTGGAGCTGACTGGACCACATTGCGCCACAACCGCAGATTACGGGTTTGTTATTAAGGTTTTAATCCCCGCGACAAGGAGGAAAGCTAGTGAAATATGTACACTGTCATGCGGCGGGGATAATATTCGCTTGCACAACAAAATCCAGACCCGCACCATCGTAACTGACAGAGGTTGTCTGTATGTGACCTGCTCGGTGCTACCTGAAGCTCTAGAAGGCTTTGTCAGGGTCTTGTTGCAAGTACCCAGCCATTGGAGAGGTGTTGCAGGTGCCACGGTCTATGGACGCATCACGGCACGCTTCGAGAAGTTTGACATCGGGAGCATGTTGTTCAACAAAGATTTGAACAAGGCGGTGGCGCTGGAGGAGGCGTGCCCTGATGATGTTATGTGTAGCGAGGAAGGTTACAGCTGCATGAGGGTTCCATTGACGAGATCCATCCTGGCCGTGCCGCTCGGAGAATGTCTCCACGTTGAGGGGAATTTACAAGTCTGTGGCTATGATGCCGCACCTATCACTATAGATCACCGTATCGTCATTGATTGTGAGAGAATGTGTACCCCATGGATCAAGTCGGGTGAATCGTCAAGCGCTGTTAGGATGTGGCTGGGCTACATATTCTAACATACAATGCAGATCAGGTTTCTATACTTCATTTTATGTTAATATGTGGCCTTTCCGAAAGAAAAGAAACATTATATTCTAAGTCCAGTTTGATTTGTCACCCTACAGAAGTGATTATATCGGCAGTGGTATCCGGTCCAGAGAATCACAAACAGTAAAATATGTTCTTTCAGGTTGTATGGTAGTGCGGAGGGTCAGGGGGTTTGCAATTTTCTGGAAGGTGTCACCATTTTTTCCCTGAACTTCCTTGCATTGTTTTAGAACACATCATATCTCTGAAGCAGGATCCGAACTCGGGCCACAGTTGCTTCATTTGTGTGCAAGGCCCAAGTATTACCAGGGTCCAAGTTTTTGCATCCAACAAGCCCATGTACGAACACGTATCTGACCCAATCGTGGTATAAATAATGACTAGATCATTGATGGCGCGCGTTGCCGCGCCGGTCTATTTTGGCATGAGATTTTTAGTAAGTGACGAAAAGAATATATTTTGTTTAGTAATTCGTAGGTAATTGGTTAGTGAATTATGTCAAAGGTAATTGTTATGAAACGAAACCGTGATTCCACGCCTATCTAATCATACCCTAGAATGATAGCTACTCCCTAACAAATCTCATTTAAAAATTAAATAAAACAACTAACAAATTCCCGTCACATTCTTTGTCTCAACAAACAGTTGGACATTACGGAAAGATTGCTGAAACAAAATATCAAGCGTGAATAGGTTCCATTTCCCGATAATTGGACATCGAAACAGAGGCAAAATGTTCAAACGGGAAGTCATTATTAAAAGTTGTAACTCAATACTGCAAAAAATTCCATGTTAAATAGGTCATGTGCAATCTTATAAACAAAAAGCCAAAGCTCGCCTTAGGCAAATCACAATCTGCAATTAGCTTCCGGAACTGGAAGTGCACGACTTCAAGAGACCTATGAGACATTTCACATACATTAATATTTTATAGGTCATACCCACAGATCAGGTATGCAAGTATTTGAGACCCAGAAAATGCAAGATTTGAGACATTAACAAAACTTTGATCCAGGTATTCAAGACCTTGAACATGCAAAATGTATACATTAACAAAACTTTGATCCATATATTCAAGACCTTGAACATGCAACATTTATACATTAACACAACTTTGATACAGACACCAGTCACACCCCCTATAAAAAGTTAAACTTAAGACATACAAACTGCTGCTACCTTTCTTCTTGAGCAGACATGTCAAAGCTTTCAATTTTGATTGGAGTTATATCACCACTAATATAAAAAGGGAGAGAAGGGGGTGATCCAATAGATCTCGACCATTTAACCAACATATCCTACGGCTGAGGTGACACCCGTGGTCAGGCTGACTAAACACGCACGCTTTACACCGATGCCTGCAATTATGCCGCGCTAATTGCTCCTCTTCTATTGTAGGACGAGCCAATTTCACGTGGAAACAAAACAAAAGACCACTAATCACGCAAGCATCTAATCTAATCAAAATAATCAAAACAACCTCTGTAATCACGCGGACTAGGCCGCCGCCGGGTCGTCGCCGCCCCTGCCATCACGCGGACGCCGTCGTCGCCACCTGCCATCACGCCGCCGTGTCGAGCGCCCCTGCAATCACGTTGCCGTGCCACAGCGACCACGGCGCCAGCGCCCAGGCGCTCGACGACCATATGACGCCGCCGCCAGCTCCGTAACGCAGCCACCCTCGCGGTCGTCCTCGCCTCATCGCCTTAGCACCTGCCGCCTCCTCCTCTGAAAGTCTGAATCCACGGGGCTTCTCTCCACTGAATCAGCCACCGCCTGGGGTGTCCCGCTGTGCCTCTCTCTTCTGGGTGACGAAGCATCAAGATTGTTTTCGAGCTGCTCTTTGTCGAACGTTTTATCCGACGCTCAGATTCCGACCCGTGCGCAGTGTCTTTTCACGTGCAATGGAGGTTCGTTCCTAACCAGTTATACTACTTTCTATGATCCAATCTTCTCTTTACTGATCGTGTAGCGCCGGTCGTGTACTATATGATCATGGAGCCTTCCTAACAGCTACTGTACACTTGGGCAACCAGACCTGAAGCTTTACTATGAGTACGTATGATAGAATTAGAAGACTGGAGGTGCTGTGTTTTCTTGGAAATGCTGGATATGCTCGATGTAATGCCTAGCTGGTGTCCCGGCCATGCAGGGAAAGCAGGACAGGAAGACCGAGGACACCTACATCGAACTCCTTTTATAGTGTAACTAGCTAAATGTCCGTGCTTTGCTACGGGTTAAAATCTTTGAATGATTTGAATTTCAGAAATATGCGAAGGTAAAAATTTCCATTCTTAACCCTCCACCTCATTCAACAATGACGAGAAATGTGAAACCGGCTTTCCATCTGGTTGTGCTCAACTACATGGCGCACACAGGCACAACTATAGTTGTGCGCCATGAGACATTCAAATTGAAAATTTTGTGTTGTGTCAACCCATGTATTACTTGCACACAATACCTTGAGTGCAAAGTGGTCTATGTAAAAATAATAAACAAATTAATATTGAAATGACACAATGCAGTAACTATATTTCTTTCACAAGTTTTCTCTCTGATTCTATCAATGGTTACATCGTACGAATCTTGCAGACACCATAGCAGCAATTTGTCACCGATCTGTTGGCTCTACAAACTTGCATCATCCAATAATTAGCATTCCAAACCTTGTGGACAACAGACCCTGATTTGATTGACCAAGTTAGGCAAAGAATCAGATGAATGTATCCACACATTTCTTACCTAAAGCTGCTTTAGGTGAAATAAAAGAAGAGAACTCAAATTGTGCGTATACTCTAAAATTCGCCAACGAAGAGAGGAAACTGAACCACAACTAATTCATAGACCCTTGGCAAATTTTCCGTGGTTCCGCTTCACATATGGAAACCACAGTCCAGTGCAACAAAGACTCTTTAGAGATAGTAACGGAAGTCCAAGTGCTTCATTACAATGCAAATTTGCATAACTACATGGACGACATGTCATCGATTTGGTGTAAGCTTTGTTCAATTGAGTTTGAATCCTGAAGCGGTAACCACAAACAAACTGAACAAAGATATCCTCTGAGCTTCTCGGGTAGCTCTGCAAAGTATAGGCTGAAACAGCATATTAAACTCTGCAAAGCGGTAACCACAAGCGACGTGTCCATGGCGACGAACTCCTTGGCGAGCACCCAGGTGACCAGCTCCTTCCTGGCCACGCAGAGCAAGGGAACTCCAGATCTGGGGTAGTCTGCAAAGTACAGGCTGAAACAACATATTATCAAGCATCAACAGCAAATGATGCATGATCAATTCTGTTGCATATGTAGGTATACCAACAACCGAGAGATAACAGAATAAACTCTTTGAATATCAGAAAAAATCTAATTTACACATTTCTGCTCCTTCCACGGCCACAAGGACGCCGATTTATCCCTGCTCTCCAACCCAAAAAGCATACTTACGATTTGACAACCCAAAAATTCACATTACAACAATAGATATATTAGATCCCAACAAGATTTCTCATACTCCCTATGATCCGGAAAAAGTCGCAACATATACATAAGAGTTGTACCGATTAGGTTGATTTCCCCACGATGCGCTTCTGACTTGTATACTTACGTTGAATATGAGGTTCCACCGCTTATGCCTCTAATCTCGTCTAGACCAATCTCCTAATGTGTAGGTTCAGAAAAATATTGCGTTAGCATTATGATGCAGAGATAATAACAGTAAATTACACCAGCAGAACGATCCACCTTTGAATTTGGAACTAAATAGCAATAACTATGAAAAATAATCAATTAACAAGACTAAGATCTCCCCACATTTCTCATAGGCATTTGTTCGAACACCCTCCCTGCATTGAACACCGACCGAGATCCCCACACAAGAAAAACCAAGAAGGCTCGTCATGAAGTGTTCGTGTCTACTCTCTAGCCTTCCCCTCACAAATGAAAACCATACCAGCTTGCAGGAGCGGGATGCAGCGCCATGGACGGGACACATCTATGTGGTGGTCGTGCTTCACCATTGAAGCACAGGTTCTTGCCATCTTGGGGCCTGTTATGGAGCCCAAAGTTAGCAACTGAACTAATTATAAGGCTATATCTCACATGTATTTATTCATAACAGATCATCTAGCAGCTAGAGTCTAATACAAATAGCAGGAGGCGAATATTTGTCAGTGGAAAAGATAAAACATGAAGCTAATAATAGAAAAGGTCACTGTCCCGAATACATCCTAAAGCTAATAATATGTGTGAAACAATTTATCGCAGTGGAAAAAAGAGCATTGAAGCCATTGGGCGTTTAAACAAACACGGTGTTCACATGCCAACTACATGCAGTTTAATGAAATTCAGAGAAGGAATCAATCCAGATAAATTTCATTCTTTGTCCCCTTTAAAAGGTGCATGCCTCACTCGGGAGCATTTCCTTTCCGACTATTTCTCCCACCTGTAGAGACCTAGGCACCTCCCATTTCCACCAGGTAGCAGATCACTAAGTGGGCGTCCTCGCCGAATATGCCTATAGGTTTCCATCACTTGGATGTAACTAAAGCTGGTTGCAAGAGCCTCTGCAGGATAGGAAAGCATTCCAGCTTCAGGTAACAGTCGATGAAAAGAACATTACAAATTACGTTAAAAATCCACAAATTTCATTAGACAGAAAGAAAATTGTTCTTACTTGCGACATAAGAAGACGGTCTTCCCCTGGCCTTGTTGACTATCAGAATTAACCTGTTGTCGGTTAAGATCCCGAAAGGCCTCCATCATCTGCACTATTTCCTTCTCTGTCAACTCCAGATCAAAGTAGAGCCGTCTTTAGCCAAAATTCCTAAAATTACCAACAACACAAGTATCAAACATGCACAATTTGATTATTTGACCGGATTAATTACCAGTGTGCTAAGATATATAAAGTAAAAGCACACAAAATAATTACCACTACTCACATTCTCAATCCGATGTCTTGCTGAGCTTCTACTCCAGCCTTCACTTGGACCCCTGTTACCAGGCTCGACTCCCACGATGTCAGATTGAAACATTTTAATAAGTTTACTGATCAATAGATATTCTGCTAATCTCCACCTATAGCACCATAAATCCCAGATTGAATAATTGACCAAACCCAATGCTTTTAGCAATCACCAATAGTTCTGCTAATATCGACGGTGCAAATTTGGTTTTGAATACTGCATCAGAGAACAGAGTACCTTCGTGGAGAGTACACTGCGTCTGGCCGTAGGCGGCTGAAGTCGCGGAGCCGCGGAGGCATCGATCATGGGAGGGAGAGTGGACGTGGTGCTCCGGGTGTCAGCCGGCGGGAAGATGCGGCGATCCATGTGGTGGGGAAGCGGGATAGGCAGCGGGCGCCGGCAGCCGTGCAGCGCGGCGACGTGCGTTCAGGGCGGCGGTAGGCCGTAGGAGCCGGCAGCCGGGCAGGGCGGGAGTGGTTGGTCGCCCACGGGAGACGGCCGCCTCGGATGTCATTGCAGCGTGGCGCTCCATCCGGTGGCCGGAGTGAGGTGGGCGGCGATTTGGATCTCGCGTCGGGAAACGGAAGAGGACACAAACGGGTTTACATGTGCGACGGAGCCATGGAGGAGGCCAGCGGCGGCTAGTTTGGGGGCGCTCCGCTCGCGTGGGTGGCCGCCAGAAAGAGGAGCTGAGGAAGGATCGAGGAAGGGCCGACAGGGTCACCGAAGCTGGTTTCTGTTGGGCTCGGCCCATTTGGTCACACGCGGGGCGAAGGCGCGGCGCGGAGAGGAGCGCGACGAAGTTGGACGAAGGACGAAACAGACGACGTACGAGAGGAACAAAATCTTTCTTTTAGATAGGAGAGATTACACAGGTGCGCTTATTACATATTGTCGTGATACATCATATATGTTAGCAAAAGCTTAGGTTCTTGTCCTGAACAAATCTCTTTTCTTGTTTATTTGAATAAGGAATAACAAAATATGCTAGATCCATATATGATATACTTACATTGGTGGTTCATGGAGAAATGTTGCATGATTTTCTATCACTAATATGGAAGCTTAAATATTAGCCAAGGTATGTATGAACCTCCGAGTTGTGCATGTCGAGCAATATAATTCTTGCACAGTTATTCCCATAGCTAGGTTATGTAATGAAATTGATGGATCTACATTTCATAATTGATGAAATTTCTGCTATTCCATTTCAGAGAGAAAAAATTAAATACTTGTGTACATTATTTTATAACAAACTGATAATGATTCGCCAGTTTATTTTAAGCTGTTTTTTTTCTCTAGAACTTTTACAAATACGTTTATATACATCATACAATTATATGTAACGTGCATGTGCATGTGCTTAATTACTAGTCATGAACAAACTCCAATGTCTCAATCCAAAAACACCATCTTGCTGCTCCAAGGTGAACTTGAAGTTTTCAGCCTGTTCAAAGAAAGAAAAAAAGACTCAATCCGTGTGGGAAGAGCGCAGAGTCAATCTGTAAGTATTCAACAATTAAGAACCATGCTGCACCCCTTCATATTCAACCAATGCATCGAATAAAACAATTGTGCCATTATTCACCAAACAAACTTCGTCAACCAAGACTTGAAGCAGCCCAGGCGTTTACATTGTTCAAGTAGTAAGAGCCAATACAGGGTGTGAGGCAACAATCGCTGAACATTGCTATTATTTCATTTTTCAATCGACTTGAAGCATTGTGCATTACTAAAACTATGTGCTTACCAAACTGTGTTCCACTTGCATCATTCTCCCAATCATCTAAGTGAATTCTTAGCTATGCTCTCAATATTTTATAAGAGGCAAGCACAAAATTACAAAATCGATTATATAAGAAGCTTGAGAATGATGGGTACATCATGCATAAGTCAGTAACAGGAACACAACTATCTCAGGAAGTTAAAACAGTTCTACATAGACATCTTCGAAAAGTGCTAAACTCAATAGGTTAGCGCACAATCTCTCATGGTCAGTTAGGTCTTAGGACAATATATGTTAGATTAAACCTCAACTCAGGTGTACAACATATGCGGTCCTTTCTGTCAAAAAAATAATGCATAGTAGCTTTCGTATGATCCAAGGAGGGGAAATACTAAAGAGTGATACTACTGGTAAGGTTCACTGAACTGAAATGTATGTACAATTTTAAGATAACAGGACTGAGGAAGGTACAATTTTAAGATAACAGTGGGTACACATATTAATAACAAAGAAAAACATACGATTCATTCCTATGTAGGTTCAGTGCATAAAGAGTACAAATTTCATGGTTATAGTACTTTTTAGAAACTGGTAAGCAACTTATATTCCTATGCATACGATTAAGTCACGTATGTTCACTTTGTGCTTTTGTCTTACCAAAAATCACTTAGTAATTCACAGTGTGGAAAATATAGAATGCCTAATTTCTGTTATATTGATCTGGACCCTGGTGGGGGGTTTATATAGGAGTACAAGGGGGTAGGAGACTTGGAGTACAAGATGATCTAACCCTAATCAATCCTAACCGTACATATACTCTAACATCCCCCCTCAGTCGTAGCGGGAGTGAAGCGGACGATTGCGACTAGAGAAGTCCTGTGCGTCCGTCGCCTCCTCCACCTTGTCATCATCGCCGTCCCCTTCTGGTTCCTTCTCTTCCCTCCCGCAGTCACAGCGGGAGTGTCATGGACGCAAGGGATGACGCGGATGCTGTCGACTGGAGCTCTTGAGTTGCTGTAGACGTGTGTATGATGTTGATGTCGAGGTAGCCGAGCGTGATGTAGCCGTGGTCGAGGTTGTCGCAGTCGGTGTAGCCGATAGAGCCGAAGGCGCAAAAAAAAAAGATTGCACGGTTTTGGGTTTTGAGGTGGCGGCGGCAGGGTTTCTGCGGCGGCGGCGGGTTTTGCGGCGTGCAGCTCGACTCGCGTGATGTAGACCTCGGCGCTGATTTGTGTTGGCGGTGTAGAACTCGATGAAGATCTTGGTGTAGTCGTACGGCTTGGCGGCGCGTTGATCTTGGTGTCGTAGTGCGTCTTGGAGTTGGGGGTTGCTGCTGCATCCAAACATACATATGCATGCATGTCCGTGTGATGAAAGTAACAAGATTTGCAAACCTCGCGTACCATGCCCTTTCCCGAGAGCATCATGCCTGGCCCCACGATCATGCGTACTGGCGCTAGAGCACTTCCGATCGATAGAGAAGCTCAACGCCCGTGCCTGGCTACTTGCGGCTGCGGGTATAATCTGCTGCCGACGGAGCGCAGACATGAGCACCGATCTGCACGGATTTCTGCCGGATTTGAGGATCGTGGAGAGAATATAGGGATTTATTTGTGGCTACGGATCTAAACCTATAAACTAAAATTTCGAAATTGAATCTATACTAATCTAAAGAACTGATCAGATCTTTGATCTAAATCAGGCGGGGGCGGCGTGCGATGCGGAAGTGGTGGAAAACCTAGGATCGGCGTCGTGAGACTAACCGCTCTGATACCATGTGGAAAATATAGAATCCCTAATTTCTGTTATATTGATCTGGACCCTGGTGGGGGGTTTATATAGGAGTACAAGGGGGTAGGAGACTTGGAGTACAAGATGATCTAACCCTAATCAATCATAACCGTACATATACTCTAACACACAACACGTTCAATGTATCTTCCAAGCTATAGTTCTTTTAAATGTTGGCCGTATCTCCATCTATAACAAATTGTTTCCACCAGATAGTTAGAACTATAGAAGATTATCTAGTACTTTCTTGAGTTTTGGTAACATTATTTTCCTAACATTCATCGAATATGCATGCCAATTAACTTCATATCAAGCTCAGGAACAAATTACCAAGCAGACAAACAGTGGGTATTGCTAAGGAATTATTTTCCCACTAATCAAAAAGAGCAGAGTGTATGATAGACCGATGCTTGCCAGTTGCCACAAGTCTACGAAACTCTATGTTGATTTGTGTTTTCCACCAAGCTAGTCTTCACCTAAAATGGGATCATTCTAAGCAAACGCTAATGCGTGATAAATTGCATATCATTATATCTAGAAACTAACTATTCTGGAAAGTTGACGTCTTTATTCAGTCTTTTACAAATCAAACTGGAACCTAATCAGTCGTCTAGTTTGACTTCACTTGTCTGATTCTGAGTCATTTATGGGAACACAACAATATGTACATTTTCATTTTAACATACAACAGACTGCATGAAGAACGTGGTGTAGATGCTAAGAGGTAAATTAACAAAATAAAGAGATTTTGGAACCAAAAGTAAGATGCAATGATGATTTCTTTTGTAATGACAAAGTGTACTGAAATAGTCTGTTGCAAATGATCCTCACTGTCGATTCTGCAATGAAGCTATTTTCGTTGTTTTACATTCATGCATGGAAACTGAATGAGAATTTAGATTTAGATGATGTCAGATAATGGAAGGCGCAATCTGGAAAACTGGAAATACATACTCATCAGCTTGATCCTTTACTAATTACAGAATGCCCTTCTTCACATTTTGTCTTTTCTATGAATTCGCTGGATGTGCACTGCTGTCCAGTTGATTCTAGGAGGAACAAAAAAAAATTGACACTTGCATGGTGAATCTTGACATGAACACTAACCTGTCTAGGAGCCATGGATGAGCTTTGGACAGAGACACTGCAATTAAAGTGAAGAGTAGAGAGTCAGTAATACTACTCCAACACTACTCCAAGTATTGGCTTCAGCTTATTGAAACATTGTTCAACTGAACTATGCAGTATACTAAAATTAAATACAATAAGTTATTAGAACTGTAGAATACCATCACTGTGAATAAAAAAAGATGGTTAGTGAACTGACCTTGAGAGAAAATTTGCCAAGGTAATCAGACACACACACACCCCAACCCCCACCCCCTCGCGGTCTCATGCATCATATATTTCTAAATTTAACGATCCAAATATGAAGGCATGGATAATTCCTACTAAGTGGATATTTCGGATGGCTCTTGAATAAACATACTTGTACCTGAAACATTAATTCCATGATAAGCTGCATGAAGCTCCGTTGCAATAATGGGCTATGGGAGAGGATGGAGCCTGACACCATGCATCATGGCTACCGTTGCCATGAGTGCTCCCTTTGTCGCTTGCATCATGGTCTGGAGGCCTATGCAGAGCCAAGCAGGTTGAGGTTGCCCTGCATCACACGGATGTAATTGCATTATGACTGATCCCCTACTATGACGATCTGCACACGAAACAGTCCGTGATTCAGCATTATGGTCACCGCGACCATTGCACTTAATCTAATCTTCCAAACGCAAAGTAATCATCGAGAGTTCGAGACTGAATTTAGGTTATGGACATGCTCCTCGATCCTCTTCCAGTCGCATCCGAACCTGAAAACCAGCAGAATTTATTAGCAAGATTCAGACTTATTCAGAGGCGGAGCAGCAAACAGAGCAGAGCAGAGGATATAAATATTCGTCCTCAACCTCAAGCAAGTGAAAACATCACCATCATAAGAGAATAAATACTTAAAGCTAGCTGCAGTGTCTATTTAGAAAATAATTTATCAACACCATTCCATTAAATCCGTTTTTGTTCCAACTTACCTGTTTCATAGTTCAGTTACATTTTTTATTCCTCTGCTATATGCACAAAGAGTGCAGAAACTACCCGTGTGCACTGCCACCCATTCCAACCACAGAACACAACAGTAAATATTGTTTACAATTGCCAATTGAGAAAGATCCAACAGATAACAATCCAAAAGATCATCACAGTTGTTGGTTCATTATAAAAAAGACAGTAGTAATGAACGAAAAGAAAAGGAGATCTAATATTAAAGGGAAGAGGTTGGTTCTTGCCTTCTGACAGAAAATCTAGAGTTGTAGGAAGGTGGAGGCGTGGAGCAGGAAACATGGGGAACTGAGGAGAGAAGAAGGAAGAACCAGATACGATTAAGCCATGGAAAGCAAGAGGGACTCGTGGTGCATTAGAGGCGGCTCACCTCGGCTCAACGTCCCGGTGCAGCAGCGGCCCGTGATCCTCCTGTCGAGCGCCGCAGATGAGGAGATGCTCCAAGGACATAGGTATTCGATACCGGTAGACCGCCGTCTCTATCATCCTTTTGCCTCCGTGCATGACGAAGATGGCTAGGGCTGGAGGCGGCGGTCCCTGGCCGGCTGGTCGGCTGCCGCTTGAGATCCAAAGGAACTCGCGTCTCCCAGGAGGATGGTGCTAAGCTATGCCGCTGCCTACTGCTGGGACATGGAAGGGAGAGGAGAGCAAAACCGGCGGAGGGTCGGCGGCGGCAGAGGGAGCCAGGAGAGTGGCGGCGCAGTCGGGGAGTGGAGGGGAGGAGCCGAGGAGCCGAGAAGGCGTTGCATCTACGGGGAGAGAGGAGGTTTGCTTCGCCCATTTTTTTACCGAGACGGTACGTTCATACCTAATTGGGCTTTAGTGTGCATTTTGTGGCCCAGTTAACCAGAGATCTCCGATTTGATGCCCAGAGTAGCTGCCTCAGGGATATCCGGCCCACGGCGCGGCTTAATGAAGATCTAACGGTCAAAAACGATAATGGCAAGTGATCCAACGGCTCGGGACGCTAATGGCCTGAGAGAGCTCCCTTTTGTCTTATATAGTTTTAATATCCCTAATGGAGACGACTCTAGGAAAAACAAAAACAAAAACCAAAAAGGTTCGATAGGAAAAAAGGAAATGTTATGGTTACTTCGTTCACATTACGACAAGGATCTTTGGTTCCATCTTTAAGGCCTCGACTTTTTGTGATACAACTGAATAAAACTGCATGATAAAGCAACATATGTCTCTCAGAAACTAGCAGCTAGCAAGAACAACACCGCATTATTCTCTTGCATGGTAAGTGTGGAACTTTTGGTGACTTATACAGCAGCTATAATGTTCAAACCTCAAGTGGCCCCAAAGCCGGGAGACCATCCTTCTCTCTGCGAGCATTTAATGCCATGAGCAGAAAATCAAAATTGCTCACTCCAGGAATTTCAATAGGCGCTTGGAAGCTCATAAAGAGACCTGCAAGAGATCTTTCCTCTGGCTCCATGTCAATCAAGCTCTCACCCTTGAAGAGAATGGTACCACCGGTTACCTCGTAATGTGGATGGCTGACAAGTACCTGTAACAAAAAGACACATTAACTGAACGTCTAGAGAGCGAGGAACATGGTCAATTTCCCATAGTTTAATCAGGACACCTAAGAAACGTGAACATGAGATGGGATTAATTAAGTTGCACAACTGCCATGGTAGAACTTCTCACACAATTTGCAATGCTTACGTTACATAACAAAGCTCATTGCACACGTAAGATTTGATGCCTGTACAATTTGATTGCTCAATGGGTTTGTTGCAAATTACATGCATACTCGGCAATCTGACAAACATTTTGACCATGCAGATTTGAGGGGAAAAAACAAAATGTTTTCTCTAGAATTCAGATGGATGTTTCACGATCTGATCGCTGCTATGCATCACCATGCCATTGAGAAGTGGAGAAGACCTAGTGAAGAATGGAGAAAGGTCAGGTGAAGTCTGTAATGAATCAATTTCAGGAGTGTCTGGTTTAGAAAATAACGACAGCCTGTAACAAACATGCTCATTTGTTAGCAGCTTTAGCTAAGGGGGCTTGATAGTTTAGTTTTTGGCAGGGGAGTGTTCCTCCAGTAGTGGTGATTCTTTTGTCAATGATTTAACGTGATAGTTTAGTTTTTGGCAGGGGAGTGTTCCTCCATTAGTGGTGATTCTTTTGTCAATGATTTAACGAGTTCTAATGATATGGGGTTTTTTCTCAAGAGATTAGTACATGATTGTTACCCTATAGTCCAGGTTTCAGTTTATTCTGATACTATCACTGAAGCCACATCAATATCAGGTTTATCTTTCTGCCACTAAACATGTTATATGCTCAGTAGTGGGATGGTGCTACCATTTTTAACTGCAAAATTGAAGCATTGTGTTCAGTTTTTGATATGTTCAATGGAGGAGCTAATGCTGCCACATTTTGAGCATAACTGGAGCATCATGTTCAGCTTTCCTGTGCCGATGTTACTTATGTGACATTGGTGTACTAGCTAGTTGAGTTTTCTTTACCACTCTTTATAACACATTTTGAAATGGGAAACCGACGGTATATTTGACGTAAAATGGTGTTTGAGCCTTTTTTCTATTTGGAAGAAGGTGTGGAAATACATATGCGTACTACAAACTGGTCAGCAAGTGGGTATGCATCTTTCTCCTCAGTCTTGAAATTTAGCCAAAAATCTCATTAATCGACGTTTTGGCTGAGACTTGCATTGACAATATAATCATGATGTTCAGTCTATGAGGAGCCACAATGAGGTTTTCAATGCCACATGAGACATGACTAAACATGAGACGGGAATTGTTAAGTGATGCAAGAAAGATGAAGCCACTTACTAGTTTTCTTTAAGTGCAATTCTCAACAATGGTCATTAATTTTCTGTTTGTAGCAGTAGGGCGCATTGTTTAAGGAAGGGGATTAAGGGGCGGGGTGAGGAGAGAGTGGAGGAGGAGGATACGGGCGCGGCGGCGAACGGTTGTGCCATGGGATGGTCGGCGAGGGGGCAGGACGGCCGGCGGCGCGAAGAGGCGTTAGCTGGCGTTTTTCTTCTCTCTCTTTTTCTTCTCTCTTTTTTCTGCATCTTTTTCCTTCTTCTTTTCGATTTTCTATTTTCAGAAAAGAGTTTTTTAAGATCATTTTCAAAAAAGATTACAAGGCGTGGGGAGGCGGCGGTTGTGTGGCTGAGAGAGACGAGAGAATATTTTTCACTTTTTTCGTCCGGTTTGTTAGGGAAAAACTCGATGAGCAATTTGGTTATTCAACTCGCCATATATGCTAAACCGGTCACTGAAATTCATTGTACGAGTAAACTGGTCACTCACTCACCCTTGCCTGGTAGGCATGTTGACCAGCAAACCTGGTGGATGCGACTGTGAACTTTTGTACATGTCACCGGTTTTCTATCATCAAATAAAAAATCATGTCAATTAAATTCAGCCTTTCGACAACATAATTCTGTAAAGAAATTATTATTTTTTATAGAGATTCCCACCGCAACACACGTCGTAGGTGTTTGATATTTTTTCTTCTATATTTCATCAAATTTTACAAAGTTTGACTAATACTAAATCCAGAGCACGATGTAATTTTGAACGGATGGAGTATCTTCTGTCCTCTCATGAAAGTACATCACATAATTTTGACTTTGAATATTACTCAATATATAGCAAAAATGTTCTGTGGCATAACCCATTTCTCTTTTTTTGTCTTGCAATCAGCTGGCCACAGAACAAAACAGGTGGAGTTTACAAAAAAAAGGAAAACTATATTGTTTATTACTACTCCCTCCGATCGAAAATGGTTGACACAAATTTGTCAAATTATGAGTTCGTATTAGACAATTTTGTGTCAACCATTTCCGGTCGGAGGGACTAGCTTTTATTACTTTTTTTAACCCACTAGCTTTTATTACTAGCTTACCTATAATTTATTGCAACTATTGAGAGATATTTTCGCTTTAGAAATAAACAAATGACTCAATTTTGCAACGAGGCTCAGTATTATCCGATGCAGCACAACGCTAACGAGCCTCGTGTGAGCAACACGTTTTTTTACGGAATGCTCGAGAAGATCCCAACTGCGAATTAATGAAGCCATCAACTGGCCAGGATTATAACGACAACCAAGTAACATGCTTTTTCGTGCATCTACAAGCGTTTTGTAAGAAAGATAAGCATATATCTTTTTTTGCTCTTCTGAAAGTGCATAAGGTGTCGATAAGTCTTATGAAATAGGGAAAACCATGAATTAGCATCCGAGTTTTTGTTTTGTGTTTCTCATAGTTGACAATGTTTGCAGAGTATACATAAATTATATTGATCAAACGTTCACTCCACGGCACAACTTGTCTCCAGGCCATCATCTGATGGTATGTGTAGATGAAAAACGCATTAAATGAAAATACTGTCATTGGCTACAAGTCTCTTTCACCTACGGTATTCGTGATCTTATATGAAAAGTAGTCATGGTTAAATATAACATCACATGATTGACGTAGCCACATAGGGAGGGGTGAAATTAGCACATTGGAAATTATTAAGAGATAAAAAAAAATTTGTGGCATAAATAGTTTATCCTTTTTGTCTTGCAAATAGCCCTGGGCTGTAGCAAGTTACCAAACAGTATTTTTTTTCACGCGATGGCAACTTCGTAAATAACAGGGTGGCAGCTTTAAAGGCGAGAGAAATAAACATTGAAACATATCAATATGGAACCGAATTTAAAAAATCATGTCCGAAACAAAACCAACTAGGAAGCTGAATCATATATCATCAGGTTTGTGGTTTGAGAATTAAATAATACATACATTTTGAAGCTTGAGGTCATAAACCAACTTTGAAGGCGAAAAAAAGAGATGAAGTTCCTAAACGAGATGTTGCCATGCCTTGCATCTCACTTTGAATGAGTAGGAGATGTTAATTGGTACAGTTCGTGTGTGCAAGCCAATCTGTCTCAAGATCTTCACCATAGTTGCGACGTTTTGATATGCATCCAGAAACTCCCATTGTAAATAAACGATATGAAAAAAGGGCGAAAAGCAAAGGACAACAAAGTTTTCGTACAACAAAATATCCACAATATTTTAGAAGTTCTCAAGTCTATTAGTAGTAGTAGCATATATTTGTTACAAATTGGACAGAGAAAAGATGTATCGATGACTAGTCCAACCATATAACCTTCACCTCCACCGCAGCAACCCCGGCAGCCGGGCGACGCTGCACGTCCTCGCTGCCGGGCTTGGGCCTGTACTCCACGGACTCGTTCACGGCCTCCTCACCATCGCTGTCGACGACCACCAGGTTCACCACCACCGTCAAGGACGACGCCAACGGCACGGCGACCACCGACCTGGCCAGCGGGACCACGCCGGCGGGTTCCTCCTCCGTGCCGGTGCCCACGCTGGCGCCGTCGTCGTCGAAGAGCACCACCTCGCCCAGATCAGTCTGGGTGGCGACCGTCCCGCCGACTGTGTGGCCCGCGCTTTGGCCGAGAAGCCTTACCGGGACGGTTGCCTCGGCCGCGTCGCTGAGCAGAGCCTACGTGACTTGCGCGCTGCGGCCGTCGCCACGCGTGGTGAGCTCGTCGTACCTTGTGGCCTCGTCGTACACGTCCACGAGTATCTCCGACGAAGTAGCTGTGTTCATGGGCGGACGCAGCGCCTCTCCAGCCCGGGCGCTTGCCCGGGCTTCGCTTCCGTGCGCCTCAGGCGATTAGCGATTTCGAAGGACGAAAACTTCTCTAACAATGGGCAAAATTCGCTCCTTATTGTTTTTTCTTCAATTCAACTGTGCCAAACGTGAGCCTCTTACTTGGGCCTTGACATTACTAGCCCATCAAGCTATGGTCCACGAACCACAAACCGCACGGTGTGCACCAGCATACAGTGAACATGTCCTTTCTTTCTTCCTGTCATGAACCGAATCCCGTCATTATTCTTCCCCAATCGATTCCCCAAGACGGAAGTCCCCAAGGTGCATAAGACAAATAAGTAGGATTCATGTTTCTACTTTATATATCCTGATTTTTTGTAGCTCAATTTAGTTCAATTTTGGTCAGTTTTTAACTCAAATTAGGAACATCAAATTCTCAATATCTCTTGATCCGTATTTTTGTTTAAGTTACCAAATAGTTGAACTATCGTGGTTTGAAGTATTGACTAATTTAGATAAAATCGTTCAAATACTACCAGATTATTCTTTTTTGCCGAGCATGAAAATACTCGATAAAGGCCAAAAAATACTCGGCAAACCCTTTGCCTAGTGTTACACTCAGCAAAGGGACTCGGCAAAAAAAACCTCGGCAAAGCCTATTTGCTGAGTGTTTTTCCCTAGAAACTCGTTAAAAAAGTTTGTTGAGTGTTTCTTTTATCCTCTGTCAGCAAAAAAGTGACATAACGGTGAGACGGGCCAAACGGAAATGATATTGTCTATTAGTTTCCCGAGTATATTGTCTACCACTAGCACGGTCAGCCTCGGCGCGTGCATTTGGACATTTTCTACTTTGTCGTGGATCATCGGAGTCTCATTAGTCTTTTGGAAGGTCTTTTTTTCGAAATGGAGATTGAAACCCCCGCCTCTGCATCAAAATAATGCACAACATTCAAATGTGTTATCGAATTGTAATGTATTCTATATGTGTTTCTGCATTAGAACTATTGTGAAAAAAAATATTTACTCCATGCATCTGATGTTTATATTTGTTCGATAAAAAATTTAATTGCCTAACGGTGCGCCCAGGCTTCCATGAATTCCTGGGTCCGCCACTGGCTGTGTTGTCGTCGCCGCGTTGATGGAGATCGAGCACGAAGGCGACGCAACCGTCGGAGGAGACGGCGCGGTACGGGCCCGTCAGCGGGAGTCCGCCGGATATCTGACCACGGGGGAAAAGTTTATCGCTGCTGTAGAGGACCTGACCGCGCTTGCCGTCGAAGACGCTGACGGTGCCCGCCGGAGCTTCGCCTCCGTGGAGGAGGCGGACGCCGAACACCTCCAACAGCGGCTGGCCTTGGTCGTCAGAGGTCCACGAGTACATCTGCTAGGCTCATAATTTGGATGTTCTCTCTCAGTTTGGGCGTATGATTCTAAGGGGCACTCGGCTGTTTTGCTCCTCTAAACAAAAGCTTCTTTGTTGGATGGAACTACCTCAGATCTTACGTTCCAGTGGCCCCCTCCCTCTCGACCCCTCCGTGCCGCCACCCTAGGGCGGCGCCAGGGGGATCAGATCCCGGCCCCTCTACCCCCCCTCTCGGCCGGTGAAGCCTGCCGCCGTTGCCGCCGGCCTTGGCCGCGGTGGCGGCGGCGCCCGGCGCCAAAGGCGCTAGGGCTGGAGGTTGTGGCGGCCACCACCGGGCGTGACTGGGGCGCCTCGGGCAGGGGGCTGTGCACGGCGGTCATGGCGGCGGCCTGGCCGTGCGGCGGCGATCGGCGGCCGCGATGCGGCGGCGGTGGCTGTGGATCAGGCATCTCGGCCTGATCCGTCTAGGCTCGGCTTTGGCCGGCCGGGACGCGAGATGAGGCCGGTTTGGGGCGATTGGAGATCCCTCTACCGGCTTGCCGTCAGCGCTGTTCGTCTTCATGGCGAGAGTGCTCGCGGATTCATCCAGCGCCGAGATCTAGGCGACACGGCTTCCGGTGAAAACCGCGCCGGCTGCGGTCTTGGCGGACGATGGCGGCGTCTCTGACGTCGTTCCCCTCTCGAGGCATCGTCGTTGCAGGCCGTGTAACCAAGATCGGGATGTTCCGGGGGAAACCCTAGATCTGGGTCTCCCGGATTGGACGATGACGGCCTTTTCAGGGTCGTTCTCCCTCCTGGGGGCATCGTTTTGGAGCAGCTGCTGGTTGGGACGGGCAAGAGGAGGTGGCGTGTTGAGGCATCTAGCACGTCGACGACGGCGAGTCTTGGCAGCGCGGCGCAGCGGAGTCTCGGCGCTAGACGTGTGATGATGGTAACGCGCAGATCGGATATGTTGTCTGGCGTCGTGGCGACATCGACGACATGCCTGACAAGGTTGATACTTGGTCCCTGTCCTGAAGATGATGGTGGGTTTTGAGGAAGACGGTGGCGGCGACTTCTGTAGCAGGTGCATCGGTGCCGCTGAGAGTCTGCTGGGCTGGTTGTGCCCCTTGGTCGCTATCGGGCGGCTTGGTGTGGCCTTCGGTTTTTTGATGATGTGCGTTGGTGTGTGTCACCCCCTTCATCCGGGTTGTAGGTGTAGCGAGCTGTCGCTAGTTTGGTGGTTCACTTCGGGTTGATCCTTGTATTCCTCTTGTAAGGTTTGATTGAATAATTGCGGATGGCTGTGTGCATCACTCGATGCAGAGGCCGGGGATCCGCACCCCCTTTTCTAAAAAAAAAGATCTTACGTCCAATGAACAGAGACTTCATCATTGAGCGAGCAAGTCAACTTAACATGATTAGATAATAATTGAAAATACTATATATCCAATTGTTGGAATGACAAATATCCAACACGTCTCAACGATGACTTCTTCCCTGCAATGGCACGGAGACTCAATCATAGCACAAACACGCGACATACAGTTCTTTCTCGATACTTTTATGCGTTAAAGGAAGTCTAAGAATTCCAAACTTAAAATTTGTTTGCATCCAAAACTTATTGTTGCTGTGACTCCACCAGCATATATGTCATCGGCCAGACACCAAAAATTGCCGCTCCCGGCCGAAGCCACTTTATTCGGCTGCAAAGGAGGAGAGAGTCCCAACCTGAATATTATCAAAAGAGAAAATTTTGCGGATTTCCTAACTAACGTGAACTTAATAAAGAAGCGACAGAGTGAACTTCTCTACTTGAGTAAGGTCAAAGTACTACTGGATTTGCTACTGGAAGAAAAGATTTAGCCATTCTTGATTTTCAGGGACAGGGTAACACACAGGTTAAGTATTACCGCTAAGCGTGGCGTGGCGACGTTATAAGGCATGAAACTTGTTACTCTATACCACTTCAGTTAAGAAAACGTCATGATCATCGTTACTTAATACCATGGCTAATGGCTATGCGACACGGTGTTTTGACTCGCATGAGTATCTATCTCATTATGGAAAGTGCATTTTTTAAAATATTTTAAAATGTAAAAAATTGTAAAATAAAATTTCGGCTGTACCTATGACCATTTATTTTTGGCACACAAACTTTCATGAAAAAAAAAAGTTTTTTGTGTTTTGTATAAAAAGACAAATTCGGTGTTCAAAAATAGTTTTTTACTAGATATTTAATTTGTCCTTTTTACGCAGGGCACAAAAAATGTCTCTTTTTTTTACAAAAGATAGTTTACCTTCATAAAATGTTTGTATATGCACCTGAATTTGGTAACATTGTGAAATATGTATTTATGTAATAGGAGCATATGTTACCACAAGCTAAAATACATTTCCGTTGGATATGTTGATAACTAATTGAATAGTTCTCGACAACCCTGTCGGGATAATTTAGTACCCACCAAGATGTTGACGCTCTCTGTGTCGCTCTCACCCTAGCCCCCCTTCCCCTCACCACCCACCGCCCCTTCCACGGACGACTTCCCTCCTCCCCACCGGCGAGGCTCCAGTTTCTACTCTTATGGCGTGCATCATTGTCCACGTGCCTTTTGTTAACCGTGGCCCCTGTGAGCGTTGTTGCAGGTGTCTCTTAGTAGGCTATTGCCTCGCTTGAGCACATGTCGGCTTCTCTAACGCCAAGGCTTCCCCGCGCAACACCATCCACGACCCTTCTGAGCTAACGACTCCATGACTTTGCGTAACTAAAATGCTTCTTTTTTAGCAAATTGTAGGTTGTTCATGTTACAGCACCACTGTCAGTATTGCTACATCTAAATATTGCAAGTTGTTCTCGACTCCAGGTTGTACAGCCTTGCTTAGTTGTCATTTACCAACTTGTTCTGACGGAGTCAAATGTATCAAATGCCTCACTGGATGGGATTCTCCCTGCATGCCGTCTGTTTTGACCAAACGGAACTGGATGCACACACTTGTTCCTAATAATGCATGTTAACCCCCATTATGCCTGTTGTGAGTTTAATAATTAAGAAGAGCTGTCGGTATTCAGTATTTTGCTACAACTTGTTCTTCTGTTTACTCGATGTCAATGCTTGCTAGTCTAATAGAACTGTCAGAACTATGCTTGTTTATTTCCTTTTATCAAATGAAATGTTTGTTGATCCAGATCAACATTTAACAATTTTCTTTGACAGATTCAAATCGATTATACGCGTGGTGTCAGTCGGTCTTAGATTGAATTATTTTTTGAACTATCATGTTGGGTGATCAGTGGGCATGTGTATTACTAGTTAAACAGCCTGTTCCAAAGAAAATTATCAACTGGGCGACCACATGCGCCTTCCCTCTGTCATGTATTTATACTTGAGCTCACTACCGGAAACGAGTTCTTTGCCGTGCAGACCAATCGCACGGCAAAGGCTCTTCGGAACACGGCAAAGACTTTGCCGTGCGGTTAGGCACGGCAAACCTCACACGGCCTAATACGCGTCGGCAAAGAGCGTTTGCCGTGCGCTTTCCGCAAACATCACGGCAAAGTCTTTTTGCCGTGCGCCGGCGATTTGCCGTGGGCCGAATATTTGCCAGAGTTGGTCAACGACGATGGTGGTCCTTTGCCGTGTGCCACCACGAACTTGCACGGCAAACCTCCTCTTCTTTGACGATAGGTTTAACTTTTTTCCAGCGGGTGTAGGGTTTCGCCGTAGCGGGGTCCGGAGCGTCGGAATCCCACCAAAAATTTCATGGGTCCCTAATATATGTATAAGAGTGTGTTGGTAGGTTGTGGGAACCAAGATACAGCTCCGAGGTGCGACCCTCTTCACCAACCCCGCTTACTCCGTAGTAAGTTCCGACACTTAGAGGTGAAAACTCCCGTGTCGGGTGCCGGGCATGGAATCATGCGACGGAACACATGAAATGTTGGTTCCCCATGGTCCTATGTACCAACCCAACACAACCAAGCAAAAACGTTCATGCGTCTACCCCCTTTCGGCGCCGGTCAAAGGGGTAGATCGACAGGTTTGACTTTTTTCCAGCGTGTGTAGGGTTTCGCCGTAGCGGGGTCCGGAGCGTCGGAATCCCACCAAAACTTCCATGGGTCCCTAATATATGTATAAGAGTGTGTTGGTAGGTTGTGGGAACCAAGATACAGCTCCGAGGTGCGACCCGCTTCACCGACCCCGCTTACTCCGTATTAAGTTCCGACACTTAGAGGTGAAAACTCCCGTGTCGGGTGCCGGGCATGGAATCATGCGACAGAACACATGAAATGTTGGTTCCCCATGGTCCTATGTACCAACCTAACACAACCAAGCAAAAAAGTTCATACGTCTACCCCCTCTCGGCGCCGGTCAAAGGGGTAGATCGACAGGTTTGACTTTTTTCCAGCGGGTGTAGGGTTTCACCGTATCGGGGTCCGGAGCGTCGGAAAGGGGGTAGGCCAGTGTTATTTTTTCCTTGGTTGTGTTAGGTGAAGTAAATGAACGTACTAGAAGCCTTAACAAAGAAAATAAACAAAGCTAGCATATCAAAATAAAACAAACAAAGGGGTAAGTGCAAACACATGATTTGCCGTGCGACAGAATAAAAGGCACACGGCAAAGAAGTTATGTGCCGTGCGCGGCACTTGTAGGCACACGGCAAAGAAGATATGTGCCGTGTGCTTTTTTCTCTGCACACGGTATAGCTTTTCCCGCCAATTTATTTATAGCCCGGGAAATTTATTTAGATATTTCCCGCGAAATAGTGGGGAGCGCGGCAAACTTGCGGATCCTAGTCAACTTGTTTGCCGTGTTGTTACATAAAGGATCACGGCAAAGAAATCTTTGCCGAGATGCCTATATTTACTGTGTGTTTTCTGTCCATTTTGCCGTGACATATTCTTTGCCGTGTGCTCGGGAGCTTCTGTGCCATGCATCTTTTAGTTGCCGTCCTCTTTTTGTCTCCTGCACGGCAAAGTTTTCTTTGCCGTGTTCCGAGAACCTGCAGCACACGGCAGAGACCTGTCCGCACGGCAAAAACAGATTTTCCGGTAGTGGCTTCCATTGTCATCGCATCCCATGAGTGTTCCATTTGTCATTTAGACTCTCTCAAAGTTTTCTGTGCTACATAAATACGTGCAGTGGTGTCTGCAGATATCTCAGGTATACGCAGTTTAATGTTTTCGGTTGTACTACCATATACCTATATATATGATTTTAGCTTTTGCAATTCGATTATATTTCATGCTAGTTTTTACGATGTTTTTGTGTCATGTTTCCCTATTCTGGCCCCACTTTAGTTCTTAATAAGTTCAGTTTTTTTACTGTAGTACACGTGCCCCTACTAGTATATGGACCACGGACCGACTTTTGTTCTCGACTATAATCAATTAGTATTCATATGATGTATACGTAAGCAACTTGGATGCTAATGGCATGCTCCAATTCAATTTGTTTCGGCGAGATAGCAAAGTATAAGAGCAGAAAACCTACACCGATTCTAGTTTCTCGGTACACGGTGCTAATAGTACGCAGTGTAAGTTCCACTAGCCGTGTGTACAATCGCAATAACCATTATGTAACTGATTTAGCAACTTAATTTTTAACCGATTTAACAGAAAATGAAAGCAATTTACAACTTCGGTTCTGCTTCTGCATGAAACCTAGAAATTATTCATACATAGAAACTTCCCGTATGTTTTCTTTTCAATGGTGCCAAGGGCTATTCCGAAAATCCTCATCACCATGGCCTAGCTCCTTGTATTTTCTCTTTTCTGTGTGTTCTTTCTAGCAATAGACGGGCTTGTTCTAGTGTTATGAAATGTTGATGGATTATGTACGCCCCTGCAGGATGAATCATGTAGTTTTGAACTTCCCCATCCGTGAGGGGGGCAATGTGGACGGCGAGTATGAGAGGTTTATCATAGAACTGCGTGAGACGCTCGCCAACCACCCGGAACGTGAAAACTACATCACCCGATATGGTGAATGGCTTAGGGGGCATCCTTTGCTCCCTGTGCAACTACCTGCACAGCCTCCTAGGTGGATACACATTAATCTTATTGTACAGGACGAAGACGGTGTGGAGAAAATGCGGACAACCATAGCCATCCGGGATGACAATGTGTTCTTTCAAGGCTTCAAGAACCAAAATGGTCAGTGGTACGAGTTTGGCAAGACTGGGGAGAACACACACTTTATTGCAGGCTCCATCCTTCGAGGGTGCGACATGGGGTACCGAGACTTAGTTGGTGACTCGGCTAACTTTCTGGGCTTGAGGCTGACAAAACGCCACCTTTTTTTTAGATAAAGAGCATATATTAATATCGCGGAGATACCAATTACATCCAGACTCTGCAACAACGCATTGCCCTAACGGCATTACGGATGCACACAGCCGAAAAAAGAGAGATGAATTACAAAAAAAAGAAAAGTCCCGCTATAGTGATCAGATCATTGAAACAGCAGTACTAACACCACCAAGACAGCACCAGAAATCCAGCTTCTTCAAAAGCGACGCCTTCAAGAAGGAACAGAGCACAAGCACTGTCGTCGCCCGATCATAGATCTCGGGTTTTCACCCGGAAGACAGTCTTCGCTCTCAAAACAATGCCTTCACCAAGGTCATTGCCATGCACAACCAATTAAGGCCAGACCTTGGGTTTTCACCCTGAAAGATAGGACTGAGGGCTTCTCCTGTGCAGTCGCCCCCACATACATACCACTGCGCCAAGTCAAAAATCACCTAGCCAATTCCTCATCGCCAGAAAAACTCAGACCACCATTGCTAGTCCTCAGATCTCGCCTTTCATGACATTCTCCGCCAGCACCATGGAACAAGAAGCGTGCTCCATGATAAAAACAGCCAGCAGAGCTTCGAAACGCACCCTCTGAAACCAAATGGTCAGAGAAAAACATGGGTGCACACGATCGAATACCATCCGATCCAACAATTTCCAGGCATGAGTCGCCCAATGGAGTTCGTCGGCGGAGCTTTTCGAAACACGACCGTCCAGCCAGATCGATGGGGATAGGCATCCGGCAGGTCTTCATCTTGGCGTGAGAAGAACACTAGGACCACCGCCATTATTATTCAGTCCCGCAGGCCCCGACGCCGCGAGACCATTCCCAGCAGGAACGACATCAAGAGAGAGGGAAAACCAGCGCACAACTAAGCACCGACATGGCCAAGGCCACAGCCGAACGCATCGCTGACCCTGGCTGGGTCCATCCGGCTCAGATCGGATCCAAAGAATCCAGATCAATCCAAAGAGATCCGAGACAGCCCCCGATCTGATCCGCCACCATGACGGCCTGAATCGGTGGCGTCCATCACCTCCACGCCGCCACTCCGCCGGGCTTCAGGCGCCGGCCGCCGGCCGCGCCGCCCCGTGCCCGCCACATGCTCCCCACCGCCTCCGTGAGTCGCTGCCGCGGGGCACCTCACCTGCCCACCGTCTACGACGGGATGGGCGCCGCCACCACCGCCGGAGCCGGCAGCAGCGGCGGCAGGGGGCAGGGACGGTGGGTGGCTACTAGGGTTGAGGGGAGGGATACCAAGAAGTGAACCTGGCTAATAGTGATACAAAACTGGACTTGGCACGCATTTGCGTCATCATCTGTGAGTCTGCACGGATGATACCTCACCGTAACGCGGTGAGTTATCGTTGGAGAAACCACGACCAAAGTGGAATCAGCCTGGAACAAGTACAGAATATGAAAGATTGGTCGAAGATGTCAAGCTATCTGCTGAGTATGCAGGACCCAAGCCCGGTCAGAACCAACCTCCTCGGTATCACCTGCTTTTTAATAAAGTTAAAAGTAGAAAGCAAGCAGGGCTGCAGCATCAACATTAAGGTGCGAGCTCAAATATTAAGCTTCTTGGCGGACAAGAAACTGAGTTGTAGTTGTAGTACGTCTACCACCGCGGGTTCTTCTTGGAGCCAGAAAAAAAGTCATGTTTGGCACCAAAATTTGGGGGTTTATCCATCAAATATGGACTACTTTGTGTGAAAATTGGATTGGTGCCATTTTGCACCAAATTTATTGTACTTGCTTAACAAAAAAAGTCATGTTTGGCACTTAGAAAATGGAAAATGATATTTTTAAAAATAATTTGAAAACTCATTTTGGCACCATTGTTTTCCATACCAAGATACACCTATGTGCCAAATATAGACACTTTATCACAAACTATGTCACCGGAATGGACATTTTTTGGTCTCTTAAATAAGTTTGTAATGTGCTGCTAATATCCCCCTTCCTGTGTGGCTCTATCAATTATGTGTTGTTTTTCTGTGTGTATCTAACCGTGTGACTACTTTTTCGTCTGTATCTAACCGTGACTACTTTTTCGTCTGCAGTGACAATCTCTGCATACGCGTATGTATATTTCCTTAACGCGCCATCAACACGCGTTAACCGGCTCATCCTAATGCTCAATCGCCACCTCCACGACTAATTGGGGGGGTCGGGGTGGGGTTCTGCGAAAAGAACAACACACGTGTCCTCTGCAGAACGATTTTGGACCGGTTTACCACTTGCGTAACAAGTAGTTGGACTTTTTAATCACCATTTGCAACTTCTAGGACTGATTTGCACATACGTGACAATTAGTTGGATGTTCAATGTACTAATTAGCTCAGCAAAGAAACCGTGTAGAGTTCAGTAGACTAGGCAACTTAACGGAAGAAGGGGAAACTTAATTGGAAGTCTACGATCGAGGAGCCCACCACGCGCTCCGACGGCAACGGCGCGGAGGACGCCGTCGAGGTGAAGCTTCTCCGACATCGGGCTAGCGGTACGATCGTCCGCCGCGGGCGAGGCGTGGTGCTCTTCGACGACGACGACGACGACACCGCGGAGGAGGAGCCCGCTCGCCAGGTCGGCCGTGGCCGCGCCACTGACGGTCGAGGTGGAGGCGTGGAGCTGCACCACATCGAAACCACGCACGCAGGCAGGCTAGGCCGGCATGGACACGGTGTTAGTTGCGGGGCTAGCGATCGCGGCGATTGTGGCGCTGCTGGTCGGGGTGGACGCCGTTTGGCTCATCTGGATGATCATCGCGGCGGCGACCAGGTTGCAGGACATATTGGAAACATGCAGGCAACTGGTGATACTGGTCAATAGGATTATCGACTCGTTCCACAACCTCTTCCGGACGATCGGCGTACAGCTACATAGGGACCTACAGGTACAGGTACAGCCCCCCCCACTGGAATCTGCAGGCTTTCACGCTGGCGGAGATCACGCTGGTCACCAACAACTTCGCCCGCAAGATCAGCCAAGGCGACTCCAGTAAGGTGTACAAGGGCAAACTCCATGACGGGCGTCAGGTGGCCGTCAAGCGCCTCAGGCACGGCGGGCCGAGACGCGTGGAAGACATGTTCGTCAGCGAGCTCTCCCTCCTCCAACCGCTCAGCAGCCACGAGCACGTCGTCCGCCTGGTAGGCTCGTGCGCGGAGCAGGGAGAGCGGATGCTGGTCTACGAGCACATGGACCACGGCACGCTCAGAGACCTCCTGGATCCAGCGTCACCGGCAGCGGCGCGGTCCTGGAGAAGGCGTGTCCAGGTGCTCCTTGGCGCGGCGCGCGGCATCAGACACCTGCACCGCCACGCCATCATCCACGGCAACGTCACCTCGTCCAACATCCTTCTTGACCGGAGCTTGACGCCGCGCCTCTCCTGGTTCGGCGTCGACGACTTCCAAACAAAGGGGTACGCCGACCCGGAGCACCGCAGGACACGCCTTCTCCAACCCAAGACCGACGTGTACAGCCTCGGCGTGGTGATGCTCGAGGTGTTGACGGGGAAGCAGCCAGTGATGGTCCCTGGGACGACATTGGTGTCCTGGGCGCTGCCGAGCATCGAGGCCGGGAGACTGGGCGACGTGGTCGACAGGCGCCCCGCGTCAAAGCCAACTCCGCACGAGCACGAGGCACTGTGGCGCGTAGCGGACACGGCGGCGAGCTGTTTGTTTATGGATGGGGATCGCCGGCTGGCCATATCACAGGTTGTGGCAATTCTCAAGGAGGCGCTCGAGCTCATTTCCACCAATGACTTACGGGCTGTTTAGTTAGGCTTATTTGTGGTTTTTGGACTCTGGATTACAAGGCACAAATACACCTAAATATGTGCTTGTGATTTTAGCCTTTGGGCTTGCATTGTGTCCTACCTCGTTTGCCCTCCATGCAAATTGTAGATAAGCCTAAAAATGCATGGAGGTATCTGTAATAATTGTATTATTGCGAACTCTGAAATGATATAAATATGTTGGTTCATTTTAGTGTGGACCTACTATCGGTTACATACTTGTCGAATACGTGTACGAGTTATGTTACAGTTGGAAAAAGAAAAGAAAAAGTGTTTTTTTTTTGCGAAATCATTATAAAAGTGTTGTGTGCTTGAGTCGGAAACATGTACTCGTAGTAATCCTACCAGGTTCAAAAAAAAAAAAAGTAATCCTACCTATATAAAAAGCCCACCAGCTTCGGCCTCCGCTGGAGCAGCCCAGCCGCGCAGTACCACGCCGTGTACAGTACACGCACAGTCTTTTTTTTTTCCTTTTCGTGTTAATATGCACATGAAATATATGCGCGTCGACGAGTAGATTCCATTCCTGTGATCGGTTTCGAGTTTGGTCGACTCTAACTCCATAATTTTGGATCCAAACTCGCAAAAACAATTGATGAATTTTGTCAAATTCGTCGCACTCAGTCATCCGTTTAAATTTTCTTTTCACGAGTAGACGAATATCATCCTTCCAAACAACTTTCATGTTTTAACTTTTTTGTTTTGACGGACATAAATATATTTCTCTCCACTCTTCAAATTTGTTATACTTTAGGCTGTGCAAAAAAAAATACCCACGTGTCCCGTGCATTGTAGATGTGCAAAATTCACACTTTTACAGTGCCCGCACGTCTCCGCGTCGTCCCTTCCCGATCGGACGGTCCGTGTGGTCTTTTTGCATAAAAGCTCCTACGTTCACTAGAAATTGTGGATCAGTCTCACCCTCCCCACGTATATGGATTAATCTGTAAATTCCAGAAACTCTAGGGACTTCCCTGCAAAAACGCCCCCACATCCCCCTCCCCTCTCTCCCGCGCGACGCCGAAATCGCCGGCGCCGCCGACGCCGACGCGCTGCCACGCCGTTCCGCTCCTCCCCGCTCGAATCGAAGCACGCGGCGAGCTCCGTCGTCGCCTCCTTTCCCTCCTCGCCGCGATTCGCCTGCCGGGATGCCGCGCGCGCGGCGGAATGGCCACCATCATGCGCACTGTCCGCCACCGCGTTCGCACGCCACCGGCGACGCTCTGGCGACCAAACTGTGGCGGCGCGGCCGCTTCCGGGAAGGCCGTGTCCACGCGCGTCGGACGCGCCTACGCGTGCGTCTCAGCTCACGTTGGCGCTGCGCCGCCGTGCTCGCCGCCACCGTGGCAGAGTCCGGCCACTGATGACGTCATCTCGACGTCACAGTGGGCCCGGCCTGTCAGCGTTTTTTCTTTTTCCTCCGGAGATATTTACAGAAAATATTAAAATCCTGACAGGTGGGCCCAGTTCGTCTAAACAATTTTCAGAAAATGATTAATACTGCAAAATTAATACCTTTAAATCTATCCATCAAAAACATATGAAAAAATATATCAAAATGATCACAAAAAAAATGCTAACTATTTATGGCATAATGCAAACATATTGGAAGATTTTAGTTCGATGAATATTTGGAAAAATCCAAATTCGTTTCCTCTAATTACGAATTCAATTTGATAAATGCTCATATAATGTATTTCTTCTAATTATGTATTTGAACTAAAATTTTAAGGCAAAATACAAACTTATTATATCATTTCAAATTAATTAAAATTTAGAGATAATTTAACTAAACTCTTTCCGATTATAGAGATACATTTAATAAATGTTCCAAATGGTTAATATTTGGAGATAACCATAATATGTTTCCTCTGATTATAGTGCTAAATAAGAAAATTAAGGCAAAATGGTACCATAGTTGATCATTTCAATTTAGCTAACATAATTGGAGGTAATATAACTTAAATCCATCTAATTATGTAGTCAAATTTAAAAAATGCTTGATAAGATGAATATTTTGATAAAATACAAATTCATTTTCTTTAATTATGGATTGAATTTAAATTGAATTTAATAAATACTCATATAATGTACTACCTCTGATTATTGAGTTAAATTAAATATTTAAGACAAAACACAAACATATTATATCAATTCGAATATGTTAATATTTAGAGATAAGTAGTATATCTTAAGGGAAAATTTTGTTTTTGTCACACTAGTTTTTGCCCATTTTGCTTTCGGCACTCTAAGTTTTGACATTTTGTTTTTGCCCTTTTGAGGGGCAAAAACAAAACCAAAACAACAACAGTAGGGGCAAAAGCAAAACAAAATTTCTCCATTTTCATTTTGTTTTTGCCCCACGGAGGGCAAAAATGATGCATTACCAAGAACTGGCAGGGCAAAAACAAAATGGGCAAAAACTAGTGTGGCAAAAACAAAATTTTCCCATATCTTAACTCCTCCAATTATGTAGTTCAGTTTAATAAATGTTTAAATTAAACTTAACTCTCTCTAATTATGTAGTTAAATTCAAATAATGCACGATTAGATGCATATTTGAAGAAAACAAATATTCATTTCTTCTAAAGATGTATCGAATTAACTTTTCCTAAATATGAAATTTAATTCAATAAATGTGTATCAAACATGTTTAAATATCTTGAATTGGTAAATATTTGGGCAAAAACAAATGCACTTCCTCTAATTATATGGAGTCATCAAGATAAAAAAATAAATGCTGACTATTTATGGCAAAAAAAAACAAACATGTTTAAATATTTCGAATTGGTGAATATTTGGACAAAAAAATGCACTTACTCTAATTATGTGGAGTTAAATTTATTAAATGCTCACATAATGCACTTCCTCCAATTATATATTTAAATTGAACATTTCAATTTGGTAAATATTTGGATATAATCTAAATGAACTTTCCCTGAATATGGAATTCAATTCAATAAATATGCGTTTCCACTCATTATGAACTTAAATTAGATATTACTGGAAAAATAGAAACACATTTGAACATTTTAATTTTCTAAAAAAAATGGAGATATTATAAAATATATCAACATGCTCACAAAAATATATGCTAACTACTTACGGCATAATACAAACATATTTGAACATTCCAATTTGGTGAATAATTGGATACAAACTAATTACCTACTCACCGCAGGTCCACCTGTCAGTTATCTGAAATTTTATTAGATAATTTCATAAATAATAAAACCCTGACATGTGGGGCCCATCTGTCATAATTTTAATAATACATCAAAAGAACGAAATTTGAATTTTTTAATAAACAATTTTCCCCCGGAAAATATTCAACAATTTTTACAAGTTTAAAAAAAAATTCTCAACGTTCCCTTGAGGCACCCACATTACGTGCACTGTAGATGATTAGTTTTCCATAAATTTTTTCTTCCCAAAAAAAATAATCAACAATTTTTACAAGTTTCAAAATAGAATTCATACAAGATTTGTTACAGATGTTTTCAATAAATATTTTTTCTTAAGTAAATATTCAACAAATTTTATAAGTTTAAAATATCTTTCATACAAAATTTGTTAGAGATTTTTTCAATAAATATTTTTCCCCAGAAAATACTCAACAATAGAGAAATATTGTTTTCCCAAGAATATTCAACAATATTTAGAAAAGTTCCAAATACATTTCATGCATGTTTCTCTGCTTTTCTTTTCCCGGACAGGTTTCCACACGGTCGTGGTGTGTCACTGCGCAAATTTCCCTAGTATATATAAAGGTACAACGGGAAGCAAAATAGGCTAGACAAAAAGCTGATGGCGGCGATGGCTCTGTGTGTTCTCCTGGGAGTCGGCATCGGATGGCTCGCTGTTTTCGGAGAGACGTGGATAGTCCAATTTTGTTCTCTTTTTACAAAATGAGTTGGGAGCACCATTACACCAGCTTGTAGTCCAGTATGAAATTCATAACTACGTGGATGGATCGACGAGGCGTCTTCCAATTAAAAACTCTGATATAAATTACTCGATTTCTTGCTTGACCGGGCTAATATGTAATGTAGCATGTGAAGGCTCATATACATTAGAACTAATTATTGACGAAAAGGCAGTTGATCCAAATCAATTATATTTCCTGGACGGTGCGATCTGGTCGGCATGCACTTGATCGATGCGTGAGCGCGTGACAGATATCTTAGACTCTAATTGTTACGCAGGGAGATTAGCTAATTGTATTATTTTTCTTTTGCTCGGATGTATTGTACTGGCTTTGTTTCCTTTTATTAAAGGACCGTGGCACGTGCCCCAGATTAGTATTTCGTGGGCACGGTCCATAATATGGTAACTAGGCTCTACATGGAACCAGCCACGTAGATACCCTTTATGTTTCAACTTTTAAAATGTTTCATCTCTCAAACTGTAAGTCGAAATCTAGATCTGTTTTCACGGTTGGCTTTGTAGCGACGAGATATTCAAAATTAGATCTCATGTTATTATGTTTTGAAAACATTTTTTTCAACCTTAGTTGCCAGATTTTAGTCCCTCGGTCACCAGGTTATAGTTATGTTGATTACCAGATTAAAATCAAATAATTACTAGGCTTTCTAAACTTCTTTTCTCACCAGTGTAAGTCTTGCATGATGGTAATGTCATATTTTACGTATTTAGAGTGGATCGAATACGCAGTATCTGGACATGTAGATCATTGCTATGACAAAAAAAATATAAAAAAGTGTAACTGTGTACATTTTGGATGGTAACAGTTAACCAGTAACATGGTAGGTACGGTATTATAACCCGGCAACTAGCGGCGGAATTTTTTTCTTCGTCAAAACATATTAAGGTCTGATCTTGTTTTAAAGTTCTCGTCGAGACGAATCCAACGGTGAAGACAGATCGTCAATTGGATTAATGGTTTAAGAGATAAATATTTTTGGGCCGAATGTTAACAACACCCGGTCGAACAAATCTTGCTCGACTCGGCAATTTCGAACTAACCTTTTTCAGGTGTGAGTCCAGACTCGAAGATTGGACGGAAAATGAGCATGCCAAGCGCTCTCCGGTCTATCTGAGTGTAGGCGATTCAGTTCCCCCGGCGTTGCTGGCAATTGAAGGCGCCAGAAATTCATTTGATGTCTAACGTTGGAAATCACCCCAAGAGGATGTAGCACAGCAGCAAATTTCTCTCAGTAAAGAACCAAGATTTATCGAACCAGTAGGAGTGCGATACGTCACAGAGTTTGGTATAGGACCAGCACACAACACACAAAACAACCTCGCTCCCAACGTTCCAGGAGGAAAGTCAATCTTCCCGTCTCGCCGAAAGCAAAGAATTAAACGTATAGTGTGGAAAGCGAACGAAAACACAAATAGTAGCAAAACGGGACAACGAATAACAAGTTTGTAAACAGTGCAAAAGAATAGACCGGGGGCCATAGTTTCACTAGTGGTATCTCTTCAAAGATAATAACATTGTTGGGTAAACAAATTACAGCTAGGCAATTGACAGAATTATGATTAGATAATTATGAGAGAATGAACAAGGCACATATTCATGTAGGCATCACGTCAAACATATATAGACCGCACTCCGGCACCGCATTTATAACTAATAATCCACTTCGAGACCGCTATCCAGCATGCATCTCTAGGTATTAAGCTGAAAACAACAGAGTATCGCCTTAAGCACCGTACATGATGTAAGCAACGTTTTATATTAATGGGGAGTAGACATTAAACACCGCTATTTTATCCTTAATAACAACAGCACATCCTTACCCTTAGTTGTTATTGTCACGCAAACCCAGTGATGAAGGAGGCATGAACCCACTATCGAGCATATACTCCCTCTTGAAGATCTAAACAACTACTTGGTCAGAGTAACCACATAGATCGGAGAGCATGCAATAACGTAAATAAAGCAATCTCATAATAAAGAAAACATGCACAATCTGATCATAACATCATAATTTATCATGTCCCAGCAAACACAACAATAGCAGCAATTATATCGAATGGATCTCGATCAAGTTAGGCAGCTCACGAGACCATTGTATTGACGAACAAGGAGGAGAGATAACCATCTAGCTACTGCAATGGACCCGTAGTCCAAGATGGGACTACTCACGCATCATCGGGGAGGCAGCAAGGTTGGTGTAGATGACTCCGGCGTCGATTCCCCCCTCCGGTAGATTGCCGGAACAGGGCTCCAGATTAGTTTCCGCGACGGTGGTGGCTCGATATCGAAACTGTGGAAAGTAAGACCGTCTAGGGCATTTTTGCGTCGGTGTGAATAAATAGGCGAAGGGGCGTCGAGAGGCGGTGGCCAGGAGGCAGGGGCGGAGCCAGGATTAGGGGGGGCGAGGAAGACAACGACCACTTAACGGCATAGAAGATGTTTTTTTTACAGGAGTGAACATCACATAAGATACTATAACATGATATCTTAAATATAGCGTAAATATAAAAAATGACAACGTGACAAATCGTTGGTGTATCTCTCTTCATTTTTTTAGTCATTTAAATTGTACTTCTAGTTATTCTATATTGCTTTCGTCTTCCAACACTAGCAGTATACAAATCGATAAATAGATATCTAATTTATATTGATCTGACCAAAAGCTAACTGGTGGCATGTATAGAATTCAGTTGTATTGATAATACACAACGTACCTTAGGTATGGACATTTTGTTTGACTATCTGAGGCATTTATCATATATGTTGCACACTGGTTGGGGTCGGCAGACGCGCTAGATGAAACGCCGGAGCAGCTAAGCATCGAACCGGCCAGGCCGTATCCTGTTCTCGGCGACGAGAGGCTGGCGGCTGCGTATGTAGGTGACGAGCGGCTGGCGGCGGCAAGCGGTGCCCTAGCACATAGCAGCATGGGTGCATCTTTCGGATGGTTGGGCCAAGGAGGCCGTGATTGACGTGGAACACAAGGTACGGTCACTCCTTCCCCCAGGCCATGTGTCCATCGAGTTCAAGGGCTCAGGAGAGAGGAGCGATGTCGCGCTGCTGATGGCATATGGAAATAACCGATTGTTTCATCGAGGTTTGACCATTGTCCTCGACTTGGAGACCATGGAGATGCGTGAGATAAATTCATCGCATACTTCCTTGTTGTTTGAGGTCGACTTATCCATGCGACTACAATCCATGAAAATATATTGATTCCTAGTTATGGGGTGAGATGTGGTACATAAATATGGAGTGATTAGGCTGCATGTCTACCCTATATTCGAATGTGAATCTTCCCCTTAACGTGTACTACATTTTAATGCAAAATACAAGCACATTTGTCTTGCGAAAGGACTCCTATATATATATACTGTGGTTTTTTAATTTATTTGTCATCTATTTATGTGCGAGATAAAAAACAGATTTAATGGAACTGTTTGGTGAATTCCACAAGGGACGTTTACCACTGTTTCAATTAAATTTCGGCACTATTATCTTGCTGCCAAAAAAAGAAGACCCGATTAAAATTCAGCAATACCGACCCATTTGTCTGCTTTATGTAAGCTTCAAAATATTCACTAAATTGGCTACCAACCGGATCACCAAGGTGGCACATACGGTGGTAAGGCCAACCCAAACGGCATTTATGCCTGGACGACATATTTTAGAAGGTGTTGTTGTGCTGCATGAAACCATCCATGAACTTCATAGGAAAAAAATGGATGGTGTTCTCCTTAAAATAGATTTTGAAAAGGCCTATGATAAGATAAAATGGCCTTTTCTCCTACAAGCTCTTCGGATGAAAGGTTTTCACCCAAAGTGGTGTAATTGGGTTCAAGAGTTCATTAGTAGGGGTAGTGTGGGTATAAGAGTGAACGATGACACCGGGCATAATTTTCAAACGTTAAAAGGTCTTAGGCAAGGTGATCCACTCTCTCCAATTCTTTTTAATGTGGTTGCGGATATGCTAGCTATTCTGATAAATAGAGCAAAGGAAGATGGTCAAATTGGGGGACTTATTCCTCATCTAGTTGAGGGAGGAGTCTCTATCCTTCAATATGCGGATGATACCATTATTTTCATGGAACATGATATTGCTAAGGCTTTGAATATGAAACTGATTCTTTGTCTTTTTGAACAATTATCGGGGCTTAAAATCAATTTCCACAAAAGTGAGCTCTACTGTTTTGGACAAGCCAAAGTAGTCGAAGCACAATATATGTAGCTCTTCGGATGTGAGTCTGGGACTTTTCCTTTCAAATACCTAGGGATACCGATTCATTTTAGAAAACTGAAAAATGGTGAATGGAAACCGATTGAAGATCGTTTTGAGATAAAGTTGAGCAGTTGGATAGGTAAACTATTATCTTACGGGGACAGACTGATTCTTATAAACTCGGTTCTCACTAGCTTGCCAATGTTTATGTTATCGTTTATAGAGATCCCAAAGGGGGTCCGGAAGAGGCTAGACTTCTATAGATCAAGGTTTTTTTGGCAGAGTGATGAACATAAAAAGAAATATCACCTCACTAAGTGGAATATTATTTGCAGACCAAGAGATCAGGGTGGGCTCGGGATTGAGGTACTAGATATTAAGAATAAATGTTTCCTTCACAAATGGTTGTTTAAACTCATGAATGACCAAGGGGTGTGGCAGGAACTTTTGCGCAACAAATATTTGTATTCCAAGACATTATCTCAAGTCACAGCTAAACCTTTAGACTCTCCATTTTGGAAAGGTTTGATGAAAGTGAAGGACGATTTCTTCAAAAGAGGCTCTTTTGTAATTGGTAATGGTATGAACACAAGGTTCTGGGAAGACATATAGCTAGGGGATGTGCCACTAGCTCAACAATATCCTTGGCTTTACAATATAGCCAACCGAAAACAAATTTTGGTGGCTAACACTTTAACTCAACCTTTAAATATCACTTTTAGAAGAAACCTTTCAGGGGGCAGGTGGGAACAATGGTTACATTTAGTTAATCGACTCATGGACATTAATCTTTCGGTAGAACCTGATAAATTTGTGTGGAGCTTGACTAATTCAGGAGTTTTTACCATCAAGTCTATGTATTTGGATTTTATGAATGGTCATACAAGGTTTCTAAAGAAGTATATTTGGAAAATAAAGGTACCACTAAAAATCAAGATTTTTATGTGGTTTCTCTACCGAAAATTTATTTTAACAAAAGACAATCTTGCTAAAAGGAATTGGAACGGTAACAAGTGTTGCTCCTTTTGTGACACTGAAGAGTCGATCCAACATCTATTTTTTGAATGTCTGTTTGCTAAAATAGTGTGGCGAATGGTACATATAGCATATAATATTACACCACCTAAAAATATTTCTCACTTATTCGGGAATTGGCTGCATGGCATAGAAAAAAAAGAGCTAAAGTTGATTAGAGTGGGAGTGTGTGCGGTTTTATGGGCTATGTGGAATGTGAGGAATGACTTTGTTTTTAATAAGCCAAAGAAACCATCTTTTTTGCAGGTTATACCTTTGATTACGCATTGGATCCATTCATGGTCTTATCTCCAACCAGTGGAGCTCCGCCAGGTCTTGGATTCTGGGTGTACCCGATTGGAGACGGTCGCCAAGGACTTCTTCAACTGATCGGGCTGGCGTTTTAAGAAGAAATTGCGCTATGAAGTCGCTTTTATATTTTCAGTTTTTACTTTGGTTGATACTTGTTTCGACCCTAAGTGTTCAGTGAGATGTAACAGATTTTTTATACTCTCGTAATAAGTAATAAAGAAGGCCGTATGCATCACTTTGATGCAGAGGCCCGGATGATTCTAAAAAAAATGTGCGAGATAGAGTTCTCAGGATGATTGTATGTATTCATCGTACATGTAAAGCATGTCGAGGTCCAACATTATGTGGTTCGTTCAGTATTTGAACTGAATTTGTATACCACTTGTCGTGGGTTAGTCACGGCAGATGCCATACGGGGTGGCTTAAATCGGGTGTGAGCCAGGCGATGTAGGATTCACGAAGAGGTAGCACACGCAGAGTTACCCAGGTTCGGCCCTTCTGTATGAGGTAAAGACCTACTCCTGCTTGTATGTATTTGGATCTGAATAGGGTGTACAATGGTGTGCGCACCAGAGCTTGCGGGTGCTCCGGAGGCTATGGAATGAGATGAGTCTGCCTCTAGGGTTGCTCCTTGCCGGCTTTATATAGGGAGCCGGCTAGGGTTTACAGGGAATGACGGGTTCCGCTGGCGGCGCTAGCTATCCTGCCTACAAGTGCGGCTTCGTGGAGCGCACTCTTCGGGATACACAATCGTAGACTGATTTGGAGATATCCGCTGCCGCCTCCCCGAGCCGTCGTACCGGGATCCTCGGGGACCCGGTATCCTGGAAGATGTACTCCGGGTAGGCTCTGGGCCACCCGGCCTTGAGGGCCGACTCGGGGTCTTGGGCCTACCCGGTTGGGCATCCCCCCATCATTAGCCCCCGAGTTCGTATGGGACTCGTCTCCGGCTTGGCCTTCGTCTTGCGAGCTGTCGGGTCGTGTCGTTGAACGAACTCCTGAAACAGAGAAAAAGAAACAACGGCTCGAAGTGGTGGATTTTGGCGTTTAACGTCCGGTCTAACTCAAGTTTCGCTTGATGCCGGCTTGTGCCCGTTGGGATGTTTGCCATACCGACTCGCCTCTGTGCGGGTTGTCTCCTCGTCTTATCCGGCTGACGTCACGGCATCTTTGACCGCTTGTCCTGTAGTGTTTGTCCGTCTGGCGCCGAGTCGACTGCTGGGACTTGACAGCGTATCGACTGCCTCCGCCTCGGAATGGAGCAATGGTAATGATGATGTTTTTGACCCGCACGCGCCTGATCCAACGGTCCGAAAAGTCATGACAGGGCGACGTGGCCAAATCTGAGCCGAGTTTTTCGGCACACTCCCGCGGAAACTGAGGCGTCATGCAGGAATCGAGGCATCGTGCGACGTGGCGTTAATGGACGACGTGGGCGGCGCCATTTACTGCAGTAACGGCTCCACTCACGGCGCCTATTTAAGCGGTGGGGGAGCACGACTGATGAATTCGGACTCCCACTCTTCTTCCTCCTCGCGCTCGCCGCTTCCTCTCCTCATAGCAGCTCGCGCCCGAGTTTTTCGCCACACCGCCACCGTAGCCATCGGGCATTCTTGTTCCTTCCTCTCTCTTCCGGCCAAGATGGTGGCGCCAAAGAGCAAGTGGGAGAGGTCGTCGGTGACGGCGCACGCATTGGAGCAGGCGGCCAGCGAGGGTTTGTTACCGCCGGCGTCGGAGGGTCGGTGGCGCATCGCCACCGCAGATCCGCGTCCATGGCCATCGTCGGGCGAGTTCGTCGCCTTCCTCGCGTTCCTCGAGCGCGGGTAAGGATTCCCCACATCGGAGTTCTTCCGACGCTTCCTCGACTTCTACGGGCTGCAGGTACACGACCTGACGCCCAACTCGATCCTCCACCTCGCCTACTTCATAGCCCTGTTCGAGGGCTACTTCGGGTGCGCCGCGTTCTTCCCGCTGTGGCTGTGGATCTTCCACGGCAAGCTGGGGAAAGGCGGCGGCCTCAACTTCCAGGTCCGCAGCGACGTGGACTACTTGGACCTCGGCCTCCTCCCCAAGGTGTATTGGAGGAAGTCTGGCTTCTACATGCGGGAGCCGGCACCTGATGGCGAGATCGGGATTCCTCCCTTTTCGCCATCACCGAGCCGGCCACGCAATCTTCAGGAGCTGCCGCGAGATGCCGACTTGCCCATGGTGCACCGGCTGATGGCGCGGCTTCAGGAGTTGAAGGCCGAGGGACTGACGGGTCTGAACCTCATCGCCACCTGGGTGAAGAGGAAGATCGTGCCTCTGCAGCGCCGCCCCTCGCTGATCTGCGAGTACACGGGCATGAAGGACCCGCAGCGCCACGACCCGTCGCTGTTTGACTCGATGGAGCAGTTCACGCACCGGATGAAGCGGATCACCATCCACCCGGCGCCTGAGTGGACCGTGGGCGGCTTGGAGGCCTTCAACGCCAAGCATCCGGCTCCTGAGGTGAGTCCTTCTGCTTGACGATTCATATCGCTTTCCTTTTCTTAGTCTTTTTATACCGATCTTTCCTGCTTGTCGAGTTCAGGAGTTTCGGTCGCTTGTTGGGATGCCTCCGATCCACGGAGACGCTCCCACGGTGCTTGCCAGCCCCAACGACGTTGTCGAGCGCGACTCCGACGACGAAGCCGACAACACCACCATGGCCAACGAGGCCGCCTTCTCCTCCCGCCAGCCGATCCCCGTCCCGTCCGAGGATGAGGAGGAAGGAGAAGAAGGAAGAGAAGAACGCGTCGGGTCAAAGAACCCAGCGCCTGTCGAAGATGATGATGATGATGATGATGATGACCAGCCACTCCGCTTTCGGCGGAGGCGTAGGCCCGCGGCTGAGGACGTCGAGCCTCACTCCAAGCGCTCCCGGTCGGCGAATTCGACGCCGCCGCCACCAGAACGATCGGCTGGAACCACCGTGCAGCGCACTGTTGCTGCCGAGCGGAGGCAGAAGGCCTGGCGGGACATCCCCGCGAGGGCTCGCGCCGACTCGCCTCTTGCGCCTCGCTCCCGGGGAGTTCGGACCTCGACTCTCCGCCTGCGGGTGAAAGGTCAGCTGCTGATCCTCATCCAAAGTTTCGTTGGCGACGTTATCTTGAGTTTGACCCGCGCGAGTGTCACAGGGCTGAGGACGCGTCCCTCAGCGACATGGAGGAGGCGCTGGAGAACGACTCCCAGCGGGCGGGACCCGCTGTGCGCGCCACGGAGCCGGTTGCGAGGGCACCGACTCCTCCGCCTTTCGCCGGCGGAGGCGTTGATGTTATTGTGCCCCCTCTAATCGAGAGGGCCACTATTGATGACACCGTGCCGGCTGGCACGGAGAACGCCGCGCCTGCGCCCAAATCGGCGCTGGCAATGACCGCGACCCGGGTTGCCGCGGCTGCTTCCTCCTTGGGTGGGCTGACTGGTCAGCCCCCGAGCTCCACCCCGGGCGCGTCTTCGTCCAGGCCGAGCTTTCAAGCCGCCATCCAGACAGCGGTGGGCGCGCATCAGGTACGTGGAATTTTTCTTGTACATGTTGCGTCCATAGCGTATATGTAGCCCCCAAGACCCGAGTCGTGTTCATAGAAGGTGGCTTGGGTCTTCATAGTCCTCTGGATGCGGTGTGAGCGGGTGGCGTAGCCCCCGGGATGCCAGTGTCGAAGTAGAGGCAGCACGGGTCGCAGCTCCCGAGTTCGTGACTCGGCATGCTTTTACATTTTTTCAGGGCAAGCATCCGAGTCGCTAAGTGTCGATGTAGACGCCACTCGGTGCGCAGCCCCCGAGTTCCTGACTCGGCGTATGTTGTATGTTTGTTGGGGCTAGCCCCCGGGTTAGCGAATGTTGATGTAGATGTAACCCGTGGCGTAGCCCCCATGCTTCTCCATGGTTGATCATTGTTTTTTTTGTTACTGCAGGAGCTGTCTTGGCTTCTTGAGGCCGAACAGCAGGAAATCCGCCTGCAGGACGAGCTGAAGAAAGCACGCGAGGGCTTCATCTCCGTCGCTGAGCACCAGCGGCTGCTGGCCGCGCAAGAGAGCCGGCACACCGAGGCGTTCGCCGCGGTGCAGGACTCCTGCATGCGGCTCAGCAAGCAGAAGGAGGATGCGGACGCAGCCTTTACCCAGGCCACCAAAGGGTATGGTGAGGACCTCGAGAAGCTCGAGCGCAAGGCCGCCGCAGCCGAGCGTGAGATGAAGGAGCTGGCCGAGCCGCTCGTGAATCTCGCCATTGGCATCTGGGGTAAGTTCTGCTGCAATTCGTCTTTGTTATATATTCCTGTCCTTGGCTTTTGGCGACTCTTGCTCAATTCTGCCATTCTGCTCCCTTGAGTAGGCAAGGATATGGCCGGCCTGACATCGGCGGAGCATATTCGCCGTATCGGTGTCTTTGCTCGCGATGTGCACGCCGGAGCCAGCACCGTCGTCCAGACGTTGTCGCCCAAGGAAGGCGTCCCCGCGCCCATCTGCCGGGTCCTGCGGGTTCTGGAGCTGATGCCTCGGGTGATCACCTGGGTGTGGGAGTCGTCTGCTCGAAGCGGTGTGTGCGTGGCGCTCGGCCTCGTGCGTGGCCGGTACAAGCAGACGAACGTCGACAAGATCACAGCCAGCGTCTCGACCGGAGCTGATGGTCGAGAAATCGATCTGGCACCGGTCTTCGAGTTCTGCGCTCCGTACGCTTGCCGAGCCGCCAAGATGGTCGACCACAGCGACTTCGTCTTCGACGTGGTGCCCCAAGACACCGGACTCGATGAAGTGGCGGAGGCAGAGCCGGCGACGGAGTACTTGTTCTCCAGGGCTTCGGTTTTGGCGCCAGCGACTTCGGAGAACGAGGGGTCGACGTCTTCCGCTCGGGCGGCTCCGCCGTCCTGAAGTTTGCGCCCCTGCTTTCAAAAGAGGGGTTATTTTGAAGAAGGGATTTGTCGCCTGCGGGCGAAAAATATTATGTAATGAACAAGTATGTTAAGTGCCGGGTTGCGCGTGCGCCTCTGCGGCTTATGATTTGAACTCGGCAGTTCGTTTTCACGATTGTGCGCTTTTCGTCACTTGTTTGTTTTTCGCTTTTGTGAGCTAGTCGATCATGCGACCTCGCCAAGTGTGCCCCGCGTGACTTTTTTTCGTGACGCGCGCGGTACCCATGGTGACAAAGTCCGAGTGCGGCTGCATTGTCAAGTTAGGTTTGAACCGGCGGCACTACTTGTTCACTTTGGCAAGTGGCTGACGACTTGGGAGAAAACAGAACATTATTAACTGATTTTGCTGCATGAGCAGGGAGTCCAGTGGTGAGTCGCGCATCATGGCGTCCGGCTCTCTTTGATGACCCATCAATCATATAACGTGTGAGTAGGAAAATAAAGGCTCGAAAGCATGGTTGAGACGAAACGGTAGCCCCCGAGCGTGTCGGGTGCGTACCGGCTTTATTTCCTTGATTGATTACACAGTATTACAATGGATACTATGTATAGTAGGGGCGAAGCAGGCTGATGTTCCATGGACGCTTAGTCTCCTCTTCCGACTTGGAGCTTTTGTTCGGCTCACGCAAGTCGACGAGGTGGTAGGAGCCGTTGCCCATCGCTTTGCTGACGACGAACGGTCCTTCCCATGGTGCCGAGAGCTTGTGCATCCCTTTCGACTTTTGGATGAGCCGAAGAACCAAGTCGCCTTCCTGGAAAGAGCGACTTCTGACCCGGCGGCTGTGAAGCGGCGCAGGCTTTGCTGATATATCGCCGTCCTGGAGAGTGCGAGTTCGCGAGCTTCTTCCAGGAGGTCGACGCCGACTAGGCGGGCTTCTTCATTTTCTTCCTCGTTGTAGAGGGCGACCCGAGGCGAGTCGTGCTCGAGGTCGGTGGCATGACGGCTTCCGCCCCGTACACCATGAAGAATGGCGTGTAGCCGGTGGAACGGTTTGGAGTCGTTCTGATGCCCCAGAGTACGGCTGGTAGCTCATCCAGCCAACAACCCGGTGTTCGCTCCAGTGGTACTTGAAGTCGCGGCTTGATCCCGGCCAGCACTGTCTGGTTCATTCTTTCCACCTGCCCGTTTGATTGCGGGTGGGTGACGGATGCCAGTCGAGACGGATGCCCTTTTGTTGACAGAAGGCCTTCATCTCTCCTCGGCAAAATTTGTGCTGTTGTCGGTGATGATGCTGTGCGGGTACCAAAACGGAAGATGATCTTCTGGAGGAACTTGGTTGCAGTCTTGCCGTCGAGTTTCTTGATGGGTTCGACTTCGACCCACTTGGTGAACTTCGACTGCGACCAGCAATGTGTCATGCCGCCACGAGCTGTTTTGAACTGGCCCACCATGTCCATTCCCCAGACGGCAAATGGCCATGTCAAGGGATGGTTTTCAGAGCTGCAGCGGGTAGGTGATCTGTCGGGCGTACTTCTGGCACCCGACGCAACGACGGACGATGTCGACTGCATCCTGGTGCGCAGGGAGCCAGAAGAAGCCATGCCTGAACGCCTTGGCGACCAGGTTGCGGGCGCCGACGTGGTGGCCGCAATCGCCGAGTGGATCTCATGAAGGATGCGCCTTCCTCTTCCGGCTCGACGCAGGAGGAAAACTCCGATGTGCTGCGTTTGTAGAGCTCGCTGTTGATGATGGCGTAAGCTGAGGCCCGGCGCACGACTCGCCGTGCTAGGACCTCGTCGGCTGGCAGCTTTGGTGGTGAGGAACTCGATGTAGGGTTCCCTCCAGTCGCTTGTTTCTTGGGTTACCGCCACCAGATTGTATCTGATGATGGCGGGTTGGCGATGTCGATTTCGGCCGGCGGGCGTACCGACGGGTTATGTAGATGGTCGAGGAAGACACCGGGTGGGACTCGGTCCCGCTTAGACCCGAAGCGAGAGAGTGCGTCAGCCGCCTCGTTCTTCCTCCGGTCGACGTGTTCCAGCTCCATGCCGGCGAAGTGACCGCCGACTTGATCGACGAGCCGGCGGTAAGCCGCCATGTTGGGATCATTTGCATCCCAGGTCCCATCGTTTGCTGAACGACGAGGTCGGAATCGCCATAACATTTGATACGGCTGACTCCCATCTCCTTGGCCACGCGTAGGCCGTGTAGGAGGGCTTCGTACTCGGCGACGTTGTTGGTGCAGGTGAAGTGTATCTGCAGCACATATCGCATCTTGTCGCCTTGGGGAGGTGAGGACGACTCCAGCCCCCGAGCCCTCATACATCTTTGACCCGTCAAAGAACAGGTCCATCTGCCGGCTTCATAGGTCGGAGCCGGCAGCTGTCTCCATCCAGTCGACGAGGAAGTCGGTAATGACTGCGACTTGATCGCAGTGCGGGCTGCGTAGCTGAGGCCGAAAGGCTGCAGCTCGGAGGCCCATTTGGCGACGCGCCAGTTGCCTCTCTGTTGCGGATTATTTCAGCTAGGGGAGATGAGCTGACCACCGTCATCGGGTGGCCCATGAAGTATGTCGCAATTTTCTTGAAGCAAAGAAAACACCGTATACAAGTTTTTGGTAATGCGGGTAACGTTGCTTCGAATCCGTCAGGACTTCGCTGACGTAGTAAACTGGCCGCTGGACCAGTTGCTCGTGGCCTTCCTCCTTGCGCTCGACGACGACCACCGCGCTGACGACTCGGTTGGTCGCGGCGATGTAGAGGAGCATCGGCTCCTTTTCCAGTGGAGATGCAAGGATGGGCGCCTCGGCCAACGTCTTCTTGAGTGCGTCAAGGCGGCGTCTGCCTCGTCGTTCCAGGTGAACGTGTCCGACTTCTTGAGGAGCCGGTACAGGGCATGGCCTTCTCGCCGAGTCGTGAGATGAAACGGCTGAGGGCAGCGACACAGCCTGTGAGCCGCTGCACGTCCCGGAGGTTCTCCGGCTTCTTCAGAGCTTCGATCGCCTTGATCTTCTCTGGGTTGGCTTCGATGCCTCGCTCGGAGACGATGAAGCCCAGGAGCTTGCCCGCGGGTACGCCGAAGACGCATTTTTCCGGGTTGAGCTTTATCCTGTACTTGCGGAGGTTGGTGAATGTCTCCGTGAGGTCGGCAATCAGGTCCGTCTTCAGCTTGGACTTGACGACGATGTCGTCCACGTAGCGTGGACGTTGCGGCCGATCTGCTCGTGCAAGCAGTTCTGTATGCACCGCTGGTAAGTCGCTCCGGCGTTTTCAAGCCGAAGGGCATGGAGACGTAACAAAACGCGCCATAGGGCGTGATGAAAGACGTCTTCTCCTGGTCTTCGGGCGCCATCTTGATCTGGTGGTACCCGGAGTAGGCGTCGAGGAAGCATAGCGCCTCGCACCCTGCCGTCGAGTCGATCAGCTGATCGATGCGAGGCAATGCGAATGGATCCTTGGGACAGGCTTTGTTCAAGCCTGTGTAGTCGATGCACATCCGCCATGTTCCGTTCTTCTTCAGAACGAGCACCGGGTTGGCAAGCCATTCCGGGTGTATGACCTCGGCGATGAACCCGGCAGCTAGGAGCCGGGCTATTTCTTCGCCGATAGCCTTCTGTCTCTCACCAGTGAAGCGACGCAGGAACTGCTTCACCGGCTTCAGCTTGGGGTCAACGTTGAGCTTGTGCTCTGCGAGCTCCCTCGGGACGCCTGGCATGTCAGATGGTTTCCATGCGAAGATGTCCCGATTCTCACGGAGGAAGTCGCAGAGCGCGCTTTCCTATGCGATCCATGTGCGAGCCGATCACCGCCGTCTTGGAGGAGTCGCCCTCGACCAGCGGGATGCGCTTGGTCTCCTGTGCCGACTGGAACTTGTCGCGTGAGTCCAGAGTCGGCTTCTTGACGATGGTCATGTCGTTGGGGTCGACTTGCAGCTTGAGTTGCTCCAGCTGCTCCGTGGCGATGACGGACTCGGCAAAGACGGCGTTGCCCTTCTCGCACTCGATGGCGCGGTCGACGTCGCCGTGTACAGTGATGATGCCGTTCGGACCCGGCAGTTTCATCTTCAGGTAGGCGTAGCAGGGCCTTGCCATGAATTTGGCGAAGGCGGGTCGCCCGAGGATCGCGTGGTAGAACTGCGGAAGTTCACCACCTCGAACCAGATCTTCTCGAGCCGGAAGTTCTTGGCGGTGCCGAAGACGACGTCGAGTGCGATTTTGCCTAGCGGGTAGGCCTTCTTTCCCGGGACGATGCCGTGGAAGGTGGTGATGGTGGGACTAGCTGTTCGTCACGCAATTTCATGCGTTGGAACGTCTCGTAGTAGAGGATGTTGATGTTGGATCCTCCGTCCATCAATGTTTGGTCAAGATGTAGCCCTTGACCTGGGGCGACCACCAGAGCGAATTTGCCCGGGTAATCGACGCGGGGCGGGTGGTCTTGACGGCTCCATGTGATCGGCTGCTCTGACCAGTCGAGCCACTGGGGCACGTCTGGCAGAGTCGCGTGGACGGCGCGCCGTATGACCTTCTCCTCCCGCCTGGAATCGAGGCCGACGAAGGTGTGGCCCATGAAGCCGGCAGTGGGAGGCATGCCCTGCTGCTGCTCACCGTCGTCGTCTCCGTCGGGTGCCCGCTTCTTGGCACCAGTCTTGGCTTTGACGATTTCTGCAGTCCAGCTGCACTCGTCAGTCGTGTGGCCGGCTGGCTTGCCGGGTAGGCTATGATACCTACACGGCATGGCCAGGATCTCCGTGGCGGTGAGCTTCTTTTCGGGAAGTTGCCGCGTTGGCTCTTGAAGCCGCGCCCCCCGCAGTGTGCGGCTACAAGCTCGGAGCCGCCGTCACCCTTGCGCTTATGAGCGCTGGAGTGCTTGGCCTTGCCCTTGTTTTTGCCGCCTTTCTTCTCGTCGTCGTCCTCATCGGAGTCGTCCTTGGTGACGTCGGACTCGGCGTACTTGTGCACGATGGCGAGTAGCTGGCCCATCGTCATGTCACCCTTGTGCGAGCGCCTCAGCTTCTGCTTGAGCGACTCGAAGGTGGTGTTGTCCTCGAGGTGAGTGCACCGTGTCGACGCTGAGGTGTTCTGCCGAGTTGATGAGGTCGGCGACTCGGCGATACCACTTCCTAGTGGACTCGCCCTCCTTCTGGACGCAGCGCTTGAGGTCCTCGACCGTGGCCGGGCGCTTGCAGGTCCCTTCGAAGTTGGTGATGAAGAGCCTCTTCAACTCGCCCCAGGAGTTGACGCTGTTCCTGGGGAGGTTGTTGAGCCAAGTGCGAGCCGTTCCCTCAAGCATGAGAGGAAAATAGCGCGCGCAACAGAGCGAAGATGCGTTCTGGATGCTCATGGCGGCCAAGTAGTCCTGGACCCAAGTTTCCGGGTTCATGGCAGCGTTGTACTTGGGCGCCTCCCTCGGTCCTTGAAGCTGCTAGGGAAACGCTCGCCTCGAAACGCTCGTCGTCGTCGTTGTTGTTGCGCGTCGCCTCGGCGCGCTTGTCGTTGAGGTGGTGGCGTAGATCCGGAGCGGAGTGATTGGAGCGCGCCTGCGCCTGGTTGTTGTTGATGGTGTGCCGGGCGTCGTTGCGGCGAGACGAGGCGGGTTGCCTCCAGCCCTCGCGTTGCTCGACACTGCCGGCTCCTCGTGCCGACTGCGTGGCGGCGTCACGCTGGGGGAACCCTTGTTTCCCTGGCTTCGGTGTGGTGCCGAGGCCGTTTTCTCGCTGGGTGGCAACCTGGAGTAGAGCTTGCCGTCGGATTGCGACATGTTCTCCTGCAGCTCCAGCGCCTTGTCCACCAGCTTGCATCCCTTGCTCCAGTAGGGGTTGTCCTTGACCCGATCCTCTTGAAGAGAGAGGCGGCGGCAGTCATACAATCGACCGGGGTGCCAAAGACTGCGAGGTCGGCGTCGTCGTCACTCCGTGGCTAGGGTTTCGGAGGAGGCTGTGGCGCCGGAGGCGGCATCGCCGGGCGAGGTTGAGGCGGAGCTTGATTCGAGCCGCCGGGCTGAGCCCTGCGGCACTCGTCGCGCTGCCTCTCTACTTCAGTCTTGCGTGCAAAGGCGTTGTCGAGCACGCGAATTGGTGCACCAGGGTTAAGTCGCGATTTGCGGTTTTTGTGGTGCCGAGTGACCGCGGAGAGAGCGGTCGACTGAGCGTCGACCTCCAGCTCCTTCTGGCGAATCTCCTCCTGCTGGCGGGCCATCTTCCGGCGCAGCTGCTCGAGCTGCGTTGCCTGGTCGACGACGTTCGCCGGTGTGATCGGGGTGCTGAGCGGGTCAGCCACCCGACTTGCCTGTCCCCGCAGGGCGGCGAGAGACTCGTCGCGCTGCTGCTTTTCGCGAGCCTCCTGCTCGCGTCGTGCCTGGTCGCGCTGCTTCTGCGCGTTGGCCTCCGTTGTGGCAGCGTTTGCTGCCGCGGGTTTTGCGGCAGCAGAGTTTGCCGCCTCGCCCGTCATGTAGATGAGGGCGGGCGTCGCCGTGCCGTCCGAGGCCAGATCGGTCGAGCCCTCCGACTCGTAATCGAGGACGGGCAAGATCGATCCGGTGTCGTCGTCGTTCGAGATCTGGACGGTCTCGGCAGATGAGGCGGGTGAGAAATGGTTCGCAACCGCAGTGTCGATGATGGCCTCATCAACCGAGTTAAGTGGGGAGGAGGCGCCATTGTCGCCGTTGGTGACGCCTGCCTCGCCCGAGCCGCAGAAGCCGACGTAGACGGTGACAGCGGTCCCAAACGGGATGGTCACCGTGCGAGTGATCAGGGCGTAATTGGGCTTGCCCCAAGTGTGTGGTCGGCGACGTAGCCGATCCCTCCGCGCTCGAAGTAACTGCCGGTGACAATGTCACCGTGACCCGACATGGCTTGACGGCTGAAGTAGACGCCAGTGCCGGGTTCAGGACTCTCCATGAAGTAGATTCCAGCAATCGCTGGCCCCACGGTGGGCGCCAACTGTCGTGGGTTAGTCACGGCAGATGCCATACAGGGTGGCTTAAATCAGGTGTGAGCCAGGCGATGTAGCATTCACGAAGAGGTAGCACACGCAGAGTTATCCAGGTTCGACCCCTCTGTATGAGGTAAAGACCTACTCCTGCTTGTATGTATTTGGATCTGAATGGGGTGTACAATGGTGTGCGCACCAGAGCTTGCGGGTGCTCCGGAGGCTATGGAATGAGATGAGTCTGCCTTTAGGGTTGCTCCTTGACGGCTTTATATAGGGAGCCGGCTAGGGTTTACAGGGAATGACGGGTTCCGCTGACGACGCTAGCTATCCTGCCTATAAGTGCGGCTTCGTGGAATGCACTCTTCGAGATACACAATCGTAGACTGATTTGGAGATATCCGCTGCCGCCTCCCCAAGCCGTCGTACCTGGATCCTCGGGGACCCGGTATCCTGGAAGATGTACTCCGGGTGGGCTCTGGGCCACCCGGCCTTGAGGGCCGACTCGGCGTGTTGGGCCTACCCGGTTGGGCATCCCCCATCACCGCTCGAACTCGGTTTTGCTTACACGCTCAATTAGGATATAAGTGCACGTGTTTCGCGCCGCCCCGTCTTGGCGACCTGTAGCTTCGCGCAGCCACGTCGACCCGCCCGGCGACTGCTCGGCTAGGGGTGCTCGATGGCAGCACCCGCACGCTTGCTTGCCGCGCTGCCACATCAATTTTTGCGGGAAAGGGTTCACTAAATTATTGCGGGAAAGCTCGATGCATGTTTGTCTCCATGCACTTTTAGGCTTAAAAACGTGAGAAAGTCAAAATCTAAGTGCCACAAATAATGCTAACTAAACACGGCGTGAGTGAGAATCGTATTACCATGCAAAAAACTAAACACGGCGTGAGTCATCGGTGGAAATGAGCTTGAGGGCCTCTTTGAGGTTTGCCAGAAATTGCGAGATGTTTAGTCGGCGATCCCCATCCACACACAAACAGCTTCCCGTTCCCACAGCGGAGTTGGCACGTCGCCCAGTTTCCCGTTCTCGATGCTCCGTAGAGCCCAGGTCACCAACGTCCTACTCCTATCACGGTCTGAAACCGGCTGGTTCCCCGTCAACACCTCAAGCATCACCACGCCGAGGCCGTACACGTCCGTCCTCGGTCGCAGGAGGCCTATTCTGTGGTACTCCGGGTCGGCGTACCCGTTTGTTTGGAAGACGTCGACGGGCTGGGACGACTCACCCCGCACCGAGACAGGCGCGGCGTCAAGCTCCGGTCAAGAAGGATGTTGGAGGAAGTGATGTTGCCGTGGATGACGGCGTGGAGGTGCAGGTGTTCGATGCCCATCATGAAACCAATACTTTTCTCATGGCCGGTGATGAAAGGAACGAAAAGAAGATATGTTCTTTCTTATTTGATTAAAATAAAAGTTGCTCAACCGTATCATGATCCGCCATAAAATATATATATAATATATGTGCATCGACGAGTAGGTACCATTTCCGTGACCGGTTTCGAGTTTGGTCGACTCTAACTCCTTAATTTTGGATCCAAATTCGCAAAACAAATTGAAGAATTTTAGCCTAACCTTTTAGAGTCGGTGGAGACGAGGCCTTAACTCTATCAACAGAAATATCTTCGTGTGTGGCGTTAGTTGGAATCCTAGAAAAGATCGATTGATACTCCCTCCCCGGTTCCATAAAGATCTCTACGTACTTGTCTAGTCTAGGACAACTGAGATCTTTTGTCAAATTCTTCGCACTCAGTCGACCGTTTGAATTCTCCTTTTACGAGTATATATGGATCTTCACGTTCCCCACAACTTTTACGTCGTAACGTTTTTGTGTTGACGGACATATACTTATCTTGTTTTCTTTTTTATTTTGCTAATATATTGCCAATTGCTTGAAAGTTTCTTAGTTTTGAGTCAATACCCTAGAAGTGTCAATCCGGCCATTAAGATCGGTGCAAGATTTCATAAATTTCTAATCTCTAATAGAAAAGTGCAATTGTTTGCCCTAGATGTGCAAATAAAGTTTGGAGGGTGAACAATTTCTTAGTCTTTTTATTAGAAAGAAATACATGTGCATCGATCATTTTATAAGTGATAGGGGATAAAAACAATTCATGCCATATTGTTAGAAAATCGGGTTTTCAGCATTTTCAGCATGGCAGGACAAGGAGATCCATGCATGTACGTACATACCTACCTTGAGCTGGTGTTAGTTCGTCTAATGGAATCGAAACTCGTTTGTACTTGTACGGAATACAAAAATTAACATTTTTTGGTATCTTAAATAAGTTCAGAATGTGCGGAAGTGTTTTTTTAAGGAAAAACAGTAGGGAAACCCCTACTGCAACCCTTTTTCATTCTTTTTATAAATTAAATATTTACAAACAATGGAGCAAAGCTCCCGAGCCAAAGTACTGAAAGTGTTTTTGGCTCCCAGCACCGGTACTTCTGCCAATTTAAAAAATTGAAAATCATATTTATGAGCTTTCAAAAATTCTGAACAAAATTATGGATGTTCCTAATGAAGTATAATATAACCGTGCAAACTCTCAATGCAAAATCTTGTTGCATTATGGGCTACATAAAAATGACAAAAATTGGAAATTTAAAACTATACATTATACGCTATTCTCAAATCTATACATTTGTTATTTTTGTGTAGCTCAATACATAAATTATTTATCAGTGCGATTTTCAATGCCTGTAGGATATATCATTAAGAATATGCATGTTTTAAAAAAATAGTTTTGATTTTTCTTTTAAATAGTGAGATCGCTGGAACTCCTGAGCACCAAATCTCTACTCATCCCTTCCTGTGTGGCTCGATCAATTATGTGTTGTTATTTCTGTGTGTATCTAAACGTGTCTACTTTTTCGTCTATAAGAATAGAAATAATGACAATCTATGCATACGCGTATGTATTGCCTTAACGCGCCATCAACACGCCTTAACCAGCTCATCGCTTAAGCCCCATCCTCATGCTCAATCCACGGCTAATTGCAGCAGAAAAATATATATGGGGAATTTTGAACCGGTTTACAACTTGCGAAACAAGTACTTGGACACCATCGATCTCACAAAAACAAACACGTGTACATAATTAGCTCAGCAAAGAAAGCGTGTGGAGTAGACTAGGCAACTTAACGGAAGAAGCGAAAACTAGAAAGAAAAGAGACCTCTTCTTCCCCTCTAGCTCCTATTTTAATCCCAGAGGCCTCCTGGACGGCAGCGTGCGTATGTAGTCTACGAGCACATGGACCGCGGCACGCTCAGAGGCCTCCTGGATGATAAGCAAAATCTCAATGCAAAATCTTTTTGCATTATGGGCTACATAAAAATGACAAAAGTTGGAAATTTAAAACTATACATTATACGGTATTCTCAAATCTATACATTCTTTATTTTTGTGTAGCTCAATACATAAATTATTTATCAGTGTGATTTTCAATGCTTGTAGGATATATCATTAAGAATATGCATGTTTTTCACATAGTTTTTAAATTTTAAACATATTTTTACTTTTTTTAAACAGTGAGATCGCCGGAGCTCGTGAGCACCAAATATCTACTCACCCTTCCTGTGTGGCTCGATCAATTATGTGTTGTTATTTCTGTGTGTATCTAAACGTGTCTACTTTTTCGTGTACAAGATAAGAAATAATGACAATCTCTGCATACGCGTATCGGCGTATGTATTGCCTTAACGCGCCATCAACACGCCTTAACCGGCTCTTCGCTTAAGCCCCATCCTCGTGCTCAATCCACAACTAGTTGCAACAGAAATATATATGGGGAATTTTTGACCGGTTTACAACTTGGGTAACAAGTAGTTGGACCCCATCGATCTCACAAAAACAAAACACGTGTACATAATTAGCTCAGCAAAGAAAGCGTGTGGAGTAGACTAGGCAACTTAACGGAAGAAGCGAAAACTAGAAAGAAAAGAGACCTCTTCTTCCCCTCTAGCTCCCATTTTAATCCCCAAATTGAAATGATCCCTAATCATCTACCACGGCATAGCCGCCGACGGCTGCATAGCCATCGTGTTCAACCTCCGCCACTATACGTGTACGGCTAGGCCACGAGGTACGACGAGCCCATCAAGTGGAGGTGAAGCTTGTCCGGCATCGGGCGACCATCGCTGGCACTGATGTGGTGCTCTTCGACGACGACGAGTACAACAGCGTGGAGCAGGAGCCCGCCGGCCGGGGTCGTCCCGCTGGCCAGGACGGTAACACGCATGCTAGGGAGGCTGGCATGGACAATGCATTATTTGCGGGGCTAGCGATGGCGGCGCTGTTGATCTGGGTGGACGGCGCCGTTGGGCTCATCTGGATGATCGTCGTGGCGACGACCAAGGTGCAGGACACATTGGCAACGTGGGAGCAACTGGTGACACTGGTCAATAGGATTATCGACTCCTTCGGCAACCTCTTCCGGATGATCGGCGTACAGGTACAGCTCCCTCCCACTGAGTGGAACCTGCAGGATTTCACGCTGGCAGAGATCACGCTGGTCACCAACGACTTCGCCGACATGATCGGCCCAGGCAACTCCGGTGAGGTGTACAAGGGAAAACTCCACGACGGGCGTCAGGTGGCCGTCAAGCGCCTCAAGGACGGCCAGGGCCAGGCCACGTTCGTCAGGGTGCTCGCCCTTCTTCGGCCGCTGAGCCACGAGCACATCGTCCGCCTAGTAGGCTCGTGCGCGGAGGAAGGAAAACGGATGCTAGTCTACGAGCACATGGACGGCGGCACGCTCAGAGACCTCCTGGATGATAAGTCGTCCCCGGTGGCGGCACCGTCCTGGAGAAGTCGCGTCCAGGTGCTCCTGGGCGCGTCGCGCGGCATCGAACACCTGCACCTCCACGCCGTCATCCACGGCAACATCACTTCGTCCAACATCCTTCTCGACGGGAGCTTGTCGCCGCACCTGTCCGGATTCGGCTCGTCGGCAGCGCCGGGCGAGTCGTCCCAGCCCGTCGACGTGTTCCAAACAAATGCCAAGACCGACGTGTACAGCCTCGGCGTGGTGATGCTCGAGGTGTTGACGGGGAAGAATCCGAGTAGGACGTTGGTGTCCTGGGCGCTACCGAGCATCGAGGACGGGAAACTGGGCGACGTGCTCGACAGGCGCCCCGCGGCGGAGCCAACTCCCCGTCAGCGCGAGGCGCTGCAGCACGTGGCGGACACGGCGGCAAGCTGTTTGTTTGTGGATGGGGATCGCCGGCTGGCAATGTCGCAGGTTGTGGCAGCTCTCGAGGAGGCGCTCAAGCTCATCTAGTTAGGCTTGTGGCTTTTGGGATTCAAAGTTTAAAAGGCAAAGCCATAAACAGCTAGTATGATGATTCTTTTTATAATTAATTGCTCAATCAGGAGTCGGAACAAGATGATAAGAAGTTGTCAGCAGGCCCTATCATCTGAGAGGACAACTTGACCAGATATCAGACAGGCAATGAGTGCTATTCAAAACTGATGTTTATAATTGATTGCAGAGAACAATTCTGTTGGTCTTATGCACATGCAACCTGTTGCTCTGCATATATATATAATTAATGTACTAATGTTGTAAAGCAAAAGAAAACTTACAGGACGAAAAACAGAAATAGGAACCAGGGCAATTCACACCTCCAGAATGATGACATGACTGGCTGGCCAAATGGGCACTAACTAGCTCAACAATTACACTCAAGTATACTTCCAGGCTGCATGCGTACTAGGTATAAGAATGTATACCAATCTGTTCTGACAAAAAATACACTAGTGGCTGGCTACAGAGCTGTCACCTGTCTTCACTATCTTGCCAAAGGACGAGTAGTTAGCGTAAAACTACCACTTTACAGACTAAATCACAAAAAACTACCACTTTTGCCCGCAATCACAAAAAACTACCACTTTTGCCCGCAATCGCAAAAACATACCAAATCGCGTTTGACAGCGAATTGACGCTCAAACTGACATGCCGGGCCCACGTGTAAGTGATGACACTAAATCTGAAAAAAATTAAAATATCAAAAAAATTAAAAAACCCATGGCACAAGCTACGCACGGGGCGCCGCCGCCGCCGGTGCCCATGGCCGGCGCCCTGCTCGTCCGGAGCCAGGCGGCGCGCGTGGTCCGAGGCCGACGCCACCGGTTCCCATGGTCGCCGCGAGCAGTGGCCTCGGCGGCGAGCAGGGACGGCGAGGGTGCGGCGAGCAGGGGCGGCGGCGCGGCGAGCAGGGGCAGCGGCGCGGCCGCCGGCCCGGCGAACAGGGGCAGCGGCAGGCCGAGGCGCGTCCGCCGGCGTGGTGAGCAGGGGCGGCGGGGCTGGGTGAGCAGGGGCAGCGGCGGGAGTCGGCGCGGCCGCCGGCGCGGTGAGCAGCGGCAGCGCCGGGCGGCGGTGGCGAGCATGGGCAGCGGCGGCCTTCGGCGCGTCCGCCGGCGCGGTGAGCAGGGGCGGCGACGGCGGCGCGACGAGCAGGGGAAGCGGCCGGCCGGGCGGCGCCGCCGTGCGTGGTTGCTTTGATTTTGCAGTTTTGATTTTTTTGCTAGCTTTGTGTTTTATTGCCACGTCATCACTTACACGTGGGCCCAGCATGTCAGTTTGAGCGTCAATTCGCTGTCAAACGCGATTTGGTATGTTTTTGCAATTGCGGGCAAAAGTGGTAGTTTTTTGTGATTGCGGGCAAAAGTGGTAGTTTTTTGTGATTTAGTCTGTAAAGTGGTAGTTTTACGCTAACTACTCCCAAAGGACAAGTGATCAAAAGAAAAACCTTACTCGTGTTGGGCAAAAGAAGCGATTGATTTGAAGCCACCCTCGTTGATGTGGCTGGCTAGAGAGCTGTCACCTGTCTTCACTATCTTGCCGCTTTCCTGCAAGTCAAGCCATTATCAATGACAATACATGCCCCTTTATCTTACAAGTTCGAAAAAGGTAGATTTTGATTAGCTTGGTGATACGATTACATGACTTAACTCGTTCATGTTTGCTACAATCATCTTTAGTAAAGTTCTTTTATCAGCAAGTGCTGTCATTGGGTTGAATGAAAGAATGGGAAACAGTTACTTTCAAATGTGTACAACCTAGTAAGATCATAGGTCTTCACCACCTGATGATTAAGTAATGCTACATAAAAAAATGTTTTGAGACACTGGTTCAATCTTCAGACTCAATTCTCTTTCACGCTACTTTGTGAAATTGCTAAAATGATCAGCTAATTCGGTGTCCAGATGACCTTTCATGAAATTAAATTGAGTATGCATGTGCACTTACCATGATGTGAACATAGCTTGGCTTAATAAGATCCAAAAGTCGTTGGTAATGTGTAATCATCAGAACAGAGTTTTGGGAAGTCAAGAGCCCATTCACTGCATGAGCTACATCTTCAAGTGCATCAACATCTAATCCTGAATCGATCTCATCAAGGAGGGCTAAATCAGCCCCAACGACCTACCATCAAAAGGAGCTAGAAATTTATTGTTCAACTAGATAGATAAATTATGATTCCTGGTAAAGAAATCAGCAAGCATTCTTTGTAAAATAATGTATGCCTTAGGCGTATGCAAGAAAACATTGATGATAACACACAATGCCTAACAAGTCTGAACAAAACAAGGACATTGCATATAGTAATGGATATAACATTAGAGGAAGGAAATGCCTAATGAATCTCAAATGCACACGCCACTGATAGGTTTTGGCGTCACATTTACACTCATATAGAGCTGAAAATGTATATGTAGACACAAACACGCTGGTCGAATGAATTCATTGGCTTCTAATAATAAAATGGAAGAGTTTAACGCAATACTTCTTTACAGCAAAAGAAGAGACTGCACGTAAGCCAGATACATTTTCCTGAGATCCTAAGTAATTAACTCCTTAGAGCTCTACAATACTATGCCTGTAATATGATTCTGTCTGGAAATTTCAGCCCAGATTCATGTTAAGACTAAAGCGCTGAATTTGTAATGTATGGACATGCTTAGATACAAAGTATTTGTGGATGGCATGGTTTCCAAAACAAATATGCTAGTATAAAGGTCATATTGGTATTACAATAAGTCCAGCAAATCAAACAGGGACTGTTTTTCTTGAACTGCTTATCAGATGGACTGATTGAACTCACTGATTTGCGTATATTGAACAAGTTGTCTAATCTGTCAAAGATCATTCGGTCCGGTATAGAATTGACTAGTGAAATAACAAAAACTTGCCAATTCAGCTTTTGTTAATTGTCAATGACTACTTGACCTAACTGCTACTTTTTTCAACAATATACCGTATTAAATATTGAGATCTCACATACTTCTAATTTTCACTAATCTACGAAAAACTTTTTGGCACCGTATTTCATACGTGATACAACAAAATGAGATATTTTTACTATGGTAGCATATAAAAATGATGTAACAGCCAAATTAAGGTGTCTGGCGGCTTCATAGTAATCTTACAGAAAGTTGCAGTATTTCATTGCGCTTTCTTTCTCCACCACTAAATCCTTCGTTCACATTACGATCAAGGATCTTTGGTTCCATCTTTAAGGCCTCAACTTTTTGTGATACAACTGGATAAAACTGCATGATAAAGCAACATATGTCAGAGTTGTACTTATATCAGAAACTAGCAGCTAGCAACATACAACACCGCATTATTCTCTTGCATGGTAAGTGTGGAACTTTTGGTGACTTATACAGCAGCTATAATGTTCAAACCTCAAGTGGCCCCAAAGCCGGGAGACCATCCTTCTCTCTGCGAGCATTTAATGCCATGAGCAGAAAATCAAAATTGCTCACTCCAGGAATTTCAATAGGCGCTTGGAAGCTCATAAAGAGACCTGCAAGAGATCTTTCCTCTGGCTCCATGTCAATCAAGCTCTCACCCTTGAAGAGAATGGTACCACCAGTTACCTCGTAATGTGGATGGCCGACAAGTACCTGTAACAAAAAGACACATTAACTGAACGTCTAGAGAGCGAGGAACATGGTCAATTTCCCATAGTTTAATCAGGACACCTAAGAAACGTGAACATGAGAAGGGATTTAATTAAGTTGCACAACTGCCATGGTAGAACTTCTCACACAATTTGCAATGCTTACGTTACATAACAAAGCTCACTGCACACGTAAGAGTTGATGCCTGTACAATTTGATTGCTCAATGGGTTTGTTGCAAAATTACATGCATACTCGGCAATCTGACAGACATTTTGACCATGCAGATTTGAGGGGAAAAAAGAAAATGTTTTCTCTAGAATTCAGATGGATGTTTCACGATCTGACCGCTGCTATGCATCACCATGCCATTGAGAAGTGGAAACGACCTGGTGAAGAACAGAGAAAGGTCAGGTGAAGTCTGTAATGAATCGATTTCAGGAGTGGCTGGTTTAGAAAATAACGACAGCCTGTAACAAACATGCTCGTTTGTTAGCAGCTTTAGCTGAGGGGGGCTTGATAGTTTAGTTTTTGGCAGGGGAGTGTTCCTCCAGTAGTGGTGATTCTTTTGTCAATGATTTAACGAGTTCTAATGATATTGGGTTTTTTCCTCAAGAGATGAGTACATGATTGTTACCCTATAGTCCAGGTTTCAGATTATTCTGATACTATCACTGAAGCCACATCAATATCAGGTTTATCTCTCTGCCACTAAACATGTTATATGCTCAGTAGTGGGATGGTGCTACCATTTTTAGCTGCAAAATTGAAGCATTGTGTTGAGTTTTTGATATGTTCAATGGAGGAGCTAATGCTGCCACATTTTGAGCATAACTGGAGCATCATGTTCAGCTTTCCTATGCCGATGTTACTTATGTGACATTGGTGTACTAGCTAGTTGAGTTTTCTTTACCACTCTTTATAACACGTTTTGAAATGGGAAACCGACGGTATATTTGATGTAAAATGGTGTTTGAGCCTTTTTTTATTTGGAAGAAGGTGTGGAAATACATATGCGTACTACAAGCTGGTCAGCAAGTGGGTATGCATCTTTCTCCTCAGTCTTGAAATTGAGCCAAAAATCTCATTAATCAACATTTTGGCTGAGACTTGCATTGACAATATAATTATGATGTTCAGTCTATGAGGATCCACAATGAGGTTTGCAATGCCACATGAGACATGAGTAACCATGAGACGGGAATTGTTAAATGGTCCAAGAAAGATGAAGCCACTTACTAGTTGTCTTTAAGGGCGATTCCCAACAATGGTCATTAATTTTCTCTTTGTAGCAGTAGGGCACATTGTTTAAGGAAGGGGATTAAGCCAGCAAGCGATGTTGGACATGGTGGTTACCAGAATCAAGTACAGACTGAGGTCCTAACACAAAACCAAGTGACCAAAAGAAAACCTTGGCACGCTGTAATGGATAGAACCTTTATATCAGATCTTGGTAGTCTTTTGTTACTCTGCTTAGGAATTTAAGATGATCTCTTATACAAGTTTTGTCTGTCACTCTGTTAAAATTGAACTGCAGTCTTGAAACAAATGTGGCACATAAATGTAGAGGATTCTCAAAGAGGCGCATAATTGTACGCAGCCGACAATTTCTCGGCGGTTTTCATGATAACAATCTGAGACAAATGTGGAGAGGCAAGTAGAGTAGGAGGTACTGTAGGAGCTAACGTACCTTGGTGAGGGTGCTCTTGCCGGAGCCGTTCTTGCCCATGATGGCATGAACCTCGCCCTCGCGCATGGTGAGGTCGACGCCTTTGAGGATCTTCTGCCCGGTCTCCTTGACGGAGGCGGTCAGCCCGTGTACCTCGAGAAGGAGCTTCCCGGCGGCCGCAGCGGGCGGGCCGCGCCTCGGGCGGACGGAGAGCGGCAGCTGGCGGGGGGTGAAGAGGCGGGGTGAGGATAGAGTGGAGGAGGAGGATACGGGCGCGGCGGCGAACGGCGGTGCCATGGGATGGTCGGCGAGGGGGCAGGACGGCCGGCGGCGCGAAGAGTTAGCTGGCGGCGGCCGAGCGATGGAGTCGGGAAGAAGCTCGGTTTGGGGAAGAAGCGAGGGGCCTTGCTGGGCTGGTTTTGCCAATTGGGCCGAAGAAGTGAGGGGATTTTCCTCTCTTCTTTTTTTCTGCTTCGTTTTCCTTCTTCTTTTCCATTTTCTATTTTCAGAAAAAGAGTTTTTTTAAGATCATTTTCAAAAATATTACAAGGCGAGGGGAGGCGGAGGTTGTGTGGCTGAGAGAGACGAGTGAATATTTTTTCACTTTTTCGTCCGGTTTGTTAGGGAAAAATTCGATGAGCACTTTGGTTATTCAACTCCTAAAATAAACCGGTTAGAACTTCACTGTATGAGCAAATTGGTCACTCAGCCTTACCTGGTAGGCATTTTGACCAGCAAACTTGGTAGATGTGACAGCGGAACTCATGATCCGCACTCGGTGCCGCGTGCAGGGAAGGTGCGCTAGCCAGGGCGGGGGGGGGGGGGGGGGGGGGGGGGGGGGGGTGAGACGATGTTCTTTCCCAAGACAATGACCAATGACCATGTCGTGTGCAGTGAGTCTACCACAGTGATGTATGGTAGTGTCACGACGAGTTTTCATCGCCGCAGCACGAACACGGTGACGCGTCACACTGCCTTGCCACGTCAGGATCGTCTTGTGCGACATCCCCTCGATGTCGAGGTAGTCAACCATCACTAGATTGAAGTGGCGAAGGAAGATTGAAGCAAACAATCTTTTCCGACGACATGGATTTTGCTACTGCTTATAACTACACGAAGATACCTCGTGATATTCCAAAAAAAATGACCAGGGGTGGAAACATACAGAACAAAGCTTAATTGCTCGATATATCCAGGATTTACACCCGATGCTTAAAAATCAGTTAATACATAACCTGAGGAATCAATAGTAGAAGAAGAACCGACACCTCAAAGACATGGAAAATATAATTTCATAAGAAAAAGGAATAAACAAATAATTGCCACGGGTACGACATGAACCCAATTGATCAATTTGAGTTCGATCAACATGTTAGGTATACCTTGTTCGTTTTCAATTATAATTCCAGTGCAATGTCCAAATACTCGAAAGCGTCTTTCAATCAACACAGTACGTACAGTTGCCGCTAAATGAAAAAACACGTACGACTCCTAAATCGTCACGAATAGGGATAGGCCCAGAAGCGGCTTGGTTTCGTGTACATATATCTGTCCCTCTTTCTCGGTCTGGACTTGAGAGACGACGCGGCCGGCCGGAGTTGTACTTGTACCCAAACACAACCGCCAGTCCCCGTGCCAAACCTCATGCCGCTATACAAGACTCTTGCGACGGCAATCGCCGCCGCCACCTCAAGAAGCCCAGCACTTCCCGGTTGGGCTAAAGAGGAGGAGGTGGTAAGCTCAATGTTTCCCGTTTGTTCCCCTCCCTCCTAGAATATAATTTTATCATCGCGAGTTGATTAGAAACACTGTATGCATACAGCATTGACAGATAGCCTACACATTGTACTTGTGATTCAGTCGCAAAATCAGCAAGTTCTACACTCTAATTGAACTAGATAAAACTATCCTTTCAAGCACTGTGGTAACCTCTGGAGTAGTTTGGATAGCAAAGGCCAAGTATAGTGTTCTGCTCCTCCAGCACGGAGCATTAAGAGGTCTGATCGCCTGTACTTTTGTCTAGCATCATACAGTATAAGCTAAGCTTCTCAGTTGTGTCTTGGTAAGCTGATCCTTAAAAGATATGGGGAAATAGACAATTTAGTATGCAGCCTTTTTTTCCTTTATCCACGGGATATATTAGTGCCTCGATTATTAATTGCTAGGTTCTATGTAAAATAAAATAAAATACTTATAACATGTTTTCTTACCAAATTGTAGGATGACCCAACAGCCATTCAAGTCATCAAGAATGGAATATATGGAAAACCAGTTTGCCCGACGACATCACTGGGGCTGATTGATCTCGTCACTCATGTTAACGGGCCTACGACGATTTACACCAGACAATGCTCTCTTTCTTTACCATCAGGGCTTGGCATACTCCCACATGGATCCAAGACTACGGCAGATTCAAGTCCACCCGACGACACGGAGAGTTTGATAGGTCAGTGCATGGTTGAGATACTCGAGGTGTCTGCCAATTTCCCCTTCGTTGGAACTATCATGGTTTGTGACATGCATTCGACCAAGACTCTCTATAAAAACCACGACTGGGACCAACCATACTATGAATTCTTAGATGGAAGAGATAAATGGATGCTGAGCCAAAAGTCAGCTGTTGGATTTAAGGTACGACGTACATAAAACATATATAGTTGTTGTGCTCTTATGATGAATTTTATCTCTCACAGTTTAGATCCTCCTCATTTTGAAGTGCTTGGTAGTGTTTCTGTCTAAATCTTGTCTCGGTTGGGTTTGTTCTGTGGCTTGTCTTGTTTGGTTCGGTTCACCGAGGGGCACTTAATGTAGCTAGTCATTACAATGTCGAGAGAATTATCTCACACTTAGCTAGCTAGTTGCTTCTAGTTTCCCTGTGATGATTCGTTGCATGTCTGTTTTGAAAAAATGAGATTTGATTGTGGCACTCCTGGTTCAGGTTACACGTCAGGAAAATATTTTGTCGGTTTTGCCCTGTTTTCAGTTTGATTCAAAACCCATTTCTCTATGCATTCGCTCGACTTAGGCTCTAGGAAACTGCCACACGCTGACAATGATCATGCTAGCTAGCTTGATACAATATTAATTCTTGTCCTTGTGAATCCTGTTATACTGGCTGGCTTATATGCATCGTACATGTGCAGCATAAATTGGAGCTGATTGGACCACATAGTGCCACAACCGCAGATTACGGGTTTGATATTATAGTTTGTATCCCTGCGACAAGGAGGAAAGCTAGTCAAATATGTAAACTGTCGTGCAGCGGGGATAATATTCGCTTGCACAACAAAATCCAGACCCGCACCATCGTAACTAACAGAGGCTGTCTGTATGTGACCTGCTCGGTGCTACCTGAAGCTCTGGACGGCTTTGTCAGGGTCTTGTTGCAAGTACCCAGCCATTGGAGAGGTGTTGCGGGTGCCACGGTCTATGGACGCATCACGGCACGCTTCGAGAAGTTTGACATCGGGAGCACGTTGTTCAACAAAGATTTGATCAAGGCGGTGGCGCTGGAGGAGGCGTGCCCTGATGATGTTATGTGTAGCGAGGAAGGTTTTAGCTGCTTGAGGGTTCCATTGACGAGATCCAACTTGGCTGTGCCGCTCGGAGAATGTCTCCATGTTGAGGGGAAGTTACAAATCTGTGGCTTTGATGCCACACCTATCACTATTGATCACCGTATCGTCATTGATCGTGAGAGAATGTGTACCCCATGGATCAAGTCGGGTGAATTGTCAAGCGCTGTTAGGATGTGGCTGGGCTGCATATTCTAACATACAATGCAGATCAGGTTTCTATACTTCATTTTATGTTAATATGTGGCCTTTTCCGAAAGAAAAGAAATATTATATTCTCAGTTCTGTTTGATTTGTCACCCTACGAAAGTGATTATGAACCTCGCCCTCGCGCATGGTGAGGTCGACGCCTTTGAGGATCTGCTGCCCGGTCTCCTTGACGGAGGCGGTAAGCCCGTGTACCTCGAGAAGGAGCTTCCCGGCCGCCGCAGACGTGGGCCTCGCCTCGGCCGGACGGGGAGCGGCAGCTGGCGGGGGGTGAAGGGGCGGGGTGAGGAGAGCGTGGAGGAGGAGGATGCGGGCGCGGCGGCGAACGGCGGTGCCATGGGATGGCCGGCGGCGTTAGCTGGTGGCGGCCGGGGGAGACGGGCCTTGCTGGGCTGGTTTTGGCAAATTGGGCTGGCGAGGTGAGGGTTTTTTTTTTGCGAAACACGGAACAACGCAGGCGCTCACAAACACACGCACCACTCACCCTACCCTATCCCTATGAGCACCTCCGAGAGTCACCACAGGCGACTCGCTGTCGACGGAAACGTCGTCTTCCAGTGAAGAATATTTCTCATTAAATGAGAAAGACCAGTGTCAGGCCTGGGGTTTGAACTCTGATGGGCTGGGGTACAACCACCCTCCTAACCATCCTACCAAGGGTAGATTCTCGTGAGGGGGTTTTCTTCTCTCTTTTTTCCTTCTTCTTTTCTATTTTCTATTTTTAGAAAAGTTATTTTTAGGTCATTTTTAGAAAAGATAAGAAGGCGTACGGAGGTGGCGGTTGTGTTGCTGAGAGGGACGAGAGAATATTTTTCACTGGTTTCAGTTTGTTTGGTAAAACTTGATGAGCACTTTGGTTATTCAACTCCCAAATATGTCAAACCGGTCACTAGACTTCATTGTATGAGTAAACTGGTCACTCACTCACCCTTGCCTCGTAGGCATGTTGACCAGCAAACCTGATAGATGCGACTGTGAAATTCATGATCGAAACTCGGTGGCGCATGCGGGGAAGGTGAGCTAGGTGGGGACGATGTTCTTGCCCGACAATGACCAGTGACCATGTCGTGGGCAGTGAGTCCACCGCAGTCATGTTGGTAGTGCCACGCCGATGTGGACGTTTTCGTCGCCGCACAACGAGTTTTCATCACCGCACCTTCCTCTTCTACGCCATCAAGATGTGTGTATCTGTCGTGCGAACATGGCACCGCGTCACACTGGCTTGCCACGTTACGATCGTCTTGTGCGACATCCCCTCAATGTCGAGGTACGTAGTTAACCATCGACAGATTGAAGTGGCGAAGGAAGATTGAAGCAAACCCTAGACCAATCTTTTCCAGCAACATGGATTGTGCTTGTGCTTATAGCTACCCAAAGATACCTCATGGCATTCCGAAAAAATACCACATGCGAAAACATACTAAACAAAGATTAATTGCTCAATAAATCTAGAATTTACACCTCGATGCTTAAAAATCAGTTAACACATAACCTGATCAACCAACAATAGAAGAAGTACCAACACCTTCAAGACATGGAAAATATATTATTATCGTATGAAAAAGAATAAACAAATAATTACCACTGGTACGACATGAAACCCAATTGATCAATTTGAGTTCGATCAACATATTAGGTATACTTTGTTCTTTTCGATTCGAATTACAGTACAATGTCCAAATAGTAAGCATCCTTCAATCAACAAATACAGTTGCCGCTAAATGAAAACCACGTACGACTCCTAAATCTTCACGGATTACTTTCGTGTACATATCTGTCCCTCTTTCTCGGTCTGGACTAGAGAGACGACGCGGCCGGCCGGAGTTGTACCCAAATTAACCCTAGCGCCGCCCGCCACCGTCCCTCGCCGTGGCAAACCGGCCTCATGCCGCTACACAAGACTCTTGCCGCGGTAATCGCCGCCGCCACCTCAAGGAGCAAAGCAGTCCCTGTCGTTAGGGCTAGAGGGGAGGTGGTAAGCTCAACGAATCCCGTTTCTCCCCGCTCCCCTCGTAGAATATAATTTTATCATCGCAAATTGATTAGGATCACCGTATGCATACAGCATTGACAGATAGCCTACTCATTGTTAATCAGTCGCAAAATTAGCAAATTCTAGATTCTAATTGTACAAGATATAACTATCCTTTCAAGCACTGTGCCAATCTCCTCGGATCACCTGTACTTTTGTCTAGCATAGCATCATAGAAGCTAAGCTTCAAGATTGCGTCTTGGTAAGATGATCCTCAAAAAATAATCTCTTGGGGGAAATAGACAAGTTAGTATGCAGCCTTGCTCAATTTCTCTGTTTAACACAGAATTTTAAATGGAATCTCTTTTTTTTTCCTTTGTGATAGAGACTGATAGCTATCCACGGAATATATTGGTGCATGCCTCGATTATTACTAGGTTCTTTTTTGTAAAATTAAATAAACAATTTATAAAATGTTTATTTTTACCAAATTGTAGGATGACCCAACAGTTGTTCAAGTCATCAAGAATGGAATATTGGAAAACCAGTTTGTCCGACGACATCACTGAGGCTGATTGATCTCGTCACGCATGTTAACGGGCCTACGACGGTTTACACCAGACAATGCTCTGTTTCTTTACCATCAGGGCTTGGCATACCCCATGTGGATCCAAGCTACAGCGGATTCAAGTCCACCGACGACACAGAGAGTTTGGATGGTCAGTGCATGGTTGAGATACTCGAGGTGTCTGCCAATTTCCCCTTCGTTGGAACTATCATGGTTTGTGACATGTATTCTAGCAAGACTCTCTATGACAACCACGACTGGGACCAACCATACTATGACTTCTTAGATGGAAGAGATAAATGGACGTTGAGCCAAAATTCAGCTGTTGGATTTAAGGTACGACGTACATAAATCATATATAGTTGTTGTTCTCTTTTGATGAATTATCTCTCACAGTTTAGATCCTCCTCATTTTGAAGTGCTTGTAGTGTTTCTGTCTAAATTTGTCTCAGTTGGGTTTGTTTTGTGGCTTGTCTTGTTTGGTTCTGTTCACCGAGGGGCACTTAATGTAGCTAGTCATTTACACTGTCGAGAGAATTATCTCCCATACTCAGCTAACTAGTTGCTTCTAGTTTCCCTGTGATGATTCTTTGCATGTCTGTTCTGGAAAAATGAGATTTGATTGTGGCCCTCTGGTTCAGGTTACACGCCAGGAAAATATTTTGTGGTTTTGCCCTGTTTTCAGTTGGATTCGAAACCCTTAATTTCTCTATGCATTCGCTCGACTTAGGCTCTAGGAAACTGCCACACGCTGACAATGATCATGCTAGCTAGCTTGATACAATATTAAGTCATGCCTTGTGAATCCTGTTATACTAGCTGGCTTATATGCATCGTACATGTGCAGCATAAATTGGAGCTGACTGGACCACATCGCGCCACAACCGCAGGTTACGGGTTTGTTATTAAGGTTTTTATCCCTGCGACAAGGAGGAAAGCTCTTGAAATATGTAAACTGTCGTGCGGCGGGGATAATATCCGCTTGCACAACAAACTCACAACTTACACCATCGTAACTAACAGAGGATGTCTGTATGTGACATGCTCGGTGCTACCTGAAGCTCTAGAAGGCTTTGTCAGGGTCTTGTTGCAAGTACCCAGCCATTGGAGAGGTGTTGCGGGTGCCACGGTCTATGGACGCATCACGGCACGCTTCGAGAAGTTTGACATCGGGAGCACGTTGTTCAACAAAGATTTGAACAAGGCGGTGGCGCTGGAGGAGGCGTGCCCTGATGATGTTATGTGTAGCATCCTGGCCGTGCCGCTCGGAGAATGAGGGTTCAATTGACGAGATCCATCCTGGCCGTGCCGCTCGGAGAATGTCTCCACGTTGAGGGGAAGTTACAAGTGTGTGGCTATGATGCCACACCTATCACTATCGATCACCGTATCGTCATTGATTGTGAGAGAATGTGTACCCCATGGATCAAGTCGGGTGAATCATCAAGCGCTGTTAGGATGTGGCTGGGCTACATATTCTAACATACAATGCAGATCAGGTTTCTATACTTCATTTTATGTTAATGTGTGGCCTTTTCCGAAAGAAAAGAAACATTATATTCATATTCTCAGTCCAGTTTGATTTGTCACCCTACAGAAGTGATTATATCGGCAGTGGTATCCGGTCCAGAGAATCACAAACAGTAAAATATGTTCTTTCAGGTTGTATGGTAGTGCGGAGGGTCAGGGGGTTGGCAACTTTCTGGAAGGTGTCACCATTTTTTCCCTGAACTTCCTTGCATTGTTTTAGAACACATCATCTCTCTGAAGCAGGATCCGAACTCGGGCCGCAATTTCTTCATTTGTGTGCAAGGCCCAAGTATTTGCATGGGCTTGCCCAATCGTGGTACGAGTAATGATGGGCTTGTTCTTGAACGAATCTAGGAAGAACAAAAAAGACGAGGTCAGATAGGAAAACGGGAAATGTGTTATGTTTTGTTCTTGAACGTGGGAAATGTTTTATGGTTAGCTAGCAAACGATGCATTAGAACTGTAGAACGAACAATCCAAAATCCTAAAAAGGAAACAGCGCTATCCAAATCTTTCCATGCGAGCTGAGTCATTCGCAGATGGATGAACCAATTTCGTTGATCAAGAGATCATGCTTTGCATCTGTGCTTAAATTATCCATCGTCACATATCATAATTCGGTTGAGGAACGTGAGTAGAATTAGCGAGCAATGATCAGCCAATAATTAGAGTATTTGGTTGTGGCAGGAGGCACGGAACACAAGGGGCTCTGTCTATATTTGGTTCGCTTTGTCGCTGGAACATGGAAACTTGGAGGTGGCTGGGCGTTTCCGGCTGCCGCAAAATTTTCGTGTCGAGCCATCTATTTGTTGGCAGTACGAGTAAAGGTGGGAACGGTTGTTAATTTGCCAAAAAAAACAATAGAGAGATAGAAACTGTTCTAGAAAGAAAGAAGAACGGAAACGGAAATCCATTTTGGAGCCCGAGCTCAGATGCTCCCCTTATCTTGTCCCTCCATTCGCATCAAGATCTGTACCCATGGTCCCATTCAGACAATTTTAACCGTGGTAAAATCAAACCCCTGTCCCACTGCTGCCCAGTCATTTAATGTACACGATGACGTCAATTGGTCACGAGACATATGTAGACAAACGGAATAGACTGGATTCTCTCTCTTGTTCCGTTGGCCCGCCTTGTATGCAGTCCAATAAACAAGAGTCTGCAGCCACGTCTCTTGTAAATACAAATTTAACTAGCAGAGTGTACCAAAAAAAAATGTTTATAGTCAGGGATGTTTCTGCATTTCAAAGGAAACCTAAGAGATTAGACATGAATTTTTATGTCCCTATTTTTTTCAATTTTGCATTTGAAAGGAAACTAAAAAGATTACTCTAAATCAAGAGTGATAATGTTGCTTGCATTTACTTGGGATTAGGCAAATACGTTTGTATTGCTAAAGATAACTCTTATACATGTACACAGAAAACTCATCCCACTTACAACACACTCATTGTGCGAAATTATGTCAGCTACCAATGATATGCCCTTCAAGGATTTCGACATGATAAACACGAGGTTATACAAACAGAATCTGGGATATTAATCGCCGCTTGCTCTACCACTGATCTCCAGGTCACTGCACGGTGCAGACACCAGGAGTACTCGTTTCAACATAATCCCCAGCAGCACAAGTTGTAAAGTACAATTCACACTGAGAAAATACAAAAAGTTCAGATTATTTCAGGTTGAGGGACGGTTAAACCAAAATTCAGCAAGACTGACAAGCTGGGTGAGAATCAGTACGAGTCACCTCATTGTAGTTGAAATAAAAATATCTTGAATTCGTAGATCCATGCATATCTGGCTACTAAATTAAAGCTAAAAATTACTATGAGATGTATTGCATTTGCATCTGGAGTGAGCAGAGATTTAGGATTGGTACTAAAGAATACACAAGGTTTGGTTAAATACACACATACATAACATGTGCTAGGAAATTAGATACGTACTAGAATTTCTTACCAACGTAGCTTGTTGACTCTTTAGGGTGGACTGTGGCCAGGAGTCTACTCGTGGATATGTGGAGATGAATGCATGTCTTGTGGGGATGGAGGCGTTGATGATGGCTCGACTAAATCTGTGAAGGTGGATGGAGGTCTTGAGGGGAGGCTGACCGGGAGAGTTATCTTCTTGTTTGACGTATAACACCGGCAACTCGAAGAAGAACAGCTTGCACCCGCCGCTGAGGCCTGTCTCTGTGAAGCACGCCGCCGAGGCCTGTCTCTGTGAAGCCCGCCAACGACGCATGTCTCCGCGATGCCAGATCACATTTTTTTATGCCCGGCTTGTCGTGGTCTCCGAGCAGTCATCCACGTCCTCCCAACAGGCAACATCCCAAACACCAGATTCTTCGCCCTCCTCAAAAGCAATGGCGCTTGTCTCGATTTATGCCTCCAAGTTATCAGGATCATGCTCGCTGATTCATTCTTCAACCCCTGATCTCCGAATCTCCTGCAATCAGGCTACTCTGCAACCAAGGATTTCCTAAACAATCAGTACACCAAACTGACTATCGATCTTAGCAGACGCCGTCTCACCATGACTTCTAATCTTCTCTTCCTCCTGATCGCCAAACCCCAGTGTATTGCCTTCCATTCCAATGCACCCATCTACGGACTTCTGGACAAAACGTACGAATCAGTACAAATGATAGTTGTTAATCATGTTCTTTTCTGTGCAAAAGTTGAGATATTGTGTGAAATATGCTCCAATCCAATCCCTGAATGCAAAATCAGATAATTTTGTGAAGTATGCTCCAATTCAATCATCTACAAATCCTACTTGCATTTCTCTACTACACGAAACCACATGTTTCCATACGGAAGGTGCTGTTTGTTCATTTGAACAAAAAATGGAAACTAACCTCCTTGCTCAACCTGGAGCTTGGGGGTCATCTTTAATCTCTGAACCTTCTGATGCTGGCGGGCATCTCCTCGATCTTATTGCACCGACTGAAGACTGACCTTCGGCCACGCCGTCTGCCGCCACCGCTGGATCTTGCTCTGCAACGCTGCTCTGTGGTGCTGCATGCAACAGATTCAGCGGCTCTTTGCTATCCCCCCATTCCTCTCGCAGCGAGAACCTAGAAACGTCACTTGTAAATCTCCCAATCCCGTGCCGATCGTGCAGAAAGAATTCTAGATGGGTGCAGCAAGATAGCCCTTACCTGTCCACTGGATCTAGCAGAAACTCCATCCCTTCCAGCTCTTCTCCTCGCCGGGCAAGCACATGCATAACCACCGATTCGCTCACCGACACCGAGAGCACTCCAGGACGCCGCCTCCGCCGCCCAAGGTTTTCCCGTCTCCAAATGAAAGTATTGATTGACCTGGATGTTAATTGGATCGATCTCCCACCTCTCCATCTCGATCCCCACCTCACTCGCTCGATCCAGACCACGCCGCCGCTCGCCGGATCGCTTCTCCCGCGGCGCCGTGCGGTGCGGCTGCTGCACGCGGGCGAGGGTGCGACGGCAAGCAGGATGTGCAGGCCACGGACGGCCGTCGTCACCCACACCGCCTCCGACGGATGGCGGCGGCGCTCGGCGTTGCCCCACCCTGGAGGCCGTGCTGTTCATGCTCGATCCCCTCTCGTCGGTGCCCCGTCTCCAGATGCGCAAGGAAATCTGGGCGTCATGTTCTCGCGTTACCATCGTTCGACCGATGCGAAGCTGGCGTCAGTTCCAGACCCCACATACATGGTCCATCGCAGCAATTTACCTCAACCTCGCGTTTTTTTACTAAGCCGCCCCACATGCGGACAACCAACAGGTCCACATCTCAATGTATTTACATGGTCCAGATATCGGTACTAGGTGTGCTCGGGAGCCAAATCGCTCCTCTCGAACGGAAAAGAACATATTACATGCAGGAACTGGGAATGGCGATGCAGAGTACAGGATCGAATTATCCAACAGTTCCGGCTTCCTACAAGATGCATAGCTGATAATCTGGTGCTGACGACGACTTGAAAGGGGAAGAAGAGAAAAGCGATCCAGGTCATCGGTCTTTTCGTTCTGTCGACACGTGGCAGGCACGGATCAGGAGGAGGAGCCTTGCCTTGTACTGGCAGGACAAGCAAGTCAATCAGCGCTGCTGCCTTCTGTACAACACGGACACCCCCGTCTTGTCACTGTCTTTTCATTCGGCCCCGCAAGTTAAATTTCCTGTTATTCTATTTTAAAAAGAATCACAGCTACCGGCTGCTGAGCATGTGCATTTGAATTGAGCACTAGTCGTCTTTGAATCCAGTAAATAAACATGTCACCACAAGTCTACTTATGTACGTATTTAGTTGTGATGCATAGATTTGCTTACTAAAATGAAATATTTGCCATAATATCCCTATTCGGATAAATATTTAAAAAAAATTGAGATCTATGTTATCCAAGGATATTCCTAAAAATCGCGTTAATTAGAATTATGATGATGACATGTGAGTTTAGTAAAAAAAATATGAAGGCTTGTTTTTCTAATAAACTCGCCTATCATCACCATAATTCGCATAAACACTAGTCAACACATGGTTGCCAAGATTTTTTTAAAATTTTATTTGATTAGGTGATAGTATTCCTTCTGGTTACGCCCGGAGTACATGGATATGTTTTCCCCGAGCCGTGGTTTTATTTTAATAGACATATCTATGCATATCAATTAGACCGTGAGTACAAACACAATCGGTTTCATATAGCAACTAAAGTTAACAAGGATTAAGTTAAAGAAAGTCTTACCATCATCTACCATAGCATATGTATTTGTTTGATCAATACTGAGCATCAGATTAATTTTAAATAAGTAACACACACCTTGTAAATTGCTTGTAAAAAAACCTATTTGAAATATGGGTGAATCATGGTCAAAGTGGATGCTTGTTTGGTTCTTCAAGGTACTTTCATGTTCAAGAGTTTGGATGAAATCTTCGTTCACAACCATATTTTTGAAATCATCTAACATTAAAAAAATAAACCAACATGAGCAAATAATTCATGGAATAGTATCTAATTATCTAACCATTATGATACCGGTGGACAACATTGGAAAGATAATTTAATTTGTAACTCATCCTGATACATGTCATTTGTATTAGTAAACCAAAAGCTATAGTGCCTGAAACTATATGTTTAGTGCATAGCGCCCCAAAGGCACTACCTCAATAGTATAGCCCCCCTGTTTAGGGCGCTGCATGCCTGCATTACGAAAATCCATTTGTGCTCCTGAGCTGCAGTGCTCCTTCCATTTTTTAAAAAAAATTAAAGCATACTTTGAAATTTCAAAAAAAAATGTGAAACAAATCATGGAAACTTTGAATGATGTATTCTAAAAACGTGCAAAAGTTCAATTAGAAATACTTTGTATTTTGGGCTACACAAAAATGACCAAATCTTAAAAAGTTTGAAGATTTGAAACATTATACTCAGATCTGTAGATTTGTCTTTTTTGTGTAGTGCAAAAGACTTCTAATTGAAATTGTGCAAGTTTTTATAATACATCGTTGAGAATATCCATGATTTTTTCCACATTTTTTTGAAAGTTCTAAATATGATTTTTAATTTGTTTAAAACGGATGGAGCACTGTCGGGATTAAGAAATCTCTCTCGAAAAGGCTTTCGCCCCGCTATATTAATATAGCAACCACCCGATACAATTTTGAGTCTACTGCTGGGGCAAACAACATAGTCAAGCCCAAAAGAAAAGAAAGAGAAAAAAGAAGAGAAAACAATGCCGACATCGGCGGATCAACGAAAACGAAAGTGACTCGCAACCGCTGCGTCCTCTCCGGCATATTTCCACTGCGATCTTTGCGCTCTGAATCATTGTGTGTACCAAACAACACCTCCAAGAAGGAAAGCGACGACGACGACGCGACTGCTCGGACTGGTCCTAGGGTTTTCCCTGGTACGCTCCGAGGAGTGGGGAAGAGGTACACCCGACGCCCTTCAAGAAGGAAGAGCGACACTATCAAGCCTCACCGCGTCGGTGCCAAAACGACAGGGATTTCTCCCGTCCCCAAAAAACCACATCCTGGACAATCTGTAGCACTCCACCAATCTTGCCATCCACCAATGTACGCCACGGTCTTAAAGTCACCATCATCGTCTCACCATGGCAAACGTTGCAAGGCCGGCCAGCCCGAGATGAAGCAGCCGTAGACAAGGTCCAGCGGTATCACAACCACGTGGGAGGGAACAGCCTCCACCGTCTACGGTAGCCGACCGGACGCAGTGATAAGAGCACACAGAGCCATTGGAGCCGGAGGGCGGCAGCAGCACAGCCACCTGGAGGACATCCTCCACCGCCATCGGCAGGTGCCGACACGGCAGCAGGGACACACCAGGCCGCGCAGGCCCGGCCGAGCCCCGGGGGCTCGTAAAGTCCCCGTCGCCATGCTGCTGCACATAAGTCGCCACTGGCGCTACCCTCTTGATCGACCCATAGGCTCGGCCGGACCCAGCCAGGCCCACGAAGCTCCCGCCGCCACGTTGCAGACAGACGCGGCGTCATTGCTGACATCTCCATCACGGGCCGCTCAGCAGGCCAACAGGAGGCAGCAAGGCAGAGCCCGCCCTGACCCGGGCCCGGATCTTGGCCTGCAGGGCCAAAGCTTCACCGTCGTCGCCCCTGCCACCAATGGTGGCGCCATCACCACGTCGACCATCCGCGCCGCACCAGGGAGACCCCGTCGCCAACCTGCACCTCCTGGACCATGGCTGCCCCGCGCCGCCCTAGACCAGGAGGGGAAAAGCCTATGGTCCGCCGCCACTGGCGCAGCACGCCGGCAACGGCGGGAAGGAGAGGAAGGGAGGGGCTGGGGTCGGGGAGGTCGGGGGCGGCGCGGGTCGCGTGAGGGAAGGAGCGGGTCGTCGCTCGCTGCAGATAACCATCCGATTAAGAAATCTCCACTCGCTGCATTATTTGATTTAGTTTTTTCACGATGACTATTCTTTAAAAAATATTTGTAGTGGTGCCAAAAGTTACCACATTGTCAGAGCCATAACGTCCCAGTCCAAGGCTACCATGTGGAGGATAACCGCAGAAGTTGCTATCAAAAAGGGTTAGATTTAAATTATTCTCGAAATATATTCATTTTATGCCGAATTTTCGTCAGAGTTCAGTAAATAAACTGTCTTGAGGTAGCGTTGCACGATGAAATGGGTGGACAGAGCGGTATGGACATAACGTGTCGTTCGAGGAGCGCCAAGTGTATATTGGTGTAAGAGTACTAGGTAGCAGATCGAGGAGAGCGGTTAACTCTACACGTCGTCGACTCGTCGTGGTCCAATCCAAACTGACACCACGCCAGGCAGCAGCACGCTGATGCTGTGATGCATGCACAAAATTCTCACAAAATTCGTCCACTCCGAGATTCAACTATGCCTTTTTTATGGTTTTGTCTATATTGTTCCCCATTTAGGCGGACATGTCCGGTTTGAACATTTTTTATTCAATTTGATCTATTTGGTATATATGACGGTGGGCCATGTAGGCCATGGCGTCGTTTAGTGTTTCGAAAAACAACGGATCGAGTTGGGAGGGGAAAGACAGATAAGATATGTGCGTTGTGGAGAGAATGTGTGGCTTGTTGTGGCCGACGGAGGGACGGGTCCGAGGAAGACGAATAAAATGTTCATATGGGTAACACGTTGGGGCCTGATTTTTGGGCCATAGAGAGAAATAGACAGACGGGGTGGAAACGGGGGAGCTAGTTGGAGTAGCCCCATTTTTTTTTGGAGAAAACTTTTCTATATTCAAAATAAATTTAATGGATGCCCTAAGAAACCAAATTTCGGTCAGATTCAAGGTAAAAAATAGCGTGCTACAAAAATTAGCGGCGGCCTCGCGCAGATGTTATACATGCTATAACATTCTATATTTCAAATAGTGTTTTGAAAAAAAAACTATATATAGCTAAAAGATAAAGGATTTCAACAAGAATAAAGGATATAGTCCAAAAATGACAGAACAATATATGCTTAACCACATACAAAAAAAATGCTCCAATTGTATAACATCAACATTTCAGAGAGCAACGACATAACATAAAATACTTATTCAGAGTCATCAGCACTAGTGATGTCATCTTCCATTTTAGAATAGACACCAGTAGATTGCAGTTAATTACCACGGCAAATAAGAAGCAGCTTCTTCTTCCTAAGACGGAAAACTCGGGTCTTTGTACCGGTAGACTGAAAAAAATAGCGCGCTAACGATATGGTGTTTTAGCGTGATCTATCGTGGTATTTCGCGAATAGCACGACAACGAACAAAAATATTAAAATTTAGCATTTCCTAGATGTGTTATAGCACGCTATTATCGCCGAAATATCGCGCTATTTTTCATGGTCTAAAATTTCAATCTACATTTAGATAATAACCAAACTGTGATAGAACAATCACCACCAACTAAGTATCCAGCTAGGCATGTCGGACGCTGCATATAGCCACCGTGATTTGATTTGCATATTATTAGTTGAATATTAGTAGCAATTGATAAGAAAATAATCATAAGTCGGTTGCTTGCCGGTGCAAGTATAATACACTATACGCGTTGTTTGCAATCAATCAATCAACCAGCCAACGGGGATGCCGTGAAGATTGTTATTCTTCCTTATCCACTAATCAATCAACAGACAAATATATATAATATGCCCGGAAGATATCTTCCACGTTCATTAACTATATATAATAACCATGCTCCTTGTGATAAAATATGGTTCGGTTTGTACTGATGTACAGTGAGTGGATATGCCGTGGAATATAAGTACGAGATGACAAGTTATTTTATATAGGAAAATAAGAATAAAATACGTTAAGGAAGAACGGAGGAAGAAAAGGGCGTGATGTCAGAGATGCTGGTACGGGTTGACTATGACTGACCGCAGGAGCATTATTATTCCGGCTTGAGCTACACGTTGTGTCCTGCCTCCAGGGCCAGTCTCGTCATTTACTCGCTACAGCACTCTATCTCTCTCTCGCATGCGCACGGAACTCGCCGCTCCACCCTGCGAAATTGCTAGGGGTACTCCATCCAAACTAACACAATGTCCACAACAAGGCCATGTGTTTTTCTTTAAAGGAGTGAGAATTGGTAATTCTGAAGAAAACCCTTGTAGGTGTAGATTTTAGTTTGATAGTGTGCACACATTAAGTCTAAAGACTTTTCACTGGTCTAAACTTTATCATGTATAAATAAATCTTGGTAACGAACACAAAGACGACTCTGGACGTTCTCTCTCCCCGCTACAGTACAAGGAGAGGCGATTTGTGAGCGAAACTACTCGAGCCACCTCGCCGCCGCCAGATCCGCGCGATTCCTCGCCTCCGGCGGCCGCCTCGGCGGCGGGAGGTTGGGGAATCACCGGATCTCGGCGTGTATATAGTGTAGGCCCTAGTAGTGTGCTAGCCGGCGGCGCTTTGGTGGAGGTGGCGGCGCCGGAGTGGCTTTTGTGGATGGAGGTCTTCTCCCCCGCTGCCGTTGCTCTTCGGAGCTTGGCTGCGGACCTGCCTTCCTCGTCGCCGTCGCGGTTCCTTGGAGCTGTGGGGTGCGACTTCCCCTCAACGGAGTCCGTGCGGCGGCGGCTCTGAGTTGAAGTTCCCGAAGAAGATGGTGGTGTGGCGCTGGACGGCGTCGACGATGGAGCGGAGTGGAGGTTCTTGCGAACCGAGGACCGTCGACTTCCCGACCGCGGAGGGGCTCACCTGATCCAGAGCGTGTGGGGTGGAGCAGCGGCGGCGCGCCGGCGGAGCGTTCTGGTCTTCGTCCTCGATGCTGAGTCCCAGGAGGGCTTATCTGTAATTTCTCTATTTCCTGGGTCTTTCTGTAAGAATCCGATGTAATATCATCATCTTTTTCCTCACAAAAAAAATCTTGGTAACGAACTCTGCACATAGTAAACGCATTGTGCCACTCTATTTCTCCTGGTGGTTACATCTTCTGCGATGTTTTAGCCTTTCGGTTGGCACTAGTCTTCATCTTTATTTTTATAAACGACAGTGCTTTCGTGTTACTTCTTTTGTACTAGGGGCTCCGTCATGTTAGTTATCATATTTGTCATCACACAAGACAAGTAGTAAACTTTCCAAGTTGTTTATGCAGCACTTTTTTCGCACCACGGATCGCTCCCTCTAGGCATGGTGTTATTAGTTTTATTTATCACATAAAGTTAAGACGGAAGGGGTTCTTATGTCAAGTCATTTTCTCATTATTTTCCACTCGAGTATGAGATAACACCCGGTTATGTTATGTTATGTTATGTTAAAAAGGATAAATCCGGAATCCATAATTGCCATGAACACACACACATCCACCCCATAAGCGCAAGTGTGTGTGTTGGTGTTTATCTTTGTGGGAGGAGATAGCGGATACCTTTTCATTTCGAGAGTGAGGAGTGGCATATCGCAATAACTCCCGACAAGCACCGAGCCCCCCACCACATTCGAGACATAGATTCGTAGATTACTTAGGTAAGCGCCGCACTCCTCTCTCCCTGATTTGCGCGTGACTCGGCTCTGCTTCCCCAACTGTGGTGTGACGACAACCTTGTCTCTTACGTTTTCTTTCTCTTTCTGTAACCGTTCTGACACGAAACGAGTGGGAACATTATGTATATTTTCTCACATTATTATTCATAATAACTTGATATTATCTATAGAAGATTAGCATAGCATTTTTTAAATATATATTTTAGAAAAAAGAATGTGGAAATGGTGTGAGAAATTGCTATGCGCGCACACACCCGTCACACACAGCCAAGGAGGCGCCGTGTGTTGGTTTTTGGCGGAGGATAGCGCGGTGCCGGTTACTGTCTTTTTCCTCCTCCTTATTTCCGAAGCGGCAGACTCCGCAATAAAGAAGAAGCAGTGAGAGAGAAAAAGAGAGCGGCTTTCCTCCCCCAACTCCGGCCAAGGCGTCCCCGGCGAGCCCCCGCACACCCGCCGCCGCATGGGGCAGAAAGACACAGATCGGTAGCGTAGGTGAGCCCCGCACTCCTCCCCTCTCCCCATCCTCCCCTGATTCGCGCGTGATCCGTGTTTTAAGCACTCTGGATTATTAAACAAGATAAGCAACTTGCCTTGTTTGCTCGGGGCGGCAAGGTAAGGGAAGGTTGCTTGCTTGCAGCGAGGAAGATTTGGGTTGTGTAATTTGGGGGATTGGAATCGCGTAGGCGCTTGCTGCAGGCTGGCCTTGCCTTGCTCCTCAGCTTATGCTTCTCCCTCTCCCCATCCTTCATCTTAGCTTACGGCGAGGGAGAAGCAACCGGCACGGCTGCTCTGCTCTCCTCCCTTCTCTGCTTAGTTTACCTCTGAGTTCATCCCTAGCATACCATACCATATAAGCTGCTGCATGCTTACCCCTCCCCAACATTAATCCAATCCCAATCTGCTTGCTCCATTCCACTTCGGGGCTAGTTTCTTCTTCTTCTTCTTCTTCTTCTTCTTCTTCTTCTTCTTCTTCTTGGTGGTGAGTCGCTTCAATCGATTTCTTTCTTTCTCCGGTCCCTCCGTCGCTTTCAGTTGGATTTGGTTTCCGCTCTGCCCCCAAATGCGGCTTCGCTGTACCCCTCTCTTCCAATTCGATTTTCTTGGGAACGAACGACTAGGGCTTTCTGTTCCTCGTCTTCTTCCCCTTCCCCCAGTTCGATTTGCAGTTTCTGTTTTGCATTTCATGTTTTTTGGTTGGAGAAAGAAAGAAAAAACAGGGGCTCAATCGAGTCCGACCACATATATGGGCTCTGTAAATTTGGGGATCTTTTGTCCTCCTTGCTCATGGACCTGCACAGTTCAATCCTAGTATAAAACCCCCTTCAAAAAAAGCGCACTACTTCATCAATAAAATAGTTTCAGTTCGAACAAGGAGACGATTAAAAAAACTCTCTCGACCCTGTCTTGTTCTTTCCCCTGAAAGCCGCCGACTTTTCTTTAATTTTAATTTCTTCGACTAAGAAAGGGGGCAACTTTATTAATTTTTGTTGTGGCGCCGCCTCGCCCTCTGCTGACCAACCCTTCTGGCCTCCTCCTCCTCCCATTTCGACCTTTTTCTCTCGCTGCTAGATTCGCCTAGAAAAGGAGGAGGGGTGTTTCCGTTTCTTGAGGTGGGGGGACGGTTCCGGTTCCCCGCTTCTCCCTTCCCCTTTTTGCTACTCCTTTTTGGAGTCTGTTGGTTACTTGATAGATTTTGCTCACAACTCTGTTCCCGTGAGATTTTTCTGGGTGTTTTCCTAAATTAGAAAGAAAAAAGAGGAGAGGGATTTCTTTTTCTATTTCGTATGGATTCGGATGCAAACGGATGGTCGATCCGTGTGATGTAGGTTTAACGGCACCCTGATAGTGAATCCTGCCCAAACCAGTACATTTCTTGAATTTTATTCCGCAATTTATTCCTTGCAAGGCACATTGTGTTTCGCCCACCCAATTTAAGAATGTAGTGGCTGAAACAGCAGGGCTTTCTGTTTCAGGGTACACCATTCTCTGCTTGTTTTATCTCGCCTTACTACTGTTCACTGACTAATTCCTGATCAGGCATTTTGAGGTGAATAAAGAAGAACAGAGCAACAAAGAAGGGCCAAAGAGTTTCCAGTGCAGCGCCTATGGTGATAGCGTCCGGGGTCATCGACAGGGGGTTCGGCGGCGGCTCGCCGGCGGACTCCTCGTCCTCGTTCTTCTCCTCCGAGGACCTTGTTGTCCCACCAGAGGTTAGCAGCAGACAATGAAAAATTAACAAGCAGATATACCTTGGTCTGATTACTGTTGTTGATGATAAATAATTCAGCACAGTAGTAGCAGTTGCACCACATGATTGATTTTGATTGCTGTTAATAATGCAGAGGCAGGTGGGGTTCTGGAAATCGGAGTCAATGGTGGATCAGAGAGGTGTGTGCCATGCTCCTCCATTTGAAAAACCTGTGATTATTGCCGTTGATTCTTGCATGCATGTGTGATGGGAAGCTGTCCAGTTAGGTGTCCTCTTCCCAATTCATGCTGGCTGATGCGGCCTAATAAAAACTTTTCCGGTTCTCCTTCGTGCTCAATGTTGGTAGTTGGTACAGTGCTGGAAATAAAAATCCACTGAAAAGGATAGGGATACATACCTAACTTTGCCTTATCCAACTCATGCTTTTCTGGAGAACATTTTGGAAACCTGTATTTCATGTCTGTGGGGAGATATCCTGCTTAATACCCCACCAGCTGTTCTAATCTAGCTAACTAGCTAAAACCAGAAACTTAATTAGGCTGTTGCATCGATTTAGTCCACAAGTTTTCCTTCCCAAGGAATTCCAGTTTGGACTAGATAGGGTACGAAAACGTGCAAGCATCCGATTTTAGTAAGCATTTTGGTGCATAAAGATATCAGTGGCGCGATTCGGCAGGGAATGAGTGGGAACTTTTCTTACAGTGGAGTAGCACTTATGGAAATTTTTGCTGAAGACGGTTTGGTAGGAATTAGTTGGGAGGTTAACTAGACAGTTAGCAAATAAATGCCATGATCAACTTGTCATTCAACACATGCTCTCTTGCTTTGTAACATGTTGATAGATTGGATATGGCCCTTCAAGAACTGAGTGTTCTCATTGATGGCAGGGAGCAAGTCGGTTTTTGCTTCTCCACTTGAAAAGATCCATCCGATGGGAGCAAATCCTGAAGGCAGTCTGGAACGTCCTGGAGGTCAAGGCTTCGGTGGTCTTGATATCCTTCGTGTTGATAAACTGATGGGGCAAGGAAATGGCTCGACTTTACCGTCAATATCCTGGGGTGATATGATCGCTGCTTCCGGATCTAGGCTTGGCTCGTCTGAAACAGCTAGTGGCAACTGTGAGTTTTCTTTGCTCTCGACTAGGCCTTTTTTTCTGCATGAAACTTGATTGTGTTACTATAGTTTCTAGATCTCGTACCACTGTAGTTGCACTAATACGAAAGGTATAATCGTCCTAGATTTGTGTTAGTTTGGTGCCTTGATGATCTCTTGCCTTGTTGTTCTGCAGCGAGAATGATGGCAACTGGTGTTCATGGTCAGTCTGCTGATACACTTGGCTTCATCTGTGAGGTAGATGAACCTCTAGGGTCCATGGAAGAAGTTGAAGCTCAAACTATTGGAGATCTTCTACCAACCGACGATGATTTGATATCGGGAGTTATCGATGGCTATGAATTTGCTAGCCTGTCCATCAACCAGGATGATGCTGATGAAGATATATTCGGCACTGGAGGAGGGATGGAGCTTGAGAGTGATGATTCCATTAATAAAGGTGCAAAAAATCTGGAAGGATCTTTGAAGTCCCAGTTTTCTGGGGAGCAGTCTATCAATAAATGTCCTTCCAGAACTCTTTTTATCAGAAATGTTAACGCCAACATTGCCGATTCTGAGCTAAGAGCTCTATTTCAGGTTTTCAACCTTTTCCCTTCTTACATCTTAAAGTTTATTTGTATTATTAAACACTACCCTTTAAACTCACATACATATCTTTACTCCAGCAATATGGAGATATCCAGAAGCTTTCAACCTGCAAGGACCATGGGTATGTGAAAGTGTCTTACTATGACATAAGAGCTGCCCAAAATGCGATGAGAATACTCCATGGGAAGCCTCTGGGCCTGATGAAGCTTGATGTACAATTTTCCATTCCTAAGGTAAACATGTTATCAGATAGTCCCTGATGTCAATGTGTTCCTTTCATGATACATGCTGCCTATGCAATGTTGTTCACTCAAACTAACTTTCCACAAAATCATTGTAACCGTTCGTGTGCTCCTCAATATATCTCTGAAATTAACCTGTTAGTATGCAAGAATCTATTTAATGACATGACATGTGCTGAAAATTGCGGGAGTATTGCATGCCTTTCGCCTCAAAGTTAACATGTTCCTCATGCTCTTCGAGGTTATGTTGCAATGCTTATTTGTAAGTCAAGAAACCCAACTATATTTCCGGACTATTGTAACTAAGTTTGTATTGCCTGTGATTATAGACCAGTACAATCCTCCTAACTTGAATTGAAATAAACCTATAGCCATGGGTAAATATTTGCATGTTCGATGCTGTGTTTGAGTTGAAGCTATTGACTATTTTAGCATATGCTTTAGTACTGCTATCATGCTAAAACATACCTAAAGTTATCTCCGCTTTATGACTTGAATTTCTTAGCACTGGACATCTTTTCAAATGTTCTGATGCTGCTGTGTTCTGCTACTTGTCTAGGAAAATGTCTCGGATAGAGGTATCAACAGTGGGATTTTGGTGCTGTCAAACCTTAATTCTTCTGTTTCAAATGACGATCTTCTTCAAGTACTCACTGCTTATGGTGATGTGAAGGAGGTAATGATAGTTTCAAATTTTGCTTTGTAAGATTAGGAGCCCCGGCCTGTGTTGACCCTTTCTGCTTGTTATAGATTTGCAGGGATTCCACAAGCTGCAATAAGAAACTCGTAGAGTTCTATGACGTTAGAGCAGCAGAAGCAGCACTATATGACCTTAATAAGGGTGACATTTCAGGCCCAACAATCAAGGTTGAAGCTTGCAATCCTGGAGGAGCAAATTCCAGGTAATTTGTGCTCTATACTGTTGCCTTTACTCATATGGTACTGATAGAGTTAGTGTGGAGATCTAACATTCCGTCTCTGTTCCTAATAGCTCAAGACAACAGTACTCGAGAGAATGGGAGCATGACGGTTCCTCTCACGGCCTAGAAACTCTCCACCTGGGACCATCGGTACGACACATGACCGAAACCATTCATTAGTTCCTAATTTTCAAGAAAATAAATAACATTTTGCCACCTTGGACATGTCAAACAGGAATTCTGGGCCCTAAGAGTCGAGAGAATGGTACTCTCCATAATTTATTTTCTCCAGTTAGTCCGCAGTTGGATAGATCACCCCATGGCATCCGTACAACTGGTCCTCAGAAATTGTCGTCGCCTATCAGAATAGAACCTGCGCGACAGTTCAATAATCAAGCTGCTATCAGCGAACTTGGCGGGTCACTTGGTCAGGGAAACTTTGGACGTGGAATGCAGATGTTCCACCCACACTCACTGCCTGAATGTCACGACGGTATTTGTAACAGCTCCAAGTCGATGACATCTGGTGGCAGGAATGCTGGCTTCAGAGTAGATGAACTGGATTACAGTCATCTCCAGAAAGTGGGTTCTGGTAGCCTTCATGGTCACTCATTCGATCAAAATAATGAAGGTAAAAATTCCTGGCTTGGACTGTGTGCCATTATCTTCCGTGAAGCTTTGTTTTTACCTGTTCAACATGGATTTATAAAACCACTGCTTTCTATCTATAGCGACTGAAACAAAATCATGTAACACTTGATGATTTTTCTGTTCTTTTTGGAACTTAATCAACATTAAAATTTCACTTTGCAGCATTTGGGGTTACAGGAGTTGGAAGTTTCCCCCTTCATGGACACCACTACAGTTGGAATAATTCAAATGCTTTTCCTCAAAGCCCCTCCTCTCCAATGGTGTGGCCAAATATGCAGCACCCAGTGCGCATGCATGGTTATCCTGGTGTGCCACCTCACACGCTGAACACTGGTGCATATCCAATGGATCAACACCACATGGGTTCAGCTCCAAGCAATGGAGGTGGTTTCCGAAATGCGCGCTCGGTTCATCCAGGGTCTCTTGGAAGTGTTGGGTTTTCTGGTAGCCCTCAGCTGTATCCATCAGACCTCTCTGTCTTCCCACCTGCCAGAGGAAATTACAGAGAGAACATGTTTTCTCCGGTCGGCGCTGGATTTCCATCGCTGCCACAAATGTCCCGTGGAATCAACGGAAGGAACCCTATGGTCCAGGTTTCCGCTTCTTATGATGCTACAAATGACCGGATGAGGAGCCGCAGACATGATGGAAACAATGTCCAGCCAGAAAACAAAAGGCTGTTTGAGCTCGACATTGAGCGCATAGCGAAGGGCGAAGACTCGCGCACCACGCTGATGCTAAAAAACATTCCTAACAAGTACGTTTGCACGGCTTTCCAGCTTGTCTTTCAGGTTGCCGAGGGTATGTTTTTCTGTGGACTTACACTTGGTGTGCTCGACAGGTACAACTGCAAACTGCTTCTGGCCGTTATTGATGAGAATCACCGCGGAACCTATGATTTTGTCTACCTTCCTATCGACTTTAAGGTGTGTTTCTTTCCATAGTATGAAGGTAGGAGCTTGGGGTAGAGTTTCTAGGCACTGACCACGGTAAATCTATGCTTTCCTCAGAACAAATGCAACGTGGGCTACGCTTTCATCAATATGACGGATCCGCAGCACATAATTCCATTTTACAAGGTATATATACACCCTGACCTTACTATTTTAACGATATTCTTAAATATTGCTGGTATTTTGCTTTGTATGCATTCTGTCTTGCTTCTGTCCTTCATTTAGAAGATTTGCTATTGTGCCTTGTTGGCCCTTTCCAAGTGAAAGTAGTATGTTGATAACTAACTGGATACAAACTTTTTCTGCAGACATTTAACGGCAAGAGATGGGAGAAATTCAACAGCGAGAAGGTGGCGTCCCTCGCATATGCCAGAATCCAGGGCAGGAGTGACTTGATCTCTCACTTCCGGAACTCTAGCCTTATGAACGAGGACAAATGGTGCCGCCCGATACTTTTCCACAAAGACGGTCCAAATGCAGGGGACCAGGTATGAGTTATGGCACTCTTGATTTCATTCCTGCAAGCATAGTAACTATAGATAGCACACATCATACTGGTTTCCGAGATGTGGATGCATAGGGTCTTCCCTGTTTTTATAAGTAGAACTGTTTATGCATGATACATCATATGAGCTAGTTGAACACTTGCATAATCCATGCTAGCAGGCTCATCTGAGGATTTGAAATGATTTTGACATGGAGTTACATGCATTCTTGCCAGGAACCTTTCCCTGTGGGGAACAACATCCGGCCTAGGACCGGCCGAAACAGGCCACTCCATAGCGCAGACACTAGAGGCGGCGACGCGAGCCTGTCCACCTCGCCTAACCAAGAGAACTCCAGCCGCAGGGCGAATGCGATCGAGGTTGAAGATTCTCTGTTTGCTCACTAACCGGGAACGGTCGAGGAAGCTGTAATAAAACCGTCCCCAGTTTTGCTATTTATTTTCCTCCCTGGCAAGGCCGGGGCATGTGTCTGCCTGGATGAGTCTGCTGGCGATTCGCCGTAAGCCGCAACGGATCCTTGTTTTTGCCCTGGAGTTTGGAAGAAGAGCAAATGGCTCAAGGCATTGGCAGAGGTGATGTGTGTTTTGGGCGTGTCGAGAGAAATGGAATGAACTTGTACAGTTTGAGTTGTGAGGGGTGTTTGAATGCTAACTGACTTGAATGTTTGGAAACTTTGTTCGTTTTGATCAGATTAGCCTTGATCTTTTTTTGTGTGTGAATGTCGAGATTTTCTGGAATTATTCGGGGTCTAATGACTATTGTCGATGACAATGGGATGGAGGCAATGCTAACTGCCTGCACCTGATTCATCACCTATATCTGTTCTTTTGATCCTATATTTTGTGCGACATAATCTTTAAGGTTTACAAATACTCAAAAACGAAGTTGCTGAGAGTTGTGGGAAGAACCACAAAACTTATTCGAAAAAATACATACAGTAAAAATTTCAAAGATTTCAAAGAATATCTTTGCTAGATCTTGTCTTTTCACTACTTTGGGTGACATATCGACCTTTATTTTCTATCATTGTGTTAACATGATAGAGATCATACATTTTTTTTCAAAGGTTCCAAAGAATATATTTGCTACATGGAAGTGCATTGTATGTGTATGCACAAATCTGGAAGAACAGACTTGTTAAAGAGTTCTAAGGAGCATAAAACTTCGAAATACACTCCATTGAAAATGCAAAAGACTTGTTAAAGAGTTTTAAGAAGGAGCATAAAACTTCGAAATACACTCCATTGAAAATGCAAAAGACGTACAAATTTTCCATGATAAATCCATATTTAAAACCATAAAACGTGACCAAAAATGCTAAGACTATTTCGAGAGATAACCATATTTAAAACCATAAAATTACATATAGTTGTCTTGTGGGGTTGCATCAGCCAGGAATCTGCACTTCCCAGCTGACGGAGGTAAAACCAGAAGAGATGAAAATGCATCTTGCCGTTCTTTGTTTTGCTTGGCCAGAACCTTAAAAATCAATAATCAAGAACAAACTTGCAAAATCTTGACAGACAAACGTGCAAGATTCTTCACTGATTTTGCAAAAGTTTGTTCATCTTGCTTTTGTTGTCAGATTAGCTTTCATCATGGGTTTTATTTGCGTATCTCTGATTGTTGACAATTTCTGGAATTATTCGGGGTCTAATGACTATTGTCTATTACAATGTGAATAGCCACAGCGTTAACTATGTGCACCTAGTGGTAACTTCAGCTCTTACTAATAAACCTCATGTTCCCAGTAAAAAAATTGTTGCACTTAAGAGATCCCTGTCTTTTGAATATTTTCAGTGACATAGAAAATCAGCATGTTTATGGAAAAAAATGTGCAAATTTGTTTGAAACCACACATAAAAATTCCAAAGATTCCAAATAATATCTTGGTATTATCTAACGGCAGGGTATATGTATATATAAATTTTCAAGAACAAACTTGATAAAGAGTTCTCCGAAGAACCATAGATCGTCCAACATGCAGTCTTTATTTATTTATTTTTTGACAGAAACATGCAGTCTTTATTGAATTTGAGAAAATTCACAGATGTTTCTGCACTTCCCAGCTGACACATCAACTCTAGTAATGTAAACTTTGGAAGCAAAGCAGAATAGATGGCAACATCTTTGCTTTGCTTGGCAAGAACTGGTACAGCAGCCAAGCAAAGCAAAGCGACAGCGTCACAAGTAATCTGCTGGAGGCAACAACACAGAACAACTTTGTTATTCGTGGATTTGGTAGACAGCACAAATAAAATATTTCGGTGACATAGAAAATCAAAAACTTTTTGAAAGAAAAAATGTGCAGTTTTTTTTAAAATTTAATACATATAAAGTTTTCAAAGATTGTAAAGAAATTATTTTGTTGTATATGGGGACACCATATATATCTATGGGAATATTCAAGAACAAACTTGCTAAGAATTCTGAGGAGCAATAAAACCACAACGTCAACAAATTACCACAGGTTTTTCATTGTAAAAATTCAACTAGCCTTCAGTGAAAACCTCAAAACTTGATTAAAGAAGCAAAACAAGGCTACATTGAGGACCAAAACAATTGTGGTAATTCATCAGAAAACCAGAAGAGATGCAGCAGCAGCAGCAGCAGCAAGAAACACTACCAGATGCGACAACATAGATCAACTACTACCAGTAGCAGTAAATAAGTTTTAATAACCATTACAAACCATCGATAAGGATCCATATCATGCAGTAGCACGGTACTAAACTTGACTACAAGGTTTCCACACCCAAAAGGACTGCCAACGACACAGTTCCACTTCAAGTTCAAGCTGCGGCCTCTCATACCAAGAGACACAGCAAGCAGTCTAAATATATATAGGTATATATCTTACGGGATGACCAACCAAGGTGAGTGGCTTCTGCCTCTTCATCTTCAATGGTGGCAGCAGCCTCAGGACTCCTCCCTCCCCCGCTTCCGGCGGCCTTCAGTTGCCGCCATCACCGCCAGCTGCAGCAGAGCCGGTCTTCTTCCTCTTACCACCACCGCCAGCTGCGGCCGTCCCAGCGCCACGCCCCTTGCGCTTCTTCTGAACCTGCTTGGCACCTTCTTCCTCCTTGTTCTCAGCATTCTCAGCACCCTTCATCTCTTCCTCAGCTGCACTGTCCACAGCAGCAGCAGCAGCGGTGGTCTTGGTCTTCTTCTTGTCTTTGCCTTCCTCCGCACCTCCTTTGCGCTTCTGAGCCGCCTTCTTCACAGCTTCTTCCTTGCTCTCGACCACGATCTTGACCACCTTCTTAAGGCCAGCATCCTCTTCTCCTCCATCAACATCTTCAGGCTTCTTGTTCTCATCGGCACCATCATTCTCTTCCTCGTTCAGGCTGCTGTCATCACCGTCTTCATTCTCTGGAGCATCCTCGCTCCCCTCACCAGACTTCTCCGCGTCTTCTTTGGCATCCTCGGCAGCCTTGCTCTGCAGGGACTCGATCAGTCCCATCATCTCTCTGTTGATCTGCAAGACGGAATATCAAAAAGGCATTAGTAAACACGATACTTTAGAAGAAGTTCATAGCACGCTTCAACAGACTTGTCAGTTTAACTGTATACCTGTGGGTTCTCCAGGAAGTCGCAGATGTCAGTGGGGCAGGAAGGGCACTTCTTCACAATCTTCTGAGCCCGTAGAGTGCGCCCACCCCTGCTTCTCTCCCTCATAGAAGCCTTGTCCTCAAATGATCCAAGCAGACAGGTCTTGCAGAAGTTGTGAGCGCAGGGAGTGGTCATCGGCTCTTTTAACACTTTCCGGCAGATGGAGCACCCAAACCCTGCACGCATAAACCAGGTAAACAGAAGCAGGTGTTAAAAGAGAATGGCTTGGAGACTGTAGATTCCAACTCTTTAAAGCCAAACAAAATGCTGCACTAGAAAAACAAAAGGTGAAAAACTACCTTTCAGCAGCTGATCGGACCTGGACATACGAGCACGCCTTTGGTAACTCTTGATTTCCTTGTCAGTTACAGGATTCCCTGTTTGGACAGGTTTCTTGCTGATTGGGGGAGGCATCACCCACTTCCAGCCTTCTTTCTCCTGTCACAATCGAATATAGATCAGCCGTGACAATAGTATGGTGATAATGAGAGGTTACAGTCAAATATAGATCAGTCGTGACAATAGTATGGTGGCAAAGAGAGAACAAAAACACGTGCACATACATCATAGTCCCATGAAGCAGGTCCTTTCCTCTCAGTTATGTCAGTTGCACCTTTCAGCTCATTGATCTTGGGCAGTGGTCTTGGCCGGTCACCATGAAGATCGCTTCAAACCAAATCGCACAGCATATCAGTGTAAGCAATGCCTTCCGTTTTCAACACAAAAGCATGCCCCAAAACACAACAAAAAAAATTAGGGTAATCAATTTGTCAAACCTGGTCCAAGGAGCTGGTTCATTGTCACAGCGCACAAAGAGGTACCTGCAGACCTTGAATGTACCCTAAAGTAGCAATCAGAAGAATATAAATTAATCTTCCACAAAAATTAAGTGCCAGAAAGTAGAAAGCAACATGTGCAGCCTGAGCACAGGATATAAAAACTACCTGAACACCGATCTTCCTCCAACATTTCTCGATTCTGTAAATTCCATCATACCGTACACCCTTTTCAGGAGGATATGAAGACCGCTTCTCTTTGTGAGACCTTTTGGAAATAATAGTCAAGCATAAGTACACAAACAAGAGGATATGAAGGACAAGATATCAGCAGAATAGTGGTTGTTATCTATATTTGCAACCAACAATGAAGCATAAATCAAGCCTTTAACAGTGTAGAGCTAACAGCCTTTATTAAACCACAATATATCTACTATCAAATGCTAATATTTGAGGGAACAAGCATGGCCAAAGAGCATACCGTACAACCCTGACAGGGTAACCCTTCAAGCAGCTAAGGCGCAAAGCAGCATTAGAACTTTCAAACTTCTGATCTTTAGATTGCTCCTTGTTTGTTCGCTTGTTCCCACTTAGATCCCTTCCGCCACTGTCAGTACAAGTCATTTTACAGAAATAATAAGTAGTTGTATGCAGGATCGGACAAAAAAGGTACAAGTATAGCAAGTGGTCAAGCTAGCAAACCTTCCAGTATACAGAAACCACTCCCCGTGGTCCTCATCATCTATGTAACCTCCTGAGAGTGCTACTGACTGAGCACCGTGTGTTGACTGGCCAGCAATACCAGCAACATGAGGAAAATGAGCACCCCATTGCCTGCACTCAAGGCGGTCTTCCCAGGTGTCCCCAACTAAAACACCACGATTCCTTCTGGGGTCGTTTTTTGAAAGAATGGGGCCAAAATGATCAGGTGCAATAGTTACAAATATCTGACCACTTGAAGCATTCGCTTTGCCAGTCTTCTTTGCCCTGTCAGTTCTAAAAGCCTTGTCGGGTCTATCATCATTTCTTATGTAATGATATGCGTTTGAAGGGCCGGATGAGTTAGGATTCTTCCGAACCCTAGCCATACGAATAGCTGTAACTAGTGCTGTGTTGATCATTGGCTTTTCTATCATCTTGGATGGGATCGGTCCCCGACATGTTGTACACGTCTTATTTCGACCCTTAACCCACTGCTCAAAGCATTTCAAGCAGAAGTTATGGCCACATGGAGTCTGCACAAGAAAATGAAAAATCATGATTAGAAACAGTACAAAAAGATGTTGAATAAATGAGACACGGAATGGTAACAGTGGTACAGCATCCTGAAGAGAGTATGCTGGAACTAGTTTTGATGAGTATACTAGCTGTTTCAAATATAGTAACCGATGAAAGGCTTAGCATATCTCCAGAACTTATAACACTAAAAGGCTGAAAATATCTCCAGAACTGCTACCGAGATATTAATCCCTCCTCGGTCAGATCTGGCTCCGCTTTCATGGAGCATATATCCAGAAATACTAAAGGAGCGGCTATGACAAGCAACCTTTTATACCAACAGAAGGAAAATCATAATTTCTTTACACCAACAGAAACCATAAATTTGTTTCCTAATGGACTCAGGAAAGAAACCAAATTTTGCCAATACCAAATGTCATTCAGTTTAGGTTGTGAATAATACTCTGACCATCGATGGTGAGGAAGTTGAGAGATTTGTGTGTAAACTAGCTTCATTCATACAAGTAGGATGGTGTTTTGGCCCCTTAAGTTCAGTGTCGAACATATATTCAAGTATGTTGACACATACACAAAAGAATAAATCATCTAGATAGTAGCTAATATCAAGGAAAAACACTTGATTTAGTATCACACTCCACAGGCACCAGAGGCAGTGCACTGAAACAACAGATTACAGGCATCAATGGGACAATATAATACTACTGTCTAAATAAAAGGGCATCAGAGGCAACGCACTGAAACAACGGATGCAAGGACCACTTGTAAAGACTGGAATAGTCAATTTGAAGCATGCGTCCATGAATCTGAATGGCCCATCTGTCTAAAACAGATCCTAAGATGGCTGGATGCATCAAGTGTACTCAAGGCTAGATTCAGTTGTAAAAGGCTGGATTGATTGTAAAGTTTGTGGGTGATCAATGTGTAGAACAGACAGGCTGCGATCATATTATTACTACAGACAAGACAAGCACACCAAAGTAAATGAAGCAGCCGTTACCGAAATAAATACACGGAGGCCAAGAGATCTTGTGAAGCAGATATCGTTGTGTTAAACAAATAAATAAATAAATAAATCCTTTGATGATGAATTGATTGCTTATGTGAAAAAAATGAAATGGAAGCAGTGAGCCAGATGAATGGAGATGATTTACTGCCACGCCCAGACGCATCTAACGATGAGATTTAAGCAAACCATTATGACAAGCACACATCAACAGATCCGTGAAAAACAGGCGGATCTATCTACAGATCAGGCATTAAAACAGATAAACGCGAGATACTACTGGCAGCAGCATAGGAACGATCTAATAGTATGACTGACTGACTGAAGGGGAGGTGTGTGGGGGCTTACGGAGACGGGTCTGTCGGGGACGTTCATGCAGATGGCGCACTTGAAGTTCTTCAGCAGCGCGATCTGTAAGCTATCGTCCTCGCCATCCCCCTCCTCCTCCTCCTCCTCTTCAACAGCCTTCTTCTGCGCGGCGCCACCGAGGAGCTCCTGCCGCTTCCGCGCCTTGTCCTTGTCGGAGAGCGTGGCGTCGGCCTCGATCGCGCGGATGGCGGCCAGCATGTCTCCCGCGCCGCCGCCACCGCCGGCGGCGAGGGAGGGGGCGGGGGCCGCGGATGCGTCGTCGCCGGAGCAGTCGCAGTCGGGGCAGGCCCATGTGGCGACGTCGGCGAGGGCGGGGGGCTTGGAGAGGCAGGGCGAGTGCCACGGCGTGGCGCAGGTGGCGCAGGTTATGAGGTCGACCTCGGCGGGGTTGGCGGCGCGGCACACCATGCACACGCCGTCCCCGTCGCACGGCAGGTCCGGCATCTCGGCGGCGGCGGCGGATCGGGATTTGGGAGGGGGGGGCTAGGGTTTTGGGGAATGGAATGGGCGGAGGGAGGGAGGGAGGGAGGGATTTGAACGTTTGAAATTTTGATCTGGGGAATGGTGGCCTTCCTCCCTCCTGTTGCTATTTCTAGCGAGAGGGGAGGGGATCGATGGTGGTGGTGGGGCCCACCAAGCTGCGGTGGTAACGGACGCGTACACGTCACCCTCTCTCGCTGCGGGCGGGCCCGGGGGTTGGTGGGGCCGGCGTGTAGGAGACGGTGGGCGGGATGGAGGTTTGGGTTTTGGGGGGAGGGCGCCAAGGCGAAAGTGAGGTGCGAAATGACGGGGCTGCCCCTCGGCACGATGGGTTATCCGGTAGTTTAGTCTTCCGGAATGACCGGACCATGCTGTCAAACATTTTTTATCTACTGTGTGGTTGCTTCACCGGCTGATTGGATGTCCGACCTGACCAGACAATGTTTTCTGGCAGCGGGATGGCTAGTGGTGGACCTTTGTGGAACCGAGGTGTTAGCTTGGTCAAAGTTACCTATGGTAAGAAATAAAAATCAGGGATCCATTCCCGAATCTATCTGCTTTGGTTTGGAAAATTGTCCGGCGGGAAATAAAAAATGCTCTTGTTTCCTTGTGAAATTGTAAGTGTTGCCAAAAAAAGTATATGCTAGTAGTGCGCAAAGAAAATATTACAATCTTTTTTCTCAAAAATAAGATTATAAATGTTGTTTATGGTTGATTATGAATTGGTAAATGTTGGACAAACAGTTGCGGGCGAAAAGAAAAGATTGATAGGGTTGTGACGAAAGAAAATTAAGGTGTAGGCACATCACCTTCGATGGCGAGAGAAGCAGCCTTGATTTGGAGCGGAGAAAGCTTCAATGTTTACGGTTTTTGTAGCGGTGTGTCCATGCGGTTTTGGTGAGTACGTGACCGGATCTGGATCAGCTTCTACGGAGTTGTTAATCTTTTCCTCTATCGGATCTGACTCGGCTACCACGGAGTTGGTGAAACTTTCTAAATTGGTTCTGGCTCGGCTTCAACGGAGTTGGTGAAACTTTCTCGATCCGATCTGGCTCGGCTTCTACATAGTTGATCAACCTTCCTCGACCCAATCTGGCTCGACTTCCACGGAGCTGGTGAACTTTCCTATATTGGATCTGGCTCCACCTCCACGGAGTTGGTGAACCTTCCTCGATCGGAACTGGATCGACTTCTACGAATTTGTGCATCCTCCCTTTATCGGATCTGGCTCGACTTCAACGGAATTGGTGAAACTTTCTAGATTGGTTCTGAATAGGCTTCCACGGAGTTGGTGAAACTTTCTCGATCCGATCTGGCTCGGCTTCTACGAATTTGTTCATCCTCCCTCGACCGGATCTGGATCGACTTTTACGAAATTGGTGAACCTTCCTATATCGGATCTAACTCCACTTCCACGTAGTTGGTGAACCTTCCTCGACCGAATCTGGATCGACTTCTACGAATTTGTTCATCCTCCCTTGATCGGATCTGGCTCGACTTCTACGGAATTGGTGAACCTTCCTATATCGGATCTAACTCCACTTCCACGGAGTTGGCAAACCTTCTCGATTGGATCAGAGTTGGTGAACCTTCCTCGATCGGATTTGGCTCGGCTTCTACCCAGTTGATCAACCTTCCTTGATTGGATCTGGCTCGACTTCTACATAGTTGATCAACCTTCCTCAATTGAATATGGCTCAGCTTCTACAGAGTTGATCAACCTTCCTCGATTGGATCTGGCTCGGCTTCTACCGAGTTATTCATCCTTCCTCGAGCGGATTTGGCTCGGCCTCTACCCAGTTGATCAACCTTCCTCGATTGGATCTGGCTCATCTTCTACATAGTTGATCAACCTTCCTCAATTGAATATGGCTCGGCTTCTATAGAGTTGATCAACCTTCCTTGACTGGATCTGGCTCGGCTTCTATCGAGTTATTCATCCTTCCTCGAGCGGATCTGGCTCGGCCTCTACAAAGTTGATCAACCTTCCTCGATTAGATCTGGCTCATCTTCTACCAAGTTATTCATCCTTCCTCGAACGGATCTGGCTCGGCTTCTACAGAGTTTTTCATCCTCACTTGGTCGGGCCTGGCTCGATGATGGAGAGCTTGACCTATGGCATGTCGAACAGTGGCGACAAGAGGACATAGTTAACAACAAGGAAAAATAGACGCAAAAAATACATGCTAAATAGGACATGGATCAAAACAAAAGCAAAAGGAAAAACTACTCATGATGGCAAAATACAAGGTATGTTTCCATCATCGTAGATGATAAGAGAAACAACATCGATTTTAAATGATGAAAGTTTCCAGGGGTATCAAACATGGACACGAGATCCGTACGGGGAAATTCATCCTTCCTTGACCAGATCTAGCTCAAAAGACGGAGGAGCTTGACCTTTGGGGTCATATAAAACAGTAGTTGGGGATCTCGGGGAGGGGGCAAAATAATAGGGAGTCTAGTCTAGGGTTTGGGTGGGGGAATACGAGAGAGGCAGGATATCGGAATTGAGATGGTCTCTGTCATTTCTTTCCTCCTCCGTCTATTTCAAGCCTCCTCACGGTAGTCGTGATGGAGAGGGGAGGGTGGTGGTCCTACAACCAAATGTAGGAGAGCGCTATACGTGTCGTGCACATAAGTTTTGAGGGACGAAATGGCATGGGCCCACATGTCAGTGTAAGGGTGGGAAAATCTGCATACAGATGTCATGAGAAATTTGGGGAGGGGGTGAAGGGCACGTCTTGTGCTAAAATTCCACGCCATCCTAGCAAAGGTGTGTATTCTATCCATGTTAACCTTGTGGCACCTATATATTGTAAATGCTAACCATGATTTCATATTTTCTCACCCCGATTACATCTTGCAGTTTTTCTCGCAAACAACCACATCTAGACACTTTCCTTTTTTCTTTCCTTACTGTTAAAGGGATGTAGATACTCACTCATCCGAAAACTCCCTTCTATCCTTTTATATACGTATGAACCTTGTAAAGGGGTATACTCCCTTCTAGTTTTTTGCTTCCTTCCTGTTTATACTTGCTCTCGTCAATGCAAGGGGTTATACATACTCACTCCTCCCAATCGCACAGAAGTCAATTACTTCAACTAATATGCAACCATATCATGAAATAATTTGTTGGAAAAATAACGTCATGATACGTCTCAAACGTATCTATAATTTTTTATTGTTCCATGCTTGTTATATATCATTGCCACATGTTTTTATAATGTTTTTATATCATTTTGGCATATTTTATTGAACTAACCTATTAACAAGATGCCCAGTTCATGTTTTCTGTTGTCTTTTTGTTTTAGAAAAGCTAGTCGGGAAAGTTTCTCCGAATCGCCTGAAAATTTACGTGAATTATTTTTACATGGAAACAAAGACGGAGCCGGAAGGGGAGCTGCAGGGGGCCCACAGCCCCCAGACGCCACGCGGCCCAGGCCTTGGCCATGGCTGGGATCCACCTGGCGCCCTCCAGGGTCCTCTCGAGTCGCCCTTTCGCCTATAAATTGCCTTCGTCCCGAAAACCCTCAATACCCGATCACTTTTCCAGAAATACATCCATGGCTGCTGATACGTCCATTTTGCATCACTATTTTATATCATAATTTACTGCTATTCATTGATATATTTCATATTTGGATGATATACTTATGTTATTTTATCTTGTTTTGCATGTTTGATGATTATTGGAGAATTAACTGCCGGAGTCAGGATTCAGCTGGAAAAAGCATCGTCAAGACACCCTATTTCTGAAGATCAACAATTCACAGAAAATATACAGATGTTCCTATTTTATCAGATGCCGGAGCCCGCCAAAAGGGGAGGCTGAGATGGGCCACGAGGGGACACACCACCCCACGGCGCGGGTCCCACCTCTGCCGCGCCGGGGCATGGTGTGGTCGCCCTGGCCCACCTCTGGCGCTCCCCCTTCGCGTACTTAATCCCCCAAAAACCCTAAGACAGGGGAGCCATCGAGGAAATATTCCGCCGCCTCCACGAGGCGGAAACCACAGAGAGAGAAATCCTTCCCGGAGGGGGGAAATCATCGCCATCGTCATCGTCATCACACTGGACTTCATTGGGATCATCATCATCATCATCTCCACCGCCGTCACCATCATCTCCACCGCTCCACTCGTTCCGCTGTAACATCTAGGGTTATACTTTGTGTAGTTCATAGGGGAAACTTTCCCGGTGTTGATTACTACTTGTGGTTGATGCTATTAAGTTTTATCGGTGAATTGAAGTATATGTCCAGATTGTTATTCATCATTATATCACCTCTGATCATGATCCATATGATGTCTTGTGAGTAGTTCGTTCAGTTCTTGAGGACATGGGAGAAGTCATGCTGTTAGTAGTGGAACTATGTTGAGTAATATTTAATGGTTTGATATTTAAGTTGTGGTGTTATTCTTCTAGTGGTGTCGTGTGAACGTCGACTACATGACACTTCACCTTTATGGGCCTAGAGGAATGCATTGTGTATTCGGCTACTAATTGTGGGGTTGCCGGAGTGACAGAAACCTAAACCCCCGTTAGTAAACCGGTGCATGAGGGAGTGTAGGATCTCAGAGTTTAAGGTGTGGTTAGATTTATCTTAATTACTTCCTTGTAACGCGGATGCTTGCAAGGGGTTTAATCACAAGTATGTATTAGTCCAAGTTAGGGCAGTGCATTAGCATAGGTTCACCCACACAACACTTATCAAAACAATAAAGATTAATCAGCTGTAGGAAGCGAAAGCACTTGACGAAATTCCCGTGTGTCCTCAAGAACATTTTGCCATCATAAGTAAACCAACCGGCTTATCCTTTGCTCTAAAAAGGATTGGGCCACTTGCTGCAATTATTATTACTGTCTTTTATTTACACGTATTTTATTTATCTGCAATATCAAAAACCCCTAAAAACTTGTCTGCTAGTATTTACAGTGATTCCTTGATCAAAACTACTTGTCAACACCTTCTGCTCCTCGTTGGGTTCGACACTCTTATTTATCGAAAGTACTACGATACACCCCCTATACTTGTGGGTCATCAAGACTATTTTCTGGCGCCGTTGCCGGGGAGTGAAGTGCTATTGGTAAGTGGAATTGGTAAGGGAAACCTTTACTGTAAGTGCTGTTTTTATTTCTGCTTGCTGCTTTATTTTATTATGGAGAGATCTCCATTCGAATCCCTATTTGGGAATACTACTGCCACTGCTAAGGTAGTAGATGAACCGCCGCCTGCTGAATTAGATCCATTTAAAATACCTATGAAAATTGTTGAACGTGTTATGGATAACCGCTATGTTGGAGATGGAACCATCCATCCTGGTGATCATTTACTATTTATACATGAATTATGCGAGTTGTTCAAGTGTGCAGGTATTTCAATGGAAAAAGTCAAGAGGAAGTTATTCTCTATATCACTGAAGGGCCGAGCTGCGGAATGGTATAAGATGCTGAAGAATGGCCGATCTATTGGCTGGGAGGAAATTGTACCTCTCTTTTATTCTAAATTCTATCCTCCTAGTGAGATTCATCAAGATCGAAATCGCATATATAATTTTTGGCCTCATGATGGAGAGAGTATTGCCCAAGCGTGGGGGAGATTGAAGTCACTAATGCTCAAATGTCCCATTCATGAGCTCCCAAGTAATATTGTTATCAATAATTTTTATGCAAGGCTTTCTCTTCATGATAAGGATTTATTGGATGCCTCTTGTTCTGGATCATTTACACGTACTGAAGAAGAAGTTAAATGGGACCTTCTTGACCGTATTCAGGAAAATACTGAAGGATGGGAGAACGACAAAGGTAGAAAGTCAGGTATAAATTATGATTACGAATGCATTAAATCTTTTATGGAGACTGATGATTTCCGTAATGTTAGTGCTGTTTATTGTCTTGATTCTCAAGTTGTTGCAAATTATTACAAAGCTTTTGCCTCTTATCTTGATGTGCCTAAGAAGGATTTGAATAAATATCATGAACCTTATAAAGATAAAACCAATTCGGCCATTGGCAAAAGTATTGAAGTTCATACTGTTGATCACATTTTGCCAGAACCTTATATTGAAAAAATACCTTTTCCTGTTAAAGTCAAGGAACATTCTCTGATAGCTAGTGTGGTTAATAAAAGTGCCAAGAAACCTTTAGAGCCTGATGAACAAATAACTGTTGAACCTGAAGTAGCAATATAAAGGATTTGGTAACTGAAAATGTAGATGGAGAACATATTATCTTTTGTGAAGATGCTTCTAATATTGTTTCGCATCCTGGTAAATCTAGGAAAACAAGTGTTCCTGTGCTTTCAGTGAAGATAGGAGAACATTGCTATTATGGTTTATGTGATATTGGTGCAAGTTCTAGTGCTATTCCTTTTGAACTTTATAAAGAAATTATGCATGAAATTAGTCCCTGTGAACTTGAGGATATTGATGTGGTTATTCAACTTGCCAATAGGGAAACTATCTCTCCCATTGGTATTGTGAGAGATGTCGAGGTTTTATGCGGTAAAACTAAATATCCTACTGATTTTCTAGTACTTGGTTCTAAAGCTAGTAAAACTTGTCCTATTATTTTCGGTAGACCTTTCTTGAATACATGTGGTGCTATTATAGATTGTAAGAAAGAGAAAATTTACACTAAATTTAATGGAGAATCTTATGAGTTTAATTTCTCTAAGTTTGGTAAGAAACTTTATGAAACTGATTTGCCTAATGAGGACTCGAAAATTGAACAACTTGCTGCTATTGCTATTGCTCCTAACAATGCCTTGCAGCAATTTATGGAGGAACACGAAAGTGAGGTCTTTATGGAGGAAAGGAATGAAATTGACAATATCTTTCTTCATCAACCACCATTACTTAAGCATAATTTGCCGGTGGAAGATTTGGGTACCCCTGCACCTCCTAAAGAAGATCCTGTTTTTGATTTAAAACCTTTGCCTGATAACCTTAAATATGCTCACATTGATGATAAGAAAACATATCCTGTTATTATTAGTTCTAAACTTTCAGGTACTGAAGAGGCAAGGTTATTGGAAGTATTGAGGAAACACCGAGGGGCTATCGGATATACTTGGATGATTTAAAAGGGATTTCTCCTACTATATGTCAACACGCCATCAACATGGAAGATGATGCAAAACCTGTTGTGGAGCACCAGCGTCGTCTAATCCCTAAAATGAAGGAAGTGGTAAGAAATGAGGTATTAAAACTCCTCGATGCTGGTATAATTTATCCTATTGCTGATAGTAAATGGGTAAGTCCTGTGCATTGTGTTCCTAAGAAAGGAGGAGTTACTGTTGTGCCAAATGAAAATGATGAACTTATTCCTCAAAGAGTAGTTGTTGGATATAGGATGTGCATTGATTTTCGAAAGGTTAATAAAGTTACTAAGAAAGATCACTATCCTTTACCTTTTATTGATCAAATGTTAGAAAGGTTGTCTAAGAAAACTCATTTTTGCTTTCTTGATGGTTATTCTGGATTTTCACAAATTGCTGTTAGAGCGAAAGATCAAGAGAAAACTACTTTTACTTGTCCTTATGGAACTTATGCTTATAGGCGTATGCCTTTTGGTTTGTGTAATGCTCCTGCTACATTTCAAAGATGCATGTCTGCTATTTTTCATGGTTTTTGTGAAAAAATTGTGGAAGTATTCATGGACGATTTTTCCGTCTATGGAACTTCTTTTGATAACTGCTTGCAAAACCTTGATAAAGTTTTGCAGAGATGTGAGGAAACTAATCTTGTTCTTAATTGGGAGAAATGTCACTTTATGGTTAATGAAGGGATTGTTCTTGGACATAAAATTTCTGAAAGAGGTATTGAAGTGGACAGAGCTAAAGTTGAAGCAATTGAGAAAATGCCCTGTCCCAGGGATGTTAAAGGTATTCGTAGTATTCTCGGTCATGCCGGTTTCTATAGAAGGTTTATTAAAGATTTCTCTAAAATTTCAAAACCTCTTACTAATCTTCTCCAAAAAGATGTACCTTTTGTTTTTGATGATGATTGTAAAGAAGCTTTTGAGGCTCTAAAAAAGGCTTTAACCACTGCTCCTGTTGTTCAACCTCCTGATTGGACTTTACCTTTCGAAATTATGTGTGATGCTAGTGATTTTGCTGTAGGTGCTGTTCTTGGACAGCGAGTAGATAAGAAGTTGAATGTTATTCATTATGCTAGTAAGACTCTTGATGCTGCTCAAAAGAATTATGCCACTACTGAAAAAGAGTTTTTAGCAGTAGTTTTTGCTTGTGATAAGTTTAGACCCTATATTGTTGATTCGAAAGTTATTATCCATACCGATCATGCTGCTATTAGATACCTTATGGAAAAGAAAGATGCTAAGCCTAGACTTATAAGATGGGTGCTTTTATTACAAGAGTTTGATTTGCATATTGTAGATAGGAAAGGTGCTGAAAATCCTGTCGCTGATAATTTGTCTAGATTGGAAAACATTTCTTATGATCCTGTTCCTGTTAACGATAGTTTTCCAAATGAACAATTGGCTGTGATAAAGGTAAGCTCGCGAGAAAGTCCTTGGTATGCTGACTATGCTAACTTTATTGTTGCCAAGTATTTGCCTCCAACCTTTACAGCTCAGCAAAGAAGGAAATTCTTTTATGACTTGAGGCATTATTTTTGGGATGACCCACACTTATATAAAGAAGGAGTGGATGGTATAATGCGAAGATGTGTTCCAGAATTTGAGCAAAAAGAAATATTGAGAAAATGCCATGGAAGTGCTTATGGAGGACATCATGCTGGAGATAGAACTGCACAAAAGGTTTTACAATCAGGTTTTTATTGGCCTACTCTTTTTAAAGATGCAAGAAAATTTATTTTATCATGCGATGAATGTCAAAGAGTTGGTAATATAACTAGACGCAATGAAATGCCTATGAATTATTCTCTTGTTATTGAACCTTTTGACTGTTGGGGATTTGACTTTATGGGTCCTTTTCCTCCTTCTGATGGTTATACTCATATACTTGTTGCTGTTGATTATGTTACTAAATGGGTAGAAGCTATACCAACATCTAGTGCTGATGGTGAGACATCATTAAAAATGCTTAAAGATATTATTTTTCCAAGGTTTGGTGTGCCTAGATATCTCATGACTGATGGTGGTTCTCATTTTATCCATGGTGCTTTTAGAAAAACCCTTGCTAAATATGATGTTAATCATAGAATTTCTTCACCTTATCATCCTCAAACAAGTGGACAAGTAGAATTATCAAATAGAGAGATTAAATCTATTTTGCAGAAGACTGTTAATAAATCTAGAAAGAATTGGGCTAGGAAGCTTAATGATGCTTTGTGGGCTTATAGAACTGCTTATAAAAATCCTATGGGTATGTCTCCTTATAAAATGGTTTACGGAAAAGCTTGTCATTTACCTCTAGAATTAGAACATAAAGCTTATTGGGCCGTAAAAGAACTTAATAGAGATTTTAAACTTGCCGGTAAAAAAGGTTACTTGACTTGAGTTCCTTAGATGAATGGAGAAGTGAAGCTTATGAAAATGCTAGACTTTTTAAAGAGAAAGTGAAACAATGGCATGATAGGAGAATCCTAAAGAGAGAGTTTAATGTTGGTGAGAAAGTTCTATTGTATAGGTCTCGTCTCAGATTTTTTGCAGGTAAATTACTTTCGAAATGGGAAGGACCTTATGTTGTTTCAGAGGTTTACCGTTCAGGTGCAATCAAAATTACTTCGCTTGATGGTGACAAATCTCAAGTGGTTAATGGTCAAAGACTCAAGCATTATATTTCTGGGGATTCTTATAACGAAGACGTTGATATTATTCAAGTAGTGACTCCGGAAGATTTTATTAAAAGTCAAATTCAGAAAACTGCAGAGTCTGTTTTCGAATAGGTAACAGTTTTGGTAAGAAAAAGTTCGCGTTTAACTTCCCAACTTATGTTTTTGTTGTTTTTATTAAATATGGAAAATTACGAGCCAAAAACGGGGAGGAAACGGTGCCCGAGGGCACCACACCACCCCACGGCGCGGGCCCACCCTTGGCCGCGCCGGGCATGGTGTGGGCGCCTCGGAGCCCGTCTCCAGCCCGGTTTCGACCTGGACTTTCCTTTTGTTATGAAACTTTTTGCTATATAACCACCGGATCCCCCGAGGTCCGTATATCGTTTTCTCGTCGTGTTTTCGTTTCGGGTTGTTTCTGTTCAGATGTCGTCCCAGGGTTCATCTTCAGAGAAGTACGTGCTGCGACGTCAACGTGAGCTCCTCCGTGACCTCGATCAGGGGACTTTCGTGGATGGTCAGAAGAAGAAAGGATCACAGCTAGGCGCAAGGATATGGATCAGAGCGTCAAGGAGGAAGTAAAGAGATGTCGTCAAACAAAGAGGACAGATTGCTGCAAGATCAAGGACAAGCAAACCTACTTTTGTGGGATCAATTAACACTCAACGTGCCTTTTCTCATAATATGCAGGGAGCGACACCGCCTGTTCCAGATTTAGCTCTTTTCCTGCAGTAACTGAGGCTCTTCGAGTCACTGATGAGTTTTGCGATCAATATCGAGTTCTGAGGATGGAGGTGGAGATACTCCAAGAGGAGAACGACAGGCTTCGCCGCATGCTAGAGCGGTTCCTGTCCCCAATCAAGATCGTCCCACCATCACCACCGAAGGAGTAATTCATCATTGGTATTGGCATCCCCTCAGCTTGTTCCAAGCTTGGGGGGAGTGCCGCGGTATCATCACCATTATCTTTTACCTTTTACTTTTCAGTCGAGTCATATCATGAGTAGAGAAGTTATCATATAGGATGGTTTGCAGCGTGGAAGTATCTCTCCTTAGTTGGTTATCTATGTATCCCTTGGTGTGAGTTGCCGTTATTGGAATATTAATGAGAAGTTTTATCATTTACTTTCTGCACACTTTATTTTACTTTGCAAATTTCTGTCATATGAATGATCTTGTTGTTAGTATTGGCATCACTTTGGGAGCATCAAGTAAATCTATTTGGTTTTGGCAAACTTAGCATTGGTCAGTAGCAACAATACTTTGAGGCTTAAGTAGAAAAGAGGGGATTGCATGTAGATACATTATCTCATTATCTTTCTTTCTTGTTGGCTCATGAGCTTAGTATTCTCAAGTTAAAATTATTTGTGTTTACAAGGAAGATTGCATGATTGTTTCTATTACATTTATATTTGTTTGTATCCCTCCACTCTTATGCTTGCTACCCAGCCTTGCTAGCCAAAAACCTGTACTGAGAGGGAATGCTTCTCGTGCATCCAAACCTTGAGCCAAAACCCATGCCATTTGTGTCCACCATAACTACCTATATGTGGTATTTCCTTGCCACTCCAAGTAAATACTTCATGTGCTACCTTTAAACTATTCAAAAGCTACTACTCCTTATTTGTGTCACTGTTTACTAGCTCATGAGGAAGTATGTGGGTTATTCTTTATTAGCTTGTCAGACAGACTTTCACCACCAGACTAGCGGCATATACATCCGCTTATCTATTAATTTGCAAAAAGAGCTGGCAAATGGGGTGCCCAGTCCCAATTAATTACAACTTTAACCGCTTAATTCTCTTCACATTTTTGCCCTGATTTATCAAGCAATGATACAGTGAATATTGCATGTGTAAACAAAAGAGAAAAGAGGGATGATCTGCCTTGCTGGTAGAAATAACGTCCTTCATGGGAGCCGCTCTTGAAAGTCTGGTTGACAGAGGATATTGTTTTCACCCACTACCGTTCGTTGACAATTCTCATACACCACTCAAAACTTATATTTTTATTCTCTATATGATTTCAAAAACTTAAAAAGCTCTAGCACATGATTTAATCCCTGCTTCCCTCTGCGAAGGGCCTTTCTTTTACTTTTATGTTGAGTCAGTAAACCTATTCCTTCTTTCTTAAGCAAGCATTTGAGTTGTTGTGATTCAACCATCTATATATTAATATTATCAATCATGTTGTTATCCTTCCTTGTTTTGCACAAGTCTTTTATCTGAAGGAATATAACTTTGAAAGTTATCAATGACTGTAAAGAAATTGTGATAATTGAGCATGTAAGTTCTGCAATATAGCTCCGATATAAGGACTCTACTCGAAAGATAAGTACAATCTGTTAATTGTTCTCTGACCAAGAACGAAGTTTGCCATCACCAAACTATGATTTTCTTTATGCACCTTTATTGTGATTTCCATTACTCGTTTCAAGATAAGTTATATGAGGGGAAGTTGCTGTCTAAAATGATTTGTGTATTAGTACATGTTGATGCTTCTTGTCCGTATTCTTTATTATCGACGCTTCACTCCATAAACCTGTGGTCTTGTTTACTGAGTTCAGCTTTCGCTTGGGGACAAGCGAGGTCTAAGCTTGGGGGAGTTGATACGTCCATTTTGCATCACTATTTTATATCATAATTTACTGCTATTCATTGATATATTTCATATTTGGATGATATACTTATGTTATTTTATCTTGTTTTGCATGTTTGATGATTATTGGAGAATTAACTGCCGGAGTCAGGATTCAGCTGGAAAAAGCATCGTCAAGACACCCTATTTCTGAAGATCAACAATTCACGGAAAATATACAGATGTTCCTATTTTATCAGATGCCGGAGCCAGCCAAAAGGGAGGCTGAGATGGGCCACGAGGGGCCCACACCACCCCACGGCGCGGGTCCCCCCTCTGCCGCACCGGGGCATGGTGTGGCCGCCTGGCCCACCTCTGGGCTCCCCCTTCACGTACTTAATCCCCCAGAAAACCCTAAGACGGGGAGCCATCGAGGAAATATTCCGCCGCCTCGGAAACCACAGAGAGAGAAAAAGCTCTCCGGCAGGGAGAAATCTGCCGGGGAAATTCCTTCCCGGAGGGGGAAATCATCGCCATCGTCATCGTCATCACGCTGGACTTCATTGGGATCATCATCATCATCATCTCCACCGCCGTCACCATCATCTCCACCGCTCCACTCCGTTCCGCTGTAACATCTAGGGTTATACTTTGTGTAGTTCATAGGGGAAACTTTCCCGGTGTTGATTACTACTTGTGGTTGATGCTATTAAGTTTTATCGGTGAATTGAAGTATATGTCCAGATTGTTATTCATCATTATATCACCTCTGATCATGATCCATATGATGTCTTGTGAGTAGTTCGTTCAGTTCTTGAGGACATGGGAGAAGTCATGATGTTAGTAGTGGAACTATGTTGAGTAATATTTAATGGTTTGATATTTAAGTTGTGGTGTTATTCTTCTAGTGGTGTCGTGTGAACGTCGACTACATGACACTTCACCTTTATGGGCCTAGAGGAATGCATTGTGTATTCAGCTACTAATTGTGGGGTTGCCGGAGTGACAGAAACCTAAACCCCCGTTAGTAAACCGGTGCATGAGGGAGTGTAGGATCTCAGAGTTTAAGGCTGTGGTTAGATTTATCTTAATTACTTCCTTGTAACGCGGATGCTTGCAAGGGGTTTAATCACAAGTATGTATTAGTCCAAGTTAGGGCAGTGCATTAGCATAGGTTCACCCACACAACACTTATCAAAACAATAAAGATTAATCAGCTGTAGGAAGCGAAAGCACTTGACGAAATTCCCGTGTGTCCTCAAGAACATTTTGCTATCATAAGTAAACCAACCGGCTTATCCTTTGCTCTAAAAAGGATTGGGCCACTTGCTGCCATTATTATTACTGTCTTTTATTTACACGTATTTTATTTATCTGCAATATCAAAAACCCCTAAAAACTTGTCTGCCAGTATTTACAGTGATTCTTTGATCAAAACTACTTGTCAACACCTTCTGCTCCTTGTTGGGTTCGACACTCTTATTTATCGAAAGTACTATGATACACCCCTGATGCATGTAAAATGCATACATAAACTTTGCATTATATTACTGATATTTCAATCATATTTGCATCATATGAGGGCTATATCATTGTTTTATATTGATTTTAGGAATATTTCATTGTTTCCCTATTTTTCTGGAATTAACCCTGCACAGGCAGAAAACCCTATTTTCTATATTTTGATGTTTCAGGGACCCAAACGACGTCCAAATGACCTGGAAATTTACGAGCATCAGTTTTTGGAAGGAACGAAGCGTGGGAGCGAAGGAAGTGAACAAGCGGAGGCCCGAGGGCCAAGATGAGTGGGCCCACGCGGCCAGATTCCTTGGCCGCGTGGGACCCATCATCTGGGGCCTCGAGGCTCCGTTGTCGTCGATCTTTTTTCCCGAGCCTCCGTCTTGACAAAAAACGACTATAAAAATAGTCCCCGACGCACTTCGGAAAGGAGCGCCGCAGAAACACAGAAACCACGAAACAGAGACCTGGAGTTGCAGATTGGAGGGGGAAAACTCCGGCGGGGCGCTGCCGGCGTGGTCTCCATCTTCTCCAACGACTTATCCACCGTCTCCATGATGAAGAGGGAGTAGTCCACCCCTGGACTATGGGTTTGTGGAAGTAACTTATGTATCTCTCCTCTCTTGAGCTTCACTAATTAGTACCGTATGAGCTGCTGAACATGATTACGGTCATCTATGTAATACCTTTGTGGTGGATCTTTTTATGAGTTAATATATGTTTGAGATTGCAATAGTTTTGTTTCAGTTATGAAAGTTGATGCATATTATGTACCCCATTCTTGTTTACTTGTTTTGATCAAGCTTGTGTATGAGAGCGTGTGAGGGGGAACGTGTGCATTAGTTGGAGTAACGGGGGTGGCTAGTGCGGTGAACGAGAGAGAAAGTTCCGCGATCCACTTGGGTGTTTTACCTTACTTTGTTGCCTCACTAGGGATAAAGAAAAATACCTTACTACCGGAGATGTGGGTGTGACCATTGCCACTACTCCATGACTAGATCTAGCATGTTCTTATTTTAACTTCATGTCATGACACTTAAAGCTATGCTCTGATTTATCTTAATTACTAAGGTGTTATGATTTAGTTCGCATCTTGGTGGAGTATAAGAGAGATTAATAAACAAAAGATCTCTATGTTAGGACGTGATGCCCATATAATTAGTAACTTGTCATGAAACCTTTTTGTTGCAATCTCATATGTTAATTCTAGTGTTCCATTGTCTACCACTTTATTAAAGAGAGAGTGCATTTGTGAAACCATGAACCCCGGTCCATTTTTAATCATAAGAAACACCCTTCCAACAACTTTTATCCACTTTATATTTTCTGCCATTTAAAAATCCGAAAATACAAAAACACTTTTACATCTTGCATTCATAATACAAAACCCAAAAATATCATCCATCATTGTTTCCACCATCCTTGCATATTTATTTATCATCATTGCATATTTATTTACTGTTTTGCATTCATTTTATCTTGATATCATTCTCACACCTTGTGCTTGACAACCACTTGTGAGGTTGAGGGCCAAAACAATTTACTTTGTTTGTCGGTTTTCAAGAGAAGGATAAGAAGATAAATCTTTCACTACTGATTCCCCGAGAGTTCGATATTAAACCCTCGATTCACCCCTCGTGGGGAAAACCGTCTTTCCTATACTATACACTCTGCACTTGGAGTCTCAACCTAACCCATATTTTTTTGACGCAGGTAACTACGTCAAGGGCCATCAACCCCCTATACTTGTGGGTCATCAGCCGCCGTCGTCGCCAACCCTAGATCGGGAGGGTTCTGAAGCTCTTCCCGGCACCTGCCGGAGGGGGAGATCGTCACCGGAGGCATCTACACCACCATGCCTGCCTCCGGAGTGATGCGTGAGTAGTCCACCACGGGGCTACAGGTCCATGGCAGTAGCTAGATGGTTGTCTCTCTTCCTTGTACTCCATTGTTTAGATCTTGTGAGCTGCCTAACATGATCAACGTCATCTATTTGTAATGCTATATGTTGTGTTTGCGGAGATCCGATGAATTATGGAGCCATGACATTATTGTTCAGTTTATTTATGATATGTTTTATTTATGATCTTGCATGATATTGTTCAGTGTATGCTTTGGCCAAAATAATTACTTGTATCTTTAGAGGGATTATTTATGCTAGATAGTGGGTTCATGCCTCTCTTGTCTGAGCTCGAGTTAACAGAAATGATTAAGGCTTGAGATGTGTTGTTATTACCAGGGGTAAAACAGCGGTGTTTATTGATATATGTTGTAACCATTGCTTACGTTACGCACCATGCTTATTGCAATTATCTTTTGCTTGCAACTTAATACTTTCGGGTGACATGCTGGATAGCGATCCTGGGGTGGATTATTAGTCATAGATGCAGTTGGATAACGGTCTATGTATTTTGGCGTAATGCCCATATTAAATGAAACGGTAAACTTTGTGTCATGATAGTATTGTTATACGCCCATGCTTTGTCAATTGCCACGCTATAATTTGTTTACCCAACATGTTTATCTTTTGAGAGACGCCACTAGTGAACTGTGGACCCCGGTCCTATTTTCCTATATTGTTTACAACTGTTTCCATAGCTTTTCCTAGTCATTTGCTCGCTGGTCATTTTTGCTCTCATATTATTTTACACATATATTTAATTCCTTGTCTTCGGCAAGCCGAAGAGATTTACAACCTCTCTGTTTCGTTGGGGCAAAGTAGTTTGTTCGTGACTGTGTGTAGGTCCGCGTTAACCTCCTTGCGTCAGGGGAGGGAGACACCTTGTTAGAGTCTTCTCCAAGTCATACTGAATTGATAACCTTGGTTTTGTAATCAAGCGAAAATTGCTGCTACGCTAAATCATACCTTCCTCTTGGGATTCCCAGCGAACGTGTGATCCACGCCATCACGTCACCACTACATCTACAATTAACCAAACAAGCATATGCATCTTCTACAAGCATTTTCACAAACATCATGCAAGCACGCTCAAAACCGTGTCACGTAGGGGCATATTTGCATCACATAGAAATTGCTACATATCATACACAATATATCACATCAGCTCTATGTACACTAATTCGTACCACATCAGTTCTACTCTATCCGTTCCTAAATGCAAGATGTTTTAGCCTTTTTCCATATTCACATGTTTCTACATGTATGTAGACACGTTTTACTCTATTTGTTCACTCATTTCAGTCCTCATCTAGTCACCATGTGAAATAGCTAAAACATCTTATATTTAGGAACGAACGGAGTATATATCACATACAAATGCAAAAAAAAGACAACAACAATTAGAAGAAACAAGGGACCAACAGGAGAGTAGGCATGGGAAGGAGGAGGAAGGAGATTGGAGGAGGGAGCGGAGGGGAGGGAGGGGACCATACCTGTAGGCGACGCCATCGAACTCTGGTCGGCGCGATGGACAAAGTAATGGAAGCGGCGGTGGGCTGGGTGCTAACGGAGCTTCATCCGCTCAGGCGTCGGGCCGGTGCAGGAAGGGAAAAAGGATCGGGGGCTGTCGGAGTCCACCGGCAAGGTTGTCGGAATAGACTGGTGGCGGGAATCAGATTTGTGGGAAGGCACATATTGAGAGAGAGAGAGAGAGTGAGAGAGAGATGAGGGTGGAAGGAGAGAGAGAAAAGGAACCGGTCAATTTTCACTTACGAGTGGCATGGTGGGTAATTTGCAAGTTTTTAGCCCGCGCACTGCAGTGAAATCTGGGGTAGAGCTAATTCCGTTTTACACTGTGGAAATCTGTTGCATCTTGGAATTCGTGAAGGCTGTCATACCCCTTTGGTTTAGAGTCTAGCTCGTTGGTAGAGAATCTGGGTTTAAAATCCCAACCAACACAACCTAATAGATTTAAACATTGTTTCCGTTTGGATAGAAACTTTAAAAAAATTGTAGGTAGAACCTATTATATAGATTGTCTTTTTAGGAAGCTCTAGTTTTGTACATCATGAAGAAATTGTAGTTCATTGAGCTGAAACTTGTTAAGTTTGCACTTATAAAAATATAGATCGAAAACATATGTGTGAGTCCGTATTTGTGGTCACGTATGTATATAGATCGAAAACATATGTGTAGAATATATAACTCATGGAGACTCGATTGCTCTTGTGTATTGCAACGGGAAAACCGTCGTTATATAGTGGATGCAACATAAGGAACATCAATGTGGTCGTGCCGGAGTGGTTATCGGGCGTGACTAGAAATCATGTGGGCTTTGCCCGCGCAGGTTCGAATCCTGCCGACCACGCTTTTTATTTTCCTTTTCCTTTCTTTTACAAAACCATAATCACAATTTCCATGTGCCTCTCCTGTGTAGTATTTGCAAAGTACGAATCACAATTATCCACCTCCTCTAAACTTTTATGAGAGAAGAGTAGTGTTCTTCCTACAAATCGCGTGAACCAACAGTTATAAGAAGGGAGTACTTCTCCACAGACCAACAATTATTCTCTAACTTCTAAACTTATAAAAGGCCAATAATGTCCTTCCTAAAAAACCGAGCACTTAGCTATCCGACGTGTACCGATAAGAAGATGGTACTATGAGCCAACAATTATTTACTACTTCCAAAACTTTTTGAAAGAGAATAGTAATGCATTTTCGCCTTACGTAAAAGCGTGAGTATTTACTAGTGTGACGTGTACTGATAAGAATTCAGTACTACAAGCCAATAATTATTCGATACCTTCTAAACTTGTAAAAGAGAGGAGTAATGTCTTTCCAAAAAAAAAACAAGACCGGTTACCAATGTGATGTGTACTTATAAGAAGACAGTGCTACAAGCCAATAGTTACTCACTATCTTCTAAAGTCTAAAAAAGAGGAGTAATGGCCTTCCAAAAAACACGAGGAGTTACTCACTATTTTCCTTTTCCTTTCTTTTACCAAACCATAATCACAATTTCCATGTGCCTCTCCTGTGTAGTATTTGCACAGCACGTCACAATTATCCACTGCCTCTAAACTTTTATGAGTGAAGAGTAGTCTTCTTCCTACAAATCGCGTGAACCAACAATTATAAGAAGGGAGTACTTCTCCACAGACCAACAATTATATTCTCTAACTTCTAAACTTATAAAAGGGCAATAATGTCCTTCCTAAAAAACCGAGCACTTAGCTATCCGACGTGTACCGATAAGAAGATGGTACTATGAGCCAACAATTATTCACTACTTCCAAAACTTTTTGAAAGAGAATAGTAATGCATTTTCGCCTTACGTAAAAGCGTGAGTATTTACTAGTGTGACGTGTACTGATAAGAATTCAGTACTACAAGCCAATAATTATTCGATACCTTCTAAACTTGTAAAAGTGAGGAGTAATGTCTTTCCAAAAAAAAACAAGACCGGTTACCAATGTGACGTGTACTTATAAGAAGACAGTGCTACAAGCCAATAGTTACTATCTTCTAAAGTCTAAAAAAGAGGAGTAATGGCCTTCCAAAAAACACGAGGAGTTGTCATATGACTTGTACTGATAAGGAGGCAGTACTATGATACGTCTCAAACGTATCTATAATTTCTGATGTTCCATATTGATATTATACCAATTGTTACATGTTTTACATACACTTCATATCATTTTTATGCATTTTCTGGGACTAACCTATTAACAAGATGCCACAGTGTCAGTTCTTGTTTTCTGTTGTTTTTGTATTCCAGAAAAGCTGTTCTGGAAATATTCTCGGAATTGGACGAAACTTGGACAGAACCTTCTATTTTCCCGACACGTACACGGAGTCCAAAGGAGAGACGGAGGCGACCGAGGAGGCAGCCACGCCAGGGGCCGGCGCGGCCCCACCTCCTGACGCGCCGGGGGTGGCGTGACCCCCTCGGGTGCCTCCAGACGCCGCCCTTTCGCCTATATAATGCCTTCGTCCAGAAAACCCTAAATACCTGAACCTCCATCCACGAAAAGTTCCGTAGCCGCCGCCGTCGTCAACCCTAGTTCGGGAGGGTTCTGAAGCTCTTCCCGGCACCCTGCCGGAGAGGGGAATCATCACCGGAGGGCTCTACATCACCATGCCTGCCTCCGGAGTGATGCGTGAGTAGTTCATCCTTGGACTACGGGTCCATAGCAGTAGCTAGATGGTTGTCTCTCCTCCTTGTGCTATCATGTTTAGATCTTGTGAGCTGCCTATCATGATCAAGATCATCTTATTGTAATGCTACATGTTGTATTTGCTGGGATCCGATGAATATTGATATGGTCAAGTTGATTATCAATCTATCTTATATGTTATTTATGATCTTGCATGCTTTCCGTTACTAGTAGATGCTTTGGCCAAGTAGATGCTTGTAACCCCAAGAGGGAGTATTTATACTAGATAGTGGGTTCATGCCTCCGGTAATCTGGGCGAGTGACATCAACGTCTAAGGTTGTGGATGTGCTGTTGCCACTAGGGGTAAAACAACAATGCTTTGTCTAAGGATAATTGTATTGTTTACATTATGCACATTACTTAATGCAATAATCTGTTGCTTGCAACTTAATACCAACGGGGAACACAGATGTCAACCTGAAGGTGGATTATTAGTCATAGATGATGTTGAATAACGGTCTATGTATCTTGTTGTAATGCCCAATTGAATATCATAGTAGTCATCTTGTCATATATATGCATTGTCATGCGCTCTCTATTCATCAATTGCCCAGCTGTAATTTGTTTACCCAGCATGTTAGTTATCTTTTATGGAGAGACACCACTAGTGAACTGTGGACCCCGGTCCATTCCTTTACACTGATAACACAACCAACTGCAATCATTGTTCCTTTTCATTCTCTGCAATTAAACACTATTTTCCACACCATACGTTTAATTCTTTGTTTACAGCAAGCCAGTGAGATTGACAACCTCACTGTTTCGTTGGGGCAAAATAGTTTGATTGTGTTGTGTGCAGGTTCCACGTTGGTGATAGAGTAAACGGCGCCACCAGCAACCTTCAGAGGTGCCTTTTACTCCTATTGGATCTGACAACCTTGGTATCATACTGAGGGAAAACTTGCTGCTGCACAGCTTCATACCTTCCTCTTGGGGTCTCCCAACGAACATGTGCTTTCACGTCATCATACTACGAGCCAACAATTATTCACCGCCTTCTAAATTTTTAAAAGGAGAAGTAATTTCCTTCCTAAAAAGCGTAAGCATGACGTGTACCGATGAGGAGGTGGTACAAGCCAACAATTGTACACTACCTTCTAAACTTTTAAAAGAGAAGAGTATTGTCCTTTCTAAATAAACGCGAGTAGTAATCTATGTGTCGTGTATTGTTAAGTAGATTTCTTTGGAAGGTGAGTTGTCATTTGTTCCTATCCTATCATCACACGTCATAAAGGTGGTAGCTTAGTTCTCGCTTTTAGGGAAAAGTATGACTCATCACATGTTATTTATGTCACTACTCACTCTATTTAACGGAACATTACTGCTCGATTTGTTTGCAACTTTATTTTCTTGTCGTTACACATGCCGCATATGTTATTATTTGGTTTGTTTTCCTTCTAGTTACTCTTATCATCACACGTCATGTTGTTGCAATCGCATCCGTATCATAGAAAAGTGTGACAAGTTATGCGGTGGTTGTTTACATGAAAGTTGCTTGGTTTGTTTCCATCCTAGTTTTCTTATCATCACACGCCATGTAGGTTATTACTCACTCTTCCTAGGGAAAAGTTATTGCTCAGTTTTTTTGTCATGTTTTTCTTATCATCACACGTCACATGGGTCACTACTCGGTTTTTTTGTCATGTTTTTCTTATCATCACACGTCACATGAGTCATAACGTTTCCCAAAAAATGAGAACTAAACTACCACCTTTATGATGTATGATGATAGGATAAGAACAAATGAGAAATGGCCTTCCTTTCAAAAATCATTAATCAGTATGTTCTCATTCTATTTTTCTTCTCACCGCGCCTCACTCGTGTCGTACATAATAAACTATTTTTATGAAAGGTTAATACTTGGTTTGTTTCCATCCTAATTTTCTTATCATCACGCCATGTAGGTTACTACTCGCTCTTCTTAGCGAAAAGTTACTAATCAATTTTTTCTCATGTTTTTCTTATCATCACACGTCACATGGGTCAGTGCTGGTTCTTTTTTTCTTATCATCACTCACTACGTTGATACAATAGCATCCATAGCAAAGCATGATAAGGTAAATGGTGGTTAGTACACGAAAGTTAGAAGCAAAGTATCAATACACATCACGTAGGTTGCTACTCACGGTTTTTAGGAAGGATATTACTTTTGTCTTTTAAGAGTTTAGAATATAGTGAATAATTATTGGATTACTGTACAACCTTCTCATCGGTCACGTCAGGAGGTGGTACAAGCCAACAATTATACACTACCTTCTAAACTTTTAAAAGAGAAGAGTATCGTCCTTTCTAAGAAAACGTGCATAGTAACTTGTGTCGTGTACTATTAAAAAGGTTATTCAGTTCTTATTTTGCTTCTAACTTTCGCGTACCAACCACCACATAAGTTGTCACACTTTGCTATGATATTGATGCGATTGCAACAACATGACGTGTGATGATAAGAGTAACTAGAATGAAAACAAACCAAGTAATAACATATGTGGCATGTAACGCCAAGAAAATCGGGATGCAAACAAATCGAGCAGTAATGTATTCATAACAGAGTGAGGTAGTGACCTACATAACGTGTGATAATACGAAAAGTAGGTGTGAACAAATCAAGTCATAACTTTGGCCTAAAAATCGTGAACTAAACTACCACCTTTATGACGCGTGATGATAGGATAAGAACAAATGGCCTTCCTTTAAAAAAGCATTAATCAGTATGTTCTCATTCTATTTTTCTTCTCATGACGCCCCACTCACGTCGTACATAATTAACTCTTTTCAGAAAAGGTTAATACTTGGTTTGTTTCCATCCTAATTTTCTTATCATCACATGCCATGTAGGTTACTACTTGCTCTTCTTAGCGAAAATTTACTGCTCAAATTTTTCTGTCATGTTTTTCTTATCATCACACGTCACATGGGTCACTGCTCGGTTCTTTTTTCTTATCATCACTCACTACGTTGATACTATGGCAACCATAGAAAAGCATGATAAGGTAAATTGTGGTTAGTACACAAAAGCTAGAAGCAAAGTATCAATACACATCACGTAGGTTGCTACTCTTATCTTTTAAGAGTTTATTAGAATGTAGTGAATAATTGTTGGATTATTGGACAACCTTCTCATCGGTCACGTCAAGAGGTGTTATGAGCCAACAATTATACACTACCTTCTAAACTTTTAAAAGAGAAGAGTATCGTCTGTTCTAAAAAATGTGTGTAGTAATGTATGTGTCGTACTGGTAAAAAGGTTTCTTCAATTCTTATTCTGCTTCTATCTTTCGTGTACCAACCACTACATAAGTTGTCACACTTTTCTATGCTATGGATACGACTGCAACAACATGACGTCTGATGATAAGAGTAACTATAATGAAAACAAACCAAGTAATAACATATGTGGCACCAACAACAAGGAAATCGGGATGCAAACAAATCGAGCAGTAATGTTTCTGTAAATAGAGCGAGGTAGTGACCTACATAACTTATGTGTGATAATACAAAAAGTAGGTGTGAACAAATCGAGTCATAACTTTTCCCTAAAAACGAGAACTAAGCTACCACCTTTATGATGTGTGATGATATGATAAGAACAAACGACCTTCCTTTGAAAAAGCATTAATCAGTATGTTCTCATTCTAGTTTTTTCTCACCACGCCTCACTCATGTCATAGATCATTAACTCTTTTTAGGAATGGTTAATACTTGGGTTGTTTCCACCCTAGTTTTCTTATCATCACACGCCATGCAGGTTACTACTCGCTCTTCTTAGTGAAAAGTTACTGATTAGTTTTTTTGTCATGATTTTCTTATCATCACACGTCAGATGGGTTGCTGCTCGTTTTTTTTTCATCATCACTCACTACGTTGATAAAAGATCATCCATAGCAAATCATGATAAGGTAAATGGTGGTTTGTACACGAAAGATAGAAGCAAAGTATCAATACACATCACGTAGGTTGCTACTCGTGGTTTTTAGGAAGGATATTACTCTTGTCTTTTAAGATTTTAGAATGTAGTGAATAATTGTTGGATTACAGTACAACCTTCTCATCGGTACACGTCAGGCTCACGCTTTTTAGGAAGGACGTTACTCCTGTCATTTAAAAGTTTAGAAGGCAGTAAGTAATTGTTGGCTTGTAGTAACGCCTTCTTATGAGTACAATTCATATGTAACAACTCACGGTTTTAGGAAAGGACATTATTCCTCTATTTTTAAGAGTTTAGAAGGTAGTGAACATAGGCATGGAGATGAAGATTGATTTGGACAAACCAATTCTACACTCTAAGCCAAACCGACTCAACTAAACTTCACTTCACGACCTACTATTTTTAGAGCGGGCAGGGGCGAAGCTGGAGGAAAAGACCATTGGGGTCAGCTCTAGTAATTATGTTGTGATCGTTCACTAATGATCCAAGTTAAAGAGTAAATCAGTGAGGGATTGTTGATTTTCGTTGGGTTCATTTGAACCCAACTCTTGTATACCAGCTCCGCCACTGAGAGCGGGTGTTTTTTTCCATTCAGCTTCACACCTGCAACATGGAGATGCACTGTACCGTTCCTTTGTTCAGTTATTATTCTACCGGAAAACGTCTGAATATTAATCTTGTCGAGCGTGTTTTTGTGTGTGTTTGAGAGCTAGGATAGACTCCATCAAACACCAAGTCATTTGCAGAGGGACAACCCAAATGAACTCACATTTTCACTTGCATATTGCTACCTTCAATCGTGCGAAAGAAGGAGTTCCTTGCGTTGCTCTTTACTTTTCATAAACCAACTCTGATGTTATTGTGCGATGAGATGCATTATAGATTTTATGTTTTTCTGTTAACCAAACAACCTCTAGATCGCCATTGCACTTCGAAATCATGTTTCAACATGCAAGACACCATCAACTGAAAGGAAAAAACGAGCCAAGTATTTTTTTAGAGTGTTAAATCAAAACATTCTGCTCATTTACAAAAAAGATTGTTACCATAAATTCATATTCATGACCAATTCCATGGTTGTATAAATAAATAAATACAAATAATTTGGTTATTATATGGTATTTATCTTATCCGTAATACCCCTCCACATGTTGGTTGTAGGAAGGGATTATTGGCGGACGAGATGATTGTAAGTACTCCTCACATTTTTACTAGTGAAAAGACACCCTCTTTATGGCCTTCCACAAGGTAGCATGATGATGGAGAAAGTAAAATAATGTAAAATTATTTTTTGCTTTTGGGGTCTCGTGTTACATACACCCTCGGCCAATCTTGAATTTCAGTGTTGTAATTAACCTAAGTGCCAGGCAAAATCATCAATCTCACTAATATATAGCTTAATTTTTTTTTGCACACTAGGCCGTGGCCCCCGTTGCCCGAGGTGTGGATCCACCCTTGCCCTTGGCCATCATCAAAACTAGTAAGCGAAATCATCGGTGAAGTTAACAACATACAAAATGGCACACGATTCCTTCTCATAGTATCGAGTTAAATGCATCAACTAGATCGAGAGAAAAAATTAAAGTAGGAATAACAGACCCGTCGAGACAACCTAGGCGAGGTGAGTGACAAAGAGGGAGAGTAGCGGCAGTCGCTGAGGAAGGCCAGGTGCGGGGGCTCACGAGGTAGAGCACGGCTAGGTCGTCTGGGCCCATGGCGACGCTCTAGTTGGAGTTCTTGATGCATATGAGCTCGACGGGGCCGATGGTGGGTTGGGGCTAGGTAGAGAGGAGGCGGAGGAGGAGACCGGGGACCCAAAGGAGGGCGGTGGCGATCATCGCGGAAGATGGGAGGGTAGGGACAACTGAATGGTTAGGGTTCGATTCACACTTAATGTAGTAAGTAGCATGTGAGTTCTCGAAGGAAAAGAACTGGCAAGTGGGCTCGACCCTACGACCAAACTAGTCATTACGGTCATTCCGGTTCACCATAGCACACGTGGTGGAGCCTAGCTTATGGCCTCCATGAGAATTAAACGACGAAGATGCCATCATGTCCATATTTGTAATTTTTATATCTTTATACAGTTTAGTTTTGAGTTTAGATTTGTATTTTGGTGTCATCGGTCGATGTGTACTTTATCGATGCCATACATTTCTCAAGTATTTTTTTGTTTTTAATTTAATGAGATGGTTTTCGTTGTGGAACTTGGTGCCAACTCAGCAGCTCCATGTCATCGCTGTTTCCACGTCACCGTGCCAAGTCTCCACGTCACCATGCCCTGTCAGCAGCCCGGGCTTAACCCTCTTCCCCCGACCCGACCCGCTCGTCCCCGCTCTCCCGTGACCTAACCACTCGCCGTCGCCGTCGCCGACGAGCCCGCCGACCAGGGCCCCCGCCGACGAGCCCCGTGAACCAGCGCCCCGCCTCCTTCCTCCGGCCCCCACCTCCGCCTCCCGCCGGCGAGTCCCCCCTCTGCCCGGGGCCGCGGGATCCGAGCGAGGCTAGGGTTTACGGGAGCCGGGGGAGCGAGGAGGGAGGAGGGAGCGATGAGCATCGTTCCCAAGGAGACGATCGAGGTGATCGCGCAGAGCGTAGGCATCCCCACCCTACCCGCCGATGTCTCCGCCGCCCTCGCCCCCGACGTCGAGTACCGCCTCCGGGAGATCATGCAGGTCCGCCCTCTCCTGTGCTTATTCTCGAATCACCTCTACGTTCCTTGCATTTTTTTCACCTAGTATTGCCCATAGTCGTTTGGAATTTTGAATGTGTAGTGGTTGGAGCTGAAATTGCAAGACAAGATAATACTGAAACCGGTAGTCAGTCAGTCAATCAAATCTGAAGGAAATTGACATCTTGATCCCGTACCGACTGCCAGTTAAATATCGAGCACTCCTTCCGATAGAATGGAAATTCAGACTCGAAGAGTAGTGGCCATAAAATTAGCTCTATCTAGGAAGGTCGGCATGAATGATCATGGTCATAGTAAAGCAGCTACAATGAATGTGTCGAGGAGCAGCCAAAATACACCACATTCTGAATATTCCATCTCGATCCAGAGCCGATGAGGCATATTTATTCCACAGGCATGAAACCATCTCAAAAGAAACCTGCCGCCAGTTCTGTACTTCCGTAAAGCGTGAACTTTGCTTTACACACAGCTGTACATGGTTAGCTTCACGGTATCCGTGGGAGATGCTTTGAATTGCATCGTGCTAAGACAATCTACAGCTTAAACCATCTCTGCACGTAACTCGCTTAGCAAATTAAAAAGTAGTTGTAAAGCAGCAAATGGCTAACCTAAAGAAGAAACACAGAAGGTTTGGCATGGGGATGGAGATAGGAAAGAGTAGGTTGGAAGAATAGTTTAAGGCAGGAGGATGAGCGGGGATTGGGTAATTGCATGATAGAATGGTTGGAGGTAAGCTAGCTGCACCGTGGCACCAAATTCAGTAGTCTTTAGTGAAAGCTGCTAAAAAAGTGAACTGCGAGGATATATTCGATGACATGGCTGAGTGAGGCTGCTGGAGAAAATTGCGGTAGTGGGAACTAGTTGTTTAGTTATATTGGATTGTATAGTTTGCCTCCTATCCACACAGGGCCGGGCCGACAGTGGTACAAAGTGTGCCGGCCGCACAGGGCCCATGATTTTTAGGGGCCCCAAATTTTTGGGCTAGCTTAATATAATTTAGGCAGGAGCAGTAACGCCAGGCACAGCAGAAAACGATCAGCCCACCCACGACTCTATAGCTGGTGGACATCGTGTACAGTTCCCGAACAGACCAAGGCCCTCTCGGCTAATGATCGATTCACTCAAAAGAAAACTACCGATCAGGCTAACGATAGAGAGGGATAGACTCGTGTAGGGAGTAGCGACGCGGGAAAAAACGATTGCCAGGCTGTCTGTTCGTCTCCACCGTGCGGACGCCAGTTTGTCTCCTCGATCCGATCTGTATAGTGGCCAGTCGATGGCGTCACCGGACAGCGGCCGCTCGCCGGCGCGAGGTGTCGAAGCCATACCTGCCTCCCCTGTGTCTTCCGTAAGCTCCAGGTTCCGACTCCTATGCCATGATGTGTTCTTAACCGCATGGAATCAAGAGTCTACTCAATCAAATGTGTACTGAGCATGATCTACTTGAACTATTGTTTTTCCTGTTTTGGAATTCGATGGGAAAATTTACTAGATGTTTTTTGGGTTGAAAAAATCTATCTATCCAAAGATACATGTTTAATTTTGGCTGAACGATTCTAGATTTTAGTTCTACTGTCTTTATACAATTTGTAGACCGGTTTTAAGTATATGTTCGTGGATGTTAAATTAGAACGATTATTCATAGTACAAACTAATTTCGATGTAACATTTTATGGGCAATATATTATTATAATTTATTAGTTATATTTTTCTATAGAGGTGGGGCCCATTTTAGAGTTTTGCCCAGGGCCCCAAATTTTGTCGGCCCGGCCCTGTATCCACAACTGCTAATTTCATCACTTGAGAAGTTTTCTTGGGATCCTGAGAAATACGATATTCCTGCCCCATCTCTAGTCATAGCTCACATGTTCAACATCTACCATTGCTCCATAGTATTATATCATATTAATTCAGTGTTTTGTGCATTGTTCCAGGAGGCCATCAAGTGTATGCGGCATGCAAAGAGGACAGTTCTGACTGCCGACGATGTTGACAGTGCTCTCACTCTCAGGAATGTTGAGGTGCCTTTCCTTCCAACAATACAAATTTAGAATGATAAGAATGCAGAGTTTTGTAGATAACTAGACATAGTATGCCTTGAATATGTGACTTGGGTAGTTAAATCATCCTGGTACATTTTCTCTTGATTCCTTTCTGGAATCTTGTTCACTATTTTTCTAACAGTCCAGTCACGCTGTAATGAGTAATAAGTTTAGAAGTTTTCAAACAGTCTAGCTGACGCCATGTGCTTTATTGCTTTGGATTTTCACTCAGCCTGTGTACGGATTTGCTTCTGGTGACCCCTTGCGGTTTAAGAGAGCTGTGGGCCATAAGGATCTCTTCTATATTGATGACAGGGAGGTAGACTTCAAAGAGGTAAGGACATTATTGATGCATGAATCAGATAAGTTTAGACTCTCTTTATTTTGAAATCAATTGGAAATGTGTCTGCTGTATTATGCAGATTATCGAAGCTCCTCTACCGAAAGCTCCTCTCGACACAGCAGTTGTAGCTCACTGGCTGGCTATTGAGGGCGTCCAGCCTGCAATTCCAGAGAATCCTCCTATCGATGGTTAGCTCCTATATTATTCATAAGTTTAGTTCTCGCTTCTGTAACATCTCCACAACTTATGTTCATGTTTTTATCTGCTACATAATATATTCGTCATATTCAATTTTTTGGAGAGAGGATGAGAGACGGATCAGCTATTAAGTGGAGAAGTCCATTTTACACGAGCCCTGTTCCCAAGGCAATCCAGCCCTTTTTGACATGACGTGCCATCATGGTTATCCTAGCCTCAGTCAAAGTCACGAAAACAACAAATAATGTACCCAGAATCATAAAAAATACAAGAGCCTACACGGCAACCTGTATATCTCTTCTTCCGGCTCAACTTCTCTCCCTTTCCATTCATCCTCCACTTGTGTGGACTGAGACTATGGCAAGCATCGTTCTGGTGATTAGAGATATCAGAGCTTGGCACCCGAAAGCAGCACCAGCAAGGAGGGCGAGTGGCTGGTGCTGCAGTATCGAGATTCCTTGCTGAGCAGGTTAAAGAACACTTTGCTGCTTCTGGCATCGGCTGTAGGCACTATGCTGGTGCAAAACCTGAATCAAATTGTCTACAGGGTAATTTGTTCGATTTTGGCGAGTAGCTGGTGGTCCAGTTCGAGATTCCTGCTGAGCAGGTTAAAGAATACTTTAATTTGCTGCTTCTGGCATCGGGTGTGTAGGAGCTCAAGGTGTCTGTAGGCGCTATGCCGGTGCAAAACCTGAATGAAATGGTCTAGGGGTTAATTTGTCCGGTTTTGGCAGTTGAGGATGTGTTGCGGTTCGATTTTAGGGTTCAGGGGGCGAGTTAGATATCATCACTAGTTGGGTGTGTGAAATGGGCTTTTCTCCTATGGCGTGTATGAACAGTCCATTGGTCCATTATTTGTTTATAGTCATATATTATTCAGTTATTATTCATTATTTTTACTTGTATCTGTTCTAGATTTTCGTTTTCTTTGACAGCTAGTATTTTGCCTCAGCAATTTCAGCACCAACGGAAAATAAAAGGACTGAGCATGTGAAGGATGATGGACTACCAGTTGACATCAAGCTTCCTGTTAAGCATATATTATCTAGAGAACTCCAGGTATTGAGATTATGATGCGTATATACTTATCTATACATTTAGATCTTTACGGAAAATTTATATTCCTCTTCCCTTTTGATTTTGCAGATGTATTTTGATAAAATAGCGGAGCTTACTATGAGTAGATCAAACACCCCAATTTTTAGAGAAGCGTTAGTGAGCTTGTCAAAAGACTCAGGCCTTCATCCGCTGGTTCCTTACTTTTCGTACTTCATTGCAGATGAGGTCGTGATCTTACTTTCATAGCAGTGTGGTTGAACTGGCATTACCTTAAACTGCACATCTGTATAAATTTCAGGTTACCAGGAGTTTGTCTGACCTTCCTGTTCTATTTGCTCTGATGCGCGTTGTCCAAAGCCTTCTTCGGAATCCACACGTTCACATTGAACCATATGTAAGTGGTTGACCATCAAGTTTTGATACTTTGCCTGCCAGTTGTTTTGCTAAAGCAGTCCATAATCTGTTTTCAACATATTACTTCTAAAAGAATCCTTGTTTTCATTGCCAGTTGCATCAGTTGATGCCATCAATGATCACTTGCATTGTTGCGAAAAGGCTAGGGCATAGGCTTTCTGACAACCATTGGGAGCTTAGAGACTTCTCTGCTAATTTGGTTGCTTCAGTATGTCGGAGGTGAGTGTATACTGAGATTTTCAAAATTCGAAGTATAACAATATTCAATTTCTATAGCAGATTCAAATGTGAGTATTTGAAATGTATGTACTCTTTGTAAGCTCTATAGTCACACCTCCCAGATTATGATCTTTAGGATCATTCATACAAACTAAGTAGTTCCTTCTACAAAATTGTGTACGCTTTGTGGACACGGTGTTTTGGCTTGTGGGTCTAGATGCACCTGTTATGAAAAATGCATTTTAAATACATTTCAAATGTAAAAAAATTCCAAACAAAAATTTCGGGTATACATCCGAACATTCTATGTTCGCACAAAAAAGTTAAAAAAACATTTTTTGTAGGCTGTGTAAAAAAGTCAAAAAAATGTTTCGTGCAAAGTCATTTTGGAGCACCAGGATTTGTCTCTTACACAGCCCACAAAAAAGTCTTTTTTCCGCGAAACTTTATATGTGAACATAGAATATCCGGATGTACACCCACAAAATAGTATTTTTTTTGTACCAAGTTAAGGAGCGCCAACTTGGTATTAAGTCAGTAGAGGTTCGACCTCCATTCGTTACAGTCTTTCCGTTAGATCTTTTATTTCTTGTTCGTGGGGCCATCTTAGGTTTGTGTTATCTTCAACGAGACATGACCACTTGCTGTTTGTTAATTTCCTACTTAAATGGTAAAAGTTGAACCACTTTCTCATTGCATCATTCTGCTATAGAGGACTACGGTTGTAGTCATTGCATACTTCAGTAAATCTATTGTTGTACTGGTCATATATTTCTGTAGGCCATCTGTAGGCAAAAGTTTTACTTGGTTTAACATTCGTGCATTTTCTGTTGCTCTTAGTTAACTCGAAACGGTCTTGTGTAGGTATGGCCATGTGTATCACAATCTCCAAATCCGGCTAACAAAGACATTGATCCATGCATTTCTTGATCCTCACAAAGCCTTGACACAACATTATGGTGCTGTTCAAGGGATATCTGCAATGGGCCCCAGTGCGGTATGTCCTGTTCAATCTTCACTTAGGTTAAACTTTAGAGGAATACTGAAATATTTGCTGACGATTTCCGTTGATTACCAGATTAGGCTTCTGCTTTTGCCCAACCTCGAGACGTACATGCAACTTTTGATCCTGAATTGCAACTTGAGAAACAGTCAAACGAAATGAAAAGAAAGGAAGCATGGCGTGTTTACGGTGCCCTGCTGGTTAGTTTCATAGTTCTGAATCACCTAGAGTACATTTCAGAAACATGGTTTGATTTACTTTTTTCATTGATCAGCATTTACTTGGACAAAAGCATTAACAAAAACCACAGGTCTCCCCTATCTTACCCCATCCAACAGAATATGACAAATGGACCCACATGTCAATTGGTGTGGCTTGTTTTGATATGGTACTGAATGTTGTGGGTGCTAGGCAGATGGATAAGTTGAGAAGGCGTAGGCCCACCAGCCAATTGACATGTGACCCCCTGTCGGATCTCATTAGGAGTAGAGCTTGAATGGAGATAGGGTTTTATGTTACATTTAGCCTTGGTACACTTGGGTTAATAAAGAAAGCTGTGTGCATCGTTTCGATGCAGAGGCTGGGGGTTATCCTCCATTTCGAAAAAAAGTGGGTTAGTAAAGAAAATACCTTCCTGTTTGTTGCCTGTGCACTAACACCTGTTCTTTTAGTTACTTGTCAATGTATACTACCTTATGGTGCAACTTCAATGGCTATTTTGTTGCTTACTGCTGGACCCATTGTTTCAGTGTGCTGCAGGCAAATGCTTGTATGAGCGGCTCAAGTTATTTCCTGGTTTGCTCTCCGCGTCAACTCGGCCACCTTTGAGGAGCAATAAAAGAGTTGCAACTAACAACCCAAGTAAGTTCTCATTATATCTACCATAGATGTATCACTCAGCAATAAATCCAGTAAAAGTTGTCTTCATACGGTATACTTTGCCATTCCTCCGATGGATGTATGTTTTGATCTTGGATGCATAATTCTCAAAAAAAGTTGAAATAATTTAAAATAATGGCTTGCTATTCTTGTGCAAATGTCAGATAAACGGAAGTCCAGTACAGACCTCTCCGCATCCCAGCCACCCCTGAAGAAGATGGCATCTGACGCATCGATGAACTCCATGGGCGCAGCGGCTCCAATGGCCGGAACCATGCCAGGAAGCATGGAGGGGTTCTCCGCGCAGCTACCCAACCCCAGCAGCATGATGCAGGCATCCTCCTCCGGACAGATGACAGATGTGATAGCCGCAGCAGCAGGCGCGATCCGGAGAGACCAGGGAGGCAGCCAGCACGCGCAGAGAGTCTCCGCGGTGCTGAGGCAGGCCTGGAAGGAGGACCAGGACGCAGGGCATCTCCTGTCATCGCTGCACGACGTGTTCGGCGAGGCCATTTTCTCGTTCATCCAGCCGCCCGAGATTTCCTTCTTCCTGTAGGGAGGGAATCGCTTTCGTAGGCAAGGGAGAATTGGTCGATGTAACCTTCATCGTCGTACAATTAGTAAGATCTTGGTGGGATATATTGAAATGCCAATCGAAAATCTCGTGATGTAATGCTAGGTATGGAACTTATTAGTGACTCACTGTCCTGTTCATTGTAGGTGTCCTTTTCTTTTTGAGCTAAAGGTGTCCTTTTTTTAACTGCTGATCCTTTGAGTCATCATATTATTGCTTGTAGACAGTCCATCTAAAAAGAGGCCCAGACCAGCCCAAATCAAAATCGGTACCAAAGGAATCACATTTTCCATCCACGCTGCTTGCCTTTTGCAGTAGTGCAAGGCAAGAATTATTTGCCCTTTTCTTTTTCGAAAAGTAAGGAGTTTTTTGTTTGATATAATCTCAAAAGTAAGGAGTTTTTTGTTTGATGTACAAACCTACATGTATTTGTTGTCACGCTTCCTATCCTACGGATATAATTGCATCAACTGTGACGTGTGATAGAAAAATAAAAAGGAATAGTATAGTGGAAACAAAAATAGTGTGCTCACCTACCTAGTCATCATCTATCTTTCCTTTGTTTTGTTTCGTTTCGTTTCGTGGAGTCATAGGAACCGACATAGACAAATCCCACACTCTGAGCCAAACCTCACACTTTGGGTGGACATCACTACCGACTAGTTTTCTTATGTTTTCCTCGGTTACAATTATTTTCCTGCATCTCACACATATATTAATTCCCAGCAGAAGCTTACATATGACTTTTTACTTTTTAGACAACACGTCGAAAAAAGACAGGGAATTAGCGGATGTTGACTGATGGCACATGAGTGTTGGTTGGGTTTTCAGTGAGATATGGGATGAGGGAGGTGGGGTTCGAGAACACATCCAGAATCTATGCACCTGCTGCACCCACAGAACATTGGCCATCGCATTGAGAATAGAGAGACAAGATCCTGCAAGAAGATGGATCACATGCACATTTGCAAAACGGTCCTCGGCGAATTACTATATTTATCGAGAGTAGCTAACGGATCTCAGATCTTCTCTAGACATCTCTCTCTTGTCTCCCTAGGCAGAGGTCTAGTGGTGTTGTCAAAGTGGTGCATCCTTGCTGGCCAGAGTTCGAGTCATCCTTGCTGAGCTTTATGCCATCACAACACGCAAGTTCAGAACGGTCCAAAAGGAGCTACAAGACACAAATTGGATTAAGGCTTTGTTCCGCATCACAACCCAAGCGCAGCTGCAGCAGTTCATCTCACTTTGGGACATGGTTCGGGGAGTGGTGCTGCTTCCCTAGCCGGACGCGATAGCTTGGAGATGGACGGCGAACGGAGAGTACACAGCGGCCTCAGCCTACCTGTGTCAGTTTCAAGGAGCTTGCCCACCTTTCCGTGCTGAGAAGATTTGGAAGGCAAAGACGGAGCCCAAATGTCGTTTCTTTGCATGGTTGGCCATTCATGGCAAGATCCTCACGGCGGATAATCTAGCAATTCGGGGTTGGCCGCATGATCCAATATGCAAGTTGTGCCGGGTTCATCCGGAAACGGTCCACCACCTTCTTCTTGGCTGCAACTTCTCCACCTTGGTTAGAGAGCAGATTTTTGGATGGAACGGCACCATTGGCTTGGCCCCTCCGGCGCTTGGACACAGCATTGATGCTTGGTGGGATAACATGATGGCCGGAATCCCGAAGGAGAAGCGGAGGGAAGCGAGTGGTGCTTTCATCTACTCCATGTGGGGTGTTTGGAAAGAGAGAAACAGGCGTCGACGGGGGGGGGGGGGGGGGGGGCCTCCTTATCGAGCAGCAAGGCGCGGCGGGGGCCCCGGCATCGGCGTGTCGCCATGGCGCGCGGCGGGTGCGGCTCGGCCGCGCGGTCGCTACAGAGGAAGACGACATTTTTGCTAAGAACCCCCTGCCTGCATTTTTCCATTTACAAAGAAGCCCTTGTCTATTTCTTTCAAATATCCAGTAGCTTTTCCCAGATTTAATTGAGGCACTCAACCAATTTATAAAAATTTGGGAAAATTCAGGGAGCCTCCCAACATCATGTAGATGCACCCCAAAAATTGGTGTTGCAAAATAAAAAGTTTTGAGCAACATTTGTTCATAGTGATTGTTTATGGCATTTTTGGGAAAACCATAATGAATTTACTTTTGAATTTTTGAACCAGTGCAAAGTATTAAATCTTGAACCCTTGGAACTTCCTTGACAAATATGATTTGCATTTGTATTTGGGTTTGCCAAAGCAAGCACATTTGGACTTGCAAGGATTGAATTTAATTTGTGACATTGCTCCCATTTGTTTTAATTTGTTTTCCTCACTTGATTTCAACTTGAGCAATAAAACAAATGATGCCATGATGCATGTATGAGAAGCAAAAGTGAAAATTTTATTCACAAAATTTCAGTTCACAAACTTGGGGCTGTTACAATTCTACCCTCCTTACAGGAATCTCGTCCCGAGATTCTTAGCGTAGGAAAAAGGGAAGAAGGGTTACAACGGTACTACACGATCTTCTCACTTCAGGTGGCTTCTTTCTTGAGGAGGTTGACCGAGGGCATCATGAAGATCTTCATCGGCTACACTCGAGGTCACTGTCAACGTACACCATAGGAAAAGAAGGGAACCTCACCGGAAGGATGGATCTTGGTGAATCTACAACGATCAGGTACCTCCTAGTAGAACCTAGGATGAGACTTCGAGCATCCCTTGATTTGACAGTTCGGAGACACATGCGGGTGACGGGGGATTAACAAGGAGTTTCCAGTTGGTAGACAGCTGTTTCTCAGAGATTCAGAATATGAACTTTGCACAAGGCCTTGAATTTCTGAGGGAGAGTGTCCAAACAAGCCTCCAACCGATGAAGAGGTAACTTGTACTAGTCGGCTTGAGTAGAACTTTCCTCACGGAGGAGCATTTCGGATCACAGAGAAGGATCGGGAAGCTAGATCGAGAGAACTTTAAAAACTCCGCAAACGTTAGTATTGGGAACACTTCTTGATTTTCCAGACATCGGGTCAAGCTTCTTGAGGGTCACCAACTATCGTTTCTGATTGAGATCTAGCTCGGGTCAGATGTAGAGATACTTCAGACTCACCATGGATGAATCGGGAGTCTTTGCCACTGATACCACCGGGTTACTTTTGCTAGAACCCCAGGAGCTGGACTAGAAGGTCTAACTCCAAAGGAGGAATGAGATTGCGGAACTCAAGTATTAGCAACTTGTCAGGAGACAGCTGCCCTAATTGAATTACTTGCAGCGAGACATGATTTAGTCCTTGATGGGAAACACCCTAGAAGACAAAGAAGTTCTCAGACTTCCGCTCTTTCTGGAACAATTCAGTTAGTGGCTTGGATGCATAGATGAAATTCTCAAGGAATGGAGGTAACAACATACCATCTCGGGAATATTCTGTATATGCATAATCGAGTTGAAAGGATTTCGGGGAACCAGACAATTCACTCAGATCCACGGCGACATCTTTCAGCAATTGCACGTGAACCGGGGAAAGTCACTTCTAACTTCAGAACACATACCATGTGAAGACACAAAGTTAGTTCCAACAATTTTCCAATGCTAACGCCCACTATCCAATATAAATCTCCTCACACATGGAGAGAATCAGAATGAAGTTGATGGGCTCAACAACAAACTTATCCAAATACTCCAAGACGGTAGACTCATATGTCATAGGAACAGGGCATGAGTATTGGTCAGACTAACATCTTTCTAATCTGAGTTTAACCTACTGAATGTGTTAGTCTGAGTTTGATTTGACGATAGCCCAAATCAAATCAAAAATTTGTAGGATAGCATATCCACAAAGGAGATACCACCTTGCTTCGACACAGGAAGCTAGACATCCATTGAGAAGTGAACTATATCAGATAAAGCTTTTGGTCTTTTAACTCTCCAAGTGGTTTAAGCTCACCCGAATAATTCAGGACATCCAGCACGATTTTCTTGGAGAAAGGAGTTGTTCCGAGAACCCGCTTACTCATAAGCTCAACATCACGGTCAGGTGACAACCTGGCGATACTTCTGGAAAGACCTCCAGAATATCACGATCCACCGCTATGTTTTTGAGTTCGAGAGAGGATCATGCCTTACAAGGCACAACAAGGTGGTCTTGGGAGCTTCGGCACGAACCTAGCTCTTTGACCAAGGGAGTGCATCAGAGCCAACTGACTTGGTAGCACTGTCAAACTCAGCTTATTGATTGGCTAACCAATCATGCTAAGGAGAGCAATGGATATCCCTGGATTTCCGCACAGTAAGAACTGCTAAGAATATCCGATAGCCACATCATTGCTCACGACTTATCCTTCTGGAGTAACAAGTCACTCGGAGAACTGAGAGTAACAAGGAGTAAGAGCATCACTTCATCAAGAGGGTCTTGTTACTTCGCTTGACCCCTTGATATAAAGAGTGTGACACTCCATGGTGGAGCAGAACAAATGCTAGACAAGGCCCTTATTCTGCAGATTACATTACTTTGACCTGGTCCGAGAAGTGGACAAGGTACTGGAGTTATTTCTCCAAACAAGACGAAGGGGAAAAGTCTTGACGGAGCAAGAGGGTGACTTACTTCGGACATACCACGCACGATAAAACTTTACTGTCAACTGACAGACAAGGGTTGGAAAACAGATCAGAGTACGAAGCATGCTCAGGAGAAAAATTCCGAGATGTTGAAGATGCACCGGTTATTACTCAATTGTGATAACCATGCCCAAAAGGAGAGATGCAGCAGAGTCAGGACATAGAGGGGGATTCACAAGAAGAATTCTGGTCATAACCCAGCTGATTCCAAGACAGAATCTCCAGCTATGGCAGAGTTGAAGTTACAAAGTCAACAGAGGTGTGGTCAATTAAGGTTCAACCATTTACCACACAGACCACATAAAGGACTTGGGTTAAAGGTCAGCTTCATGTGCTACTAGCGAGAGATGCAAATGGTTAAGAAACCACGTGACTCAACACAAGCTAGTTGGCACAATCCGGGACCTTCTGTTCAAGTCCTTGGGTTAAAACCCGAAGAAGGAGCAAAGATTAGACTAGGTACGGATAACAGGGTTCAAACATCTGAGCTGACATCGGATTGTAGCGCGGCGGGAGCAACTGGGCACATAACACTCAAGTAACAGGTGAGAAGTCCAACCCCGAGATTCCTAATCATTTGAAGTAACAGGTGAGAAGAAAAACCTTTAACTCAAATAGAGGTAAGATTGCTCCGAGATTAGAGTGTAACCAGGTAAGGAGTAAAAAGAATCCTAAGATGGTTTTCACAACTCATTTTTAGGTTAAAATATTTTCACAAACACTAGACTCAACGTCGACCAGTAGAAGGGTTTCCTACAGGCAGTCCTGCTCTGATACCAACTTGTGGCGCCCCGACCCGACTGTTATACAGTGATACTGTGTCTCCGGTTATCTGATACCACCAGACACACTATCAAGCATAATAGAAAGATCAAGACTTGTGGAACAACTGGCACATCACAGACTCTACGACACAAAATCATATAGCTCAACTCTTATAATAGAGAACGATAGCAAATGACAACCAGAGGTCACAGACCCAACAATACAACAAGCGGAAGCAAATTAGGTTGTTCTAAACAACAAGAACCAAATTATGGCCTAAGAGGCCTGCAAATAAACATCCAGCGCCAGCTGTTCCGGGATGTCCCAAGCTGCCACCTGGGAACCCCAGACTACTCGTCGACGTCCACAAAGAACCCACCTTCGAGGTCGGTGAAGTCCTCTCCTGAAAATAAGCAAACGACGTTGAGTTCGACGAACTCGCAAGATTAGGAGCTAATATATGCTCGATGATTGGCTTTCAAGGTTTTATGGCTGTTTTGCATAAAGCTGATTTTATTTGAAAAGACATAACTCCATGGCATCGACTAATCGGATTATTTTGAAAAAGGGGTAAGAAGTAACTCTTTTCTCTTGAATCACATTTCTCACCATTCATCACCATCATCAACATTATACCTGTTCATCATAGGCACCTCCCCGAACCACCCATCGAGGAAGCTCACCTTGCGTTTGAAGTGGTACCTTTAGTACCCAGTTTTTAATCATTCCGTTAAAGTTATTCTATGATCCTACCTTCACTTCCCAAGTTCGTCCATAACCGCGGACACGGCTTTTCGAAAAGATTTACCCTGCAGGGGTGTACAAAGTGGAAGTCCCCGGAGTCCCGAGGGGCCCCAGCTCCTTCGCCACGCGTACCGTCCGGCCCATTACCTGTACAATCAGCTCTCTTCCTTGGAAAGCCGGCTGGGTGGGAGCGGTGTCGACTTCTCCCTCGTTAAGGACTTTCCAGGATCATCAGTGGCGGCAGGACTGCCAGTGCCCGCAACACCCGCCCCACGGCCACTTATTTTCCTAATACCACAATCCTCATCTCAGTTCATCCCACCATCTTCACGCACGCGCAAATGGAAGCCCGAACTAGAGGACCCTGGCTAGTCCCGCTCGAGTTATTTAGTCTATGAGGGTTCCTGCACTACGAATGCATAGGCCTCACACATGGTTGCACGCTCAGTCTTGGTTCAAGAGGTAAAGAACTCACACTTAGGCGGCGAGAACGAGACAACCCACCACATTCCCCGTGGCCTCTCATCCCCGCCTTTACGCAATTTATTAACCGTCACCACCATTTTCCATCACATCCGTCCATTCCATCAACTGTTCCAACATTGAAACATCCACCGGCCATCTAAGCTTTTAAACTAAGCCGGGCTAAGCATATACATAGCGAGTATACTTATCTCGGCCAACACTTCAATCCTATGGATATTAGGAAGGATACAGGTAATGGCAACAGATTTCTAATGCAACTAGTAGGATACTCTAATCCAAGCAAAAGACATTTGGAACCGAATGCAATATTATAGTGGGGAAAATAATTGCGGAAATATAGGAGGAGACATGCTCAGAGGGGGGATTACGCTTGCCTTGTTCAGCGGGCTGGTAATACGGTTCGTCGGGGTATTGCGGTGGAACCCCGACTGCTCGATCTATCGATGCATAAAAACACCGGAAAGACCACAATCAATAATCACACAAGCAAAACAGGTGCAATGCGCAAACACATGATGGCATGACATTTTAATGCACTGAAATTTAACTAACAAGTTAAATGGGGTGCAAAATAATTATTTCGACAAGAGGAGATAAAGCCCCATATTTAATTTAATGTTTTCCTTACTTCCAAAAAAGGTGCAGTACTACAAATGTGTTCAAACATGCATGGAAATGATGTTAAAGGACAGTACCTATTTTTATGAGCATTTTGAGGTCTTAAACACATTTTTCTGATTAACCAATAATAAGTTATTGAATTTACAAAATCCATTTTAAATCTGCCATTTTAGCAATTCACTTTAAACAGCAATAAAACTAATTATCCATGGTTGGTGAAGTGGTGAAACATGAAGTATATTTCTTGCTGAACATTTTGATAGGTCAAACATAATTTTTGAATTATTATTTTCAAAGATATGAATTTCCCAATTTCATTTTATAATCTGCCCTTTTACTAAAGTGCAAGAAAAAGCTATTTCCAGTATTTAGTTCAACATGAAAATGATGTTAGAACGTAAAGTTTAATCCACTGATCATTTTGATATCTTATTTGCAATTTTTGGATCAATATTCAATAAGTTATGAATTTTACAAAATTGCTTTCTTTTCTGCCATTTTAGTTATCCTAATAAAACAGCAATTTAACCAATTTATTTGGATGTGTAAGTTACGCCAAAAGACACACCTTATTTTTCTGAACATTTTGGTATATTATTTATAAATTTTGGACAAGTATTTAATTTGTTATGGAGTTTAGAAGTTCTACACAATTTTCTGTCTTTTTATTAATTTTCCAGAAAAACACGGTGAAACGTTTTGTACCGAGCGTGGGGCTACCCAGAGTCACTGACGGGTGGGGCCCGTGCGCAGGGATCCAGATCTGGATCTAGATCTGGATCTGGGATTTTCTCACCGGAGGCAGATCTAGACAGTGTCACTGCCATGCGGGCCCTGGCGCCACGCTGGTGCTGACTGGGCGTGTGGGCTGTGCTGGCCACCACGGTCACCGACCGGTGGGGTCCAGCTGTCAGTGCGGGAAAAGAAATAAAAAGGGCGCCTTTTGCGTCTGCGGGGGGATCGAACCCGCGACGCGCGCGATGATGCTGCGTGGCTGTTGCCACTGGGCTGGTTCGGTGGCTGTGATAGGAAGTAGGTCAGGTTCCTTTTGTAGTATGCGTGCGGGATCTGACGAAACTGAAGAATAAACTTCAGACTTGGCAGTGGCGCGTCGGCGGTGAGGTGAACGGCGACGACCACGGTTCGGTGGCGCTCCGGGTGCGTGCAACCGAGTGCAGGAGAGTTGGCGAACCTCGGGTGCGCGTTTGGGTGGAAGAACAAGGGCGCACGGCGTCGCGCGCGTGCTCGACATCGCACGGCCATGGCGGACGGCCGAGCGGCCTCTCGGACGAAGGCGAGGCTACAGAGCAGGAGGAGGAAGAAGAAGATGTCCCGGAGGACGGAGTGCTCACCCTAGACGCGTGGGTGTGCTCGGCGTGGTCGGAGAAGGTCGGAATCGTCGGCGAGCTTGCTCGTAGCGCGGCGGCCGGAGCGGAAGAAGACGCGGACGGCGGCGACGGTGCGGGCGACCCCGCAGCGATTACTTGCACGAGGATGGAGAGGAAGACGAGGCGGAGACGGTGGGCATCTTCGCTTGGCTCGGGGACGCTTCAATCGACGGCGACGTGCTCGGCGTGCTCAACTAGGGTGCGGCCATGGGGGGAAGAAATGGAGAGGGAGAGCTAGATATTTTGGGGAAGTGAGGAGAGCAGAGGGGCGTCGACGGGGGGGGGGGGGGGGGGGGGGCTCCTTATCGAGCAGCAAGGCGCGGCGGGGGCCCCGGCATCGGCGTGTCGCCATGGCGCGCGGCGGGTGCGGCTCGGCCGCGCGGTCGCTACAGAGGAAGACGACATTTTTGCTAAGAACCCCCTGCCTGCATTTTTCCATTTACAAAGAAGCCCTTGTCTATTTCTTTCAAATATCCAGTAGCTTTTCCCAGATTTAATTGAGGCACTCAACCAATTTATAAAAATTTGGGAAAATTCAGGGAGCCTCCCAACATCATGTAGATGCACCCCAAAAATTGGTGTTGCAAAATAAAAAGTTTTGAGCAACATTTGTTCATAGTGATTGTTTATGGCATTTTTGGGAAAACCATAATGAATTTACTTTTGAATTTTTGAACCAGTGCAAAGTATTAAATCTTGAACCCTTGGAACTTCCTTGACAAATATGATTTGCATTTGTATTTGGGTTTGCCAAAGCAAGCACATTTGGACTTGCAAGGATTGAATTTAATTTGTGACATTGCTCCCATTTGTTTTAATTTGTTTTCCTCACTTGATTTCAACTTGAGCAATAAAACAAATGATGCCATGATGCATGTATGAGAAGCAAAAGTGAAAATTTTATTCACAAAATTTCAGTTCACAAACTTGGGGCTGTTACAGCCGGGTTCATCCGGAAACGGTCCACCACCTTCTTCTTGGCTGCAACTTCTCCACCTTGGTTAGAGAGCAGATTTTTGGATGGAACGGCACCATTGGCTTGGCCCCTCCGGCGCTTGGACACAGCATTGATGCTTGGTGGGATAACATGATGGCCGGAATCCCGAAGGAGAAGCGGAGGGAAGCGAGTGGTGCTTTCATCTACTCCATGTGGGGTGTTTGGAAAGAGAGAAACAGGCGAGTTTTCAGAAATGTCGCCTTGCAACCAACCGCGGTGGCACACCTCGTTTGGGAAGAAATAAAGCAGCGGGCGCTTGCTCACGGCTTAGACCGGGAGACTAGTTTAGTTTTTCAGCTTGTTTTACTTTTTTGCATCGGAAAACTCTATGTACGTAAACTTTCTTTCTATCTAATCGGGTGGCAGATACGACTGCCTTTAAAATCAAAAAAAAAATAAACATGCCAGCAGGGCTAGTCCTGAATGGTCTCGTTTTTCTCTCTCTCGTGTCTCCTGTACCAGGCAATCTAGGGTTAGACATAGGGATGCGAAAGTGGGATCCACTTATCCCACTTGTACAATATATGTACATGTCTAGTACAAAAATTTGGGATCCCACTTTCACATCCTTAGTTAGGCAAATCTCGCTCAGTCTCTCTCTATCCTGTACCAATCGAGATTCTCTCTCTCTTGTATTTGTGGCCGTAATCACTGAAGCAGCAGTGGTGGCGGCTCGACGTGAGTGCGCCAATGTACCAACGCCGCCGTCGGCAGGCAGTGGCAACTTGTCGTGCGTCAATGTACCAAGAGCTTGTAACAAACGTGCCATCGGCAGGAGCTGTGATTAGTATGGTGCTGGAACAAGCCCGCTTGTGGCATAAGCAATGGCCTGCTTCGAGGGTCTTGATTTTGCTCTGAATTAAGGCTACTCTAGTACTGTGTTAGAGACGGATAGCCAAGAGCTTCTCAAATTTTGGAATATGCGTGATGAGCAATGATCAGAAATTATGGGACTTCTGCAAAGAATCAAAGAGTTGTCTAAATGAGTTGTGTTTTTCAGTGCGAGTGTCCTGTGTGTGGTTGGGGGAACCCCCAAATTTTATTGTAAGCTGTTTACAGCACGACTGTGGTTCCAAGTTAATATGAAAATTTTCCTTGACTGGCAAAAAAGGTATCTCCTTGAGCCAAGAATTATCCTCCTCTGAATGCTTTGGTCAATGCATATTCCGTTTCAAATTGTTCGATACGTGTGGAGGGCAATTGCAGATACAAGTTGGAGTGTTGTATAGAGCTAAGTTTTCCTTATGAATTTATACCTCATGTACACGTAAACAATGCCTCATCTTGTTTATATGTATGAAGTAATGTAAAGAAAGTTAACTTTGATCTTGGTAACCTTTTCAAGTTTTTTCAGTACACACTCTTTTGTTCTTTTTTTATTTAGTGCATAACACATATCTATGGAGACATAACAATCATCTAAAATATGGGGGAGTTTTAAAATAAGTTTCCTCCAATAAACTCATACATACGTGTGAGACTTATGATTTGATTGTTGGATTCTATTTCTCCGAACTCCCCAACATTTTGAAATCATTCGATCGGTTCCAACGGTCCATTTAACCATGTGACGAATGGCAGTCTTCAAGATCCCTCTAGCATAGATTCTTTTATCAGCATGCCTTGCCTTGCACAAACAAATCTCTTCCACACTAGTAGACGATTTTCATTTTTGTGTGTTGTCCATGTGCGAACCGAGAAACCAATTGGTACACCTGGCTTGGATTGACCACTTTAAAAGTTTTCAAAATATCCGAAAAATGTTTGGACATTGACCCAACCTTAATAGACAATGTAACAAAAATTGAACTCTTAATTTGGAACACAACATCAACAGTGAAAATGACAAATTTGTCATCAATAGTAACAACGGGCCAAATTCAAAGCCCAAGATGCATTTGGCGCAATTCATTATCGGTTTTGTCTATTTTCTTTCGCGTGTCTATGTTATAAATTCCGATTTGAATTTTTATGACATGTTAGTTATGAGTATTATGAATGCCCAGACTTTTTTTTCGGATTTTTTTGAAAACTTTTAAATTTGTCAACCGAAGACGGATGCAACGGGTGCACCAATATCTTTGGTGCACCTGATACTTTCCCGGATGAGGTGGGATGAACCACCAGCTCCCAGTTAATAGTATGGATATGTTCTCGATTTTTTCCTTCTAATATAAGGCAAAATGTATGATCTTTTTTTCTTGCCTTCCTTTTCGGTGTGATATGGGATGAGGTGAGGTGAGATGAACCACCATATCCATTTAGTAGTACAGATATTAAAGATATGCTCTCGATTTTTTTCTTCTAATTTAAGTTTGACTGCTTATATGTATAAATATGTGAAGATCTACAATGCCGATTCAATAAATGTGTTGATTTTCTTACTAAGTTTCTATGCCGCCGATTTTGGGATGGACGGAGTATATACCAACCGACATGTATTAGTTGTGCTCATAGGGGTAGGGTGTGCGTGCTTGCGTTCAAAGGGGTGAGTGTGTGCACGTGTATGTGAGTGTCTGCGTTGTACTGTATTTCGCAAAAAAATAGAGATGCAATTGCATCATCAACGTGACGTGTCGATGCTATGAAAAAAAATGGTATAATGGAAACAAAATAGATAGTCCCATTTAGTAGTGTACTAGGTAACTTAGCGTGGCATACGCCGCGCATGTGTGGTAAAAATTCAAATTTCGAAATGCCGACATTTAAAAATTGTTGAAATGCAAAGAAAGTTTACGTTTGAAAATTGCTCAGATTTTGAAAATTGTTCAAACTGGGAATTATTCAGATTTGTTTTTTTTACACATTTACAAAATGGTTAGATTTGAGAGGCATTTAAAATTTTGAAATATTCAACTTTGTGTGTCGTGCACGTGTGGTAAAATTCAAATTTGAAAATGTGCACATTTAAAAATCGTGCAGACTTGAAAATTATTGAAATGCAAAGAAAGTTACAGTTAAAAATTGTTCATATTTTGGAAATAGTATAGAAGAAGAAATACCGTGGTGTGAAAAATTCAAATTTGAAAATGTCCGCACTCTAAAGTTGTTCAGATTTAGATATGTTGGAACTGGAAAAAAGTTTATATTTATAAATTGATCGAATTTGAAACATTGTTAAAATTTGGAAGCTATTCATATATGAATTATATTTATGTTTATGAAATGCCTAATTTTGAAAGGCATTCAAAATTTTGAAGTATTCAAATTTGGAATTTGATCATATGCCATAAGTGGTGAGATTTTTTTTTGTGTTCATGTTGATATATTTGTCACATTTGTAAATACCGTGGTGTAAAAAATTTAAATTTGAAATTGTCCACATTCAAAAGTTGTTCAGATTTTAATGTATCGATTTTTTTAAAAAGTTTACATTTGTAAATTGTTGAAATTTTAAAATTGTTAATAGTGAGAAGTTATTCATATGTGATTTCTTCTTTACGTTTTTTAAATGCTCATATTTGAAATGCATTTAAAATATTAAAATATTCAAACTTTGGAATTTGATCATATGCCATAAATAGGCAACGTTTATTTTTGTGTTCATGTTGATATATTTGTTATATTTTTCCCGCCCGGGTGGTAAAATTTAAATTTGAAATTGTCCACATTTAAAAATTACGCAGATTTGGAAATTATTGAAATGCAAAGAAAGCTTACGTTTCGAGATTGTTCAGTGTTCAAAAATTGTTCAATTTGGGAAGTTATTCAGATTTGAATTCTGTTAACGTTTACAAAATGTTCAGATTTGAAGGGCATTTGTAAATTTGAAATATGCATCATTTAGTAGTTTTTAAAAAATTGTTTAAATACCCTAAAACAATATCTATAAAGTGTTTTAAATTATTTGAAGCATGTACTATTTTGAATTTTATTTTTTGATTCGATTATATTTATTTGCAAAGTAAGTTGAAAAAGCTGTTTGTTAATATTTGCATTTGTAGTTACACCATCTAGTAGTTTTTGAAATTGTTTAAAAACCATAAAACAATGTTTGTAAAGTGTTTTATATTATTTAAAGCATGTTCTATTTTAAATTTTGTTTTCTGATTCAATTATATTTATTTGGAAAATAAGTTTGGAACAGCTATTTCTTAGTATTTACAGTTGTGGTATTCTTATTTTGATATTTTAAAGCCCATGATATAAATGGGTAATTGTATTTAAATGATTTACCGAACTCTATTTAAATAAGATGTTTTGTACCAAATTATTTTGTTGGGTTTATCATATTGAATGATATTACTGATATTGTTTTTCTGGATTTTATTTGAGTTCAAAAGGAAATTATGAAATCCATATTTTATCAAATGGGCCTTTATGTATTATTTAAAATTATTAAGATTTGAAATAATTTTGAAAAGGTCCCAAAGTATTTAAAATGTCTATTTTGATTTTTACAATTTTTTGGAAATTGGGCTGAATTGATTTGGGGCTGTATTTGAAAAGTTTTGGAAAATAGAAAAACAAAACAGAAAGAGAGAAAAAAAGGGCCGAGCCAGCCGCCCAGCAATGAGCCCAGCCCAGCAAGCAGCCCATCTCGCCAGCCCAGGCCCACCGTGACGTGACGATGACGTCACCAGTGGGCGGAGCTGCCGCGGCGACGACGACGACGCCGGTGTCAAATCACGGCGAGCCAGGACGCGCGGCTGGGCGCGCTGGACGCGCCTCGACGCGGGCTACCCGGGAGCGGTGGCGCCGCCGCTTCTAGGTCGCCGGAGCTTCGCCGGCGGCGTGTGGACGCGGCCGCGGATGCCGAGCGCGGCGTGGACGATTCCGGCGCGGACGCGGCGTCCCGGTAGGCGCGCTCGGTGAGGATGGAGGGGAGGCGACGTCGAAGCTCGCCGGGACCTTCGATCTGGACGGGGAGGAGCGGAGCGGCGTGGGCGCGCGTCGGCGGCGGCGGCGACCTCGGCGTCGCGCGGGAGAGAGAGGGGGAGGGGAGGGATTCGTGGATGATTTTCCAGTGTGGTCCCTGGGTTTTTTGGAAATTGCGTTTAGGTCCCTCTCTTCGAGAAAGTGAGGGTTGCGGGAAAATTTCTGGACTCGCGAGTTGTTTTTTGCAAAATTGCGGGGTGACCGGTGGGCGACCGGCTGGAACCGGCGTCGGGCGACGTGTCAGCGCCTGATTGGTAGAAATTCGGTGTGAATAGTAGCGCGCGCTGGGGGCTGGCGTGGTCGTCTTCTAGCCGTCGGATCGCGCGGATCGGATTCCTAAAAGCCGGTGACGTGGCCTGAGGGATGTGGGGTGATTCTTTTCCGCTTTTATATATAGATCTATGAGGGGATGAGGTGAGGTGCGAACGAACCACCAATTCATATAGAAACTCCCATTTTATAGATAGATACTCTCATTTAATAGTATAGATAGTTAAGATATGCTCTCGATTTTTTCCTTCTAATATAAGGCAAATTTATGATTACCTTTCTTTTTGGTGGATAAGGGATAAGGATAAGGTGGCATTAACCAGTAACTCCCATTTAACAGTATAGATAGTGGCCGGGTGGTGGCGTTGGAAAGAATACAAACATGAGCTTGGCACAATCCTTACGATGGAAACCATAGAGCTTCTTGCACTCCTCGCCGCCGTGCTCTTCTGCCTAGCCGTCCTCAAGCGAAGCACCAGTCCTGCCATCGAGGTGGTCAGGGACCCTGCCGTCGTCCACCACCTCCTCAATGAGGTCCCCAATAGCCGGCCGAACGCTGGCCTTTTCATGGCTCTGGCAACATGGACTGGTGGCCCCAAACGGACGGAGTCCATAACGACAGCGGCCTACGGCTCGCACTGGCGGTCGCTCCGGTCCAACCTCACGGCCGGCTTCCTCAACCCCTCACGCATCACCTCCCTCGCCCCGCTGCAGCGGGATGCGGTCGAGGACCTCATCACCGGATTGTCCGCCGCCGCCGGAGAGGTGGTCATACGGGAGCACCTCGACCGTGTCATCTTTGCGCTGGCCGCGCGGATGTGCTTCGGTGACGGCGTGGAGAAGAAGCGCGTGCGCGCCATGCAGCACGTAATGGAAGAGCTCAGGCAGGCCATGGACAACACGGTCTCGTTTGACGGCTCGACACTGGGCAAGATCACGCACTGGAGGTGGCTGCGCCGCTCCTGGGCGTGTTTGTCTCGCTGGGCGAGCTGGTGCGCCCACTCATCGCGGCAGCGCGAGCAGGGGACTCTCGATCCACTGCGTACTTGGACTCGCTCTTCGACCTCCGCATCCCCAACGACGATAGCGCTAAGCGTGCCCTGGACGACGACGAGATCCTGGGCCTCGTGGCCGAGTTCATGGTCACCAACACGGGGATGATCGCGGCCTGCATTGAGTGGACGCTCGCGAACCTCGTCATCCAGCCAGAGGTCCAGAAGAAGCTACGACGCGAGATCGACGAGGCCGATGCGACGGGGGGCCTCTTCTCCGAGAAGGAGAAGGGCATGCCGTACCTACGCGCCATCGTGCTCGAGAGCCTGCGCGTGCACCCGCCTTCGCCTTTCGTGGCGCGCGGCGTGCATGACGTCGCGACCGGCGGGCTGAGGAAGAGGCTCATCTTCATACTGCGGGACATCGGGAGGCACGGGAGCTCGTGGACGGAGCCCGACCGGTTCAGGCCGGAGCGGTTCCTGCCGGGAGGAGAGGCGGAGGACGTCGGCCACATGCCGGGGCGGAGCGAGGTGAGGATGATGCCGTTCGGAGGCGGGAGGAGGTTTTGCCCAGGCTCCGGCCTTGCGATTCTGGAGATCAAGCTCTTCTTGGCCACGCTCGTGGGACGCTTTGAGCTGGCGCCGCCCAGCGGCGGCACCGTCGACCTAACGGAGGTGGACAGGTTCAACAGCGTGATGAAGAAGCCGCTCCGTGTGCGACTTATTCCGCGCACATTGCCCTAGCTATGGATAGCTCATGCTTATGCGTGGCCTAAATTATAGTACTACTATGTCTACTATCTACAATAAGAAGTAAATATATGAGTGCTCGTTTGGTAGCCATCATCTCGGGATGGAATCGAGGAATTCAATTGAGATACCATACCTAACGACTTTGCCTGTCATGGAATTGAAAACTTCGTTTCAATTGGAATTCAAGTGAGTGTCTTGGTATGTTAAGTCAATTCATGTCTCTAAACATATCATTTCATTTCTACCAAAGTCAAGTGAGTGTAATTTCATTTTATTTCTGCCTAATAATGAATTGAAATGAGGGGTGTCAAACAAGCTCTAAGTGATTGTAGTACTATCTTTTTTTCTCAACTGGGCTAACTCTCAACTATGTCTACTATCTACAGTAAGGAAATGGTCAGCTAATACATCTTCACTTCTCTTGTGATATATATGTTTTCTTCTGTTTATGTGGTATTAAATGTTTTCCTCTTATGCCATGGGTCCAGAAAGGAGCTCATACACTGGTCTGATGGGGAAATAACGAAATAAAATCGGCATGCATAAATGACTAAATGTACGTTCAGAATAAAATCGGTGGTTGCTCATGTTTAGACCATAGTTTAGCCTTCATACCCACGGATATAGTTGTATCTATCAAATGCAAGAGAGAGATAGTGGTGGGCAGCTCAATCGCGAAACTTATTTTTTGGCATGGAACACTCGTATTTCATTGAGACACGGTTAAATCGCCGGTCACCAACTCACCATACATAATTAGGGAAGTCCGTCATCCATATGACATGGTCTCCCTGGACTCCACCTACACCCAAGGCAGCAAGTTTATGAACCAGCCTACTACAATTTCTAGGGACATAATTCATTCAAGCTTCAATAAAGTTTAGCTGCGGCCTAAACTTCATGTTGCTGATTAAGATGCCAATCAGAAAAAGGAATAATCAGATGTCGTCAACGCACACATTCTTCAGGTTAAAGCAGTCCGTTTCGAAAATCACTCTTCCCATTCCCTTATGATCGGCAATCTGAATTGCATTCGAGAGAGCACTCGCCTCGGCATGCATGGCATCAGACATCATATTCAGAGCTTTCCATCCGATGGCAAAACCCGAATTTCCTGTAGAATTTCAAGAGCATATTGGCACGGTAGCAGCTTCAAACGCACGCACGTCTTCCAGCTGAAGGCCTTGCCATACCTTCTTGGCATATTTGCATTTGAGAAACAAGTGTACTCCGTCTTCGAAGAACCTGTAGCACACAACACACCTAGTATCGACCTCGACTCCCCATCTCGCAATATTCATGTTCAAACGTGTAACTGATGCGCGGCTAACATGTCCAAAATTTTCCACCAGCTTTGGTTCTGCACTTACCTCACGTTTCAGTTTACCATACTACTCTGATTATTATAATCCAAAAAAGATACTAGTGAACCTTCATTGTCGTTGTCGTTGTCGTCGTCGTACCATTAGTAAGCTCTTGGTGGGATTTGTTGAAATGCCAGTCGAAAATCTCATGATGTAATGCTAGGTATGGAATTTATTAGCGACTCGTTATCCTGATCATTGCAAGTGTTTCTTTTTTACCGTTAATCTGTTGTTTTAACCGTTAATCTGTTGAGTCATTTTATCGGGCGAAGCTCCCCTTTGGGCAAGGTAGGACGGCCACCCTACCTTGATTTTTTGGCGAACATGTTTTTTCCTGATCAGTTTGAGTGGCCGTACCTTAAAAATACAGCATGGAATCGATTCGGAACCGAAAACAATGACTAGATCTAATCTAATCTAATCTAATTGAAAACTACGTCTTTCTATTTACAATAGCTAATTATCAATCAAACAAAATTTGGCTCTAAACATATCATAGTTGTGCTATTTAAGGAGGGTTTAATGATGTGAGAACATGTTTACTGAATTGGAGAAATGATAGTTCATAGCCCCTCTTAAAAGGTGTCAAGACGTAGAAAATGATTTGAAGATCTTAGCGATTGTCATGATATTGGAAAGGTATATCATGGTTCTCATGGTTTATCCTCTCCGAGTTGGCATTCCTTTTACTGATTGTGACGAAAACAGTTGAAAGAAACTTTTGGGCGAGAAAAATCATCAGGACCGAGTTGCGAAAAATATGTCATTGCATGATGGCTTATTGATGATCTTTTTAAAAAGTAGAGATTTTTCTTTAACATGTTTTTAGGTTTTACTTATATTTAAATATGTTTATAATTTTATTGTACTATAAGTGATCATGAATATAATATATAGTGTTAATGTCTCGGCACTATTTCAGTCTTTGCATCATTTAATCCGAGTTTGCCTGACCTCAATTTTTTTCATCCTTCACGACTTGGTTGTAGACAGTCCATCTAACAAGAGGCCCAGCCCATCCCAAATCAAAATCGGTACACAAGGAATCACACTTTGCATGCATGCTGCTTGCGCTTTGCAGTGTAGTGCAAAGAAAGAAGACTTACTTTGCCTTTTTTTCCTACTTCAAAAAGTAAGGAGTTTATTTGTTTTCTATGAGAAAAGAAAGGAATAATTTTTGTTCCTTTATGGGCTTATGGCATACATGTACAGACCGACACATATTTGTTGTTATGCTTGCTATCCTAGGGATGGAATTGCATCAACAACTTTGACGTGTGATGACCGAAATAAGAAAGATGTTATATGATGGAAACAAAATAGATTACTCACCAAGCTAATCATCATCCATCTTTCCTTTGTATTGTTCCGTCGAGTCATAGAGACAAAATAGATTACCTCACTACCCAGCTAGTACTAATCCCACACTAAGCCAAACCTCACACTTGGCTGGACCTCACTACCCAACTACTTTTCGCGTATATGTTCCTCCGTTCGAATTATTTCTCGGCATCTCGCAACCAATATTAGTTCCTGGCTGATGCTTACATGAAAAAACCACACGCACTTTGAAGATTATGTACACTTCAGATTAATTTACAATATTACGAACTTGATTCCAGGGGCGGAGACAGGGGGGCTAGCAGGGGCTAGACCCCCCCCCCCCCCCCCCCCCCCCCCCCCCCCCAATGACCCCCCAATGGATCGCCCCCCTCAATGCTACTTGGGCTAATATAGTAGTGTATTTGCGCTAATGGCCGGAGATTAGCAAATAATTAATTGGCCCATGGTTAATTGATTCAGGACATGGACAGCGAACTGAAACCCAGTAGCCCATCTTCCAATCTTGGCCTTGGTTCCCTCAGCATCAAAAGTTGTTTTGCACCTGGACCTGGCCAGACCTCAACTCGATCGATTGATCCATTTGTACGTTCCCCTTTGAAGGCGTCTTGCTAGGCACCGCTTGCCGCCGCCAGCCGCTCGTCACCTACATACGCAGCCGCCAGTCTCTCGTCGCCGAGAACAGGATACGGCCTGGCCGGTTCGATGCTTAGCTGCTCTGGCGTTTCATCTAGCGCGTCCGCCGACCCCAACCAGTGTGCAACATATATGATAACTGCCTCAGATAGTCAAACAAAATGTCCATACCTGTAACTAAAAAATGAAGAGAGATACACCAACGATTTGTCACATTGTCATTTTTTATATTTACGCTATATTTAAGATATCATGTTATAGTATCTTATGTGATGTTCACTCCTGTATATACCAAACCGGCACATGTTTGCAATCATAATCCTTGCTATCCTACCTGACGTGTGACGCTAGAAAGAAACAAAAAGAATACAATGATATGGAAACAAAATAGAGTGCTCACCTACCTAGTCATCATCTATCTTTCCTTTGTTTTGTTCCATGGAGTCACAAGGACAAAGACAGTGACGGAGATGGAGTAATCCCGCGCTCTAAGCCAAAACTCACACTTGGCTGGACCTCACTATCCAACTACTTCTTGTGTGCGCTCCTCCGTCATTTTGACTATTTATCTATATATAATCTAAAAATATCATTTGTCTATATCTAACAACCTCCAGATATTAGTTCTTAATTAGCGGATGCTTACATTATTACTTTATTTTTTGAACTAATTCATATTACACTCATTCAAAGGATTCTAAAAAAGTTTGAATGACCCGTCCCATCTCCTATACTTTTTTTTACCACAATCCAACCCAAAATTAACAACACTTGGGAAGTAATGGTATTTATTGACGTGCAACACAAGTGTCATTCAATAATAAGATATGGAAGGCATGGAATATCGATCATAGGATCGTTGCTAAGCAGCCTCTCGTTGTCACCATTGATGAGAGCATCCTGGGCCCATGTTAAATTTGATGGATCGAGCAAAAGAGTGCGTCGTTTCGACATGCGCAATAACATCGAGTCACTACAGCAAAACGGATAGTTGTCTACGGCTAAATGTATGCAGACGACATTTTGTCGGGGCCGTCGGCATATATGGTTGTATGCCTATGGCTTTATAAAAGCCGTCGGCATACGTTTGGCCGTCGGCATATACTTTGTATGCCTACGGCTTTTTAGAAAAGCTGTCGGCATACGTATGGCCGTCGGCAACTATGTTGTATGCCTACGGCTTTTCAGAAAAGCCGTAGGCATATGTTTGGCCGACGGCATATAAGTCTGCATCCGTTACCAAGCTGACGGCGCCACCTATACGCCGACGGCCACCTTATTTCGGCCGTCGGCATACAATTTTTTGAGTATTTTTTCATTTTTTTATTTTTTTTTTGAAAAAACGGTCAAAATGGCCGCCATGTCAATTCATTGAAAGGGGTCGAATTATTCAAAACTATCAACGGTTCTGTGATATAACCACTACTTGTGTAACTTAAAATTATTTTTGTAAAATTTTCAGAGCAAACTATCACACACTTGTAGTTCAAATTTGAATTACTTTTGGAAAATAGACATAAATTCGTTTGAATAGGAAAAATTAGGTAGAAATCGAGAAAATTCCTAATATTTCTGGATTATCCATCAAATATCGTCTACTTTGTGAGATATTTGGATGGGTGCCATTTTGCACCATATTTTTTGTACTTGCTTCACAAAAAATGTCATTTTTGACACTTAAACAAAGGAAAATGATATTTATATAAGTAATTTGAAAAAACTCAGTTCTGCAACATTGTTTGTAATATCAAGATACAGCTATGTGTCAAATATGGACACATTATCACAAACTATGCCACGGGAATGATCATAGCTAGGTCATTTGATTCGAAACTTATACATGTTTATAGATGATTGATCTTTTTGTGAAGAAGTTTTTTAAAAACTTTGTCAAAACTCAAGTTTATCATTGATCCTATCAACTAATACACATAAAATGACTCCATGCCAAAGGATTTCTTGTTTTGACTATATTTTCACTTTCTTTTATTTTTTGAAAATATGGTCAAAATGGCAACCATGGATGTTCATTGAAAGAGGTCGAATTTTTCAAAACTATCGATAGTTCTGTGATATAATCACTACTTGTGTAGCCTAAAATGATTTTTGTAAAAAAAATTAGAGCAAACTATCACACACTTGTAGTTCAAATTTGAATTACTTTTGGAAAATAGGCATAAAGTCATTTAAATAAGCGAAATTAGGTATAAAGCGAGAAAATTCCTAATACTTGGGGATAATCCATAAAATATGGACTAGATTGTGTGAATAATTGATGATTGCCATTTTGCACCATATTTGTGGTACTTGCTTCGGTAAATTCCTTTTTTATTTTTCAGAAAATAAATAACAAAACAGAAAAAAACTGGATGGTCAGCCAGCCGGCCGAACTGGGCCGACACAGCCCTATCTAGGCCCACCTAAGCCTTCCTCTCTTTAACCCTAATCCCCAGCCACACACACCACACACGCACAACACGCACGCACTCCCCATCTCCCCCTCCCCGCCCACACGCACGCGCCGCCGGCGCACCCGGGAGCACCCCCGGCCGGCGACCCCCCTACCCCCGCGTCCCCGCCGTCCTGGCAGATCAACCCGGCCTCCCCTCAGAGCGGCGCCGGCTTTCCCGCGGCTGGCGAGCCCCTCCGCGCCACCAAGCTCCCTCGATCCCCTTTCTCTCATTCGTCTCGCCGGCCGCCGCCTCCCCGTTTTGCATCAGCCGGCGTCCGTTCGCCAAGGAGACCAAGCAGCTGCAGAAGGTGCGGATCCACTCCACTCCACCCCGATGGCACCGGCGTCGCCGTCCGACTGCAGCCAGCAGCCCCGCGCGGCGGCCTCCGCTGCTACGTCGAGCATACCTCGACGCGCGGCGCTCCGTCGAGCTAGCCGGACCGTGGCGCGCGCGTGGCCTAGGGTTTCCGTGGCGGCGCTACATGCCGGCGACGGGTCTCCGGCCACCAGGACGTCGACGGCGCCAACGCGAGCATCGTCGGACGTCGTCCACCTCGCGCCGCTTTGAGGGGTCGCCTCCTCGGAGGAGGGATCGGCGCTGCGCGGCGTTTTTCCCGGCTGGATCGTCGATTCGGCTGCTGCTGCCGGCTGTCTTTGAACCCGACCACGGCCTCGAGCTGCTCCTTCCACTGGTCATCATCACTTCGCTCGTAGCAGGTGAGACCACCAGTTCCTCGATCTGCTCTCCTTCCAGTCAAGGCCATATGTTTATCACAAGCTTCATCTCCTTAATTGGAGAAGCCACTAGCCCACTAGGACGATTGTAGTTTGTAGTGCGACACATGACTTTTTCTTGGATGGTGTATCAAGGGAATTTGCTGGTCATATCACTTAGTGGCAACAAATAATTTTGTTTATTGATTTAGAGGCGCATATGCCGGCTCATTTATCTGGACATGTACATAACAGAGGTGTATATTAATGTTTCCCTTCATTATTTAAGCTGTACAACATCAAATATAGCAATGTATTGAGTTTGAGATGGATTGTTATCCTTTGTTTTGCAATCGCACACGTAGTGCTATCAGCTGTTTGTTTCTAGCTTTGACATGGCAGGAGCTAACTTTAGCTGTGGTGATACATTTGGTATATGCAATCAATTTTTTGCTAAAGCATCGTGTTATGCATAAGCATCGTGTCCAAAGCAATATCCTTAGTTGTTGGTGATTGATCTGTCTTATCATTTGTTCTGTATGGGGTGGTGCCTCTTTTAAGCCTTTTGTTTGGTATATTATTTTCCTGCATTCATGTTCATTTTGGAATTTTTGAACGAGCTTTCATGTTTATTCATCTTGCTCCTGCTTGTGCAGACAAGGAGAAAGAACTTGGGATGCACATGGGTTGCTGCTCGGTGGTGATGAACTGATGATTGCTGCTTCGACTACCCTAGCTGCCAACCATGGCCTTTTCCGCCTCGGTGCTCGTGAGTACTGCTTAGTCTGTGAGGGATGATGTTCAACGTACATGATAATTATAGCTAGTTGTACTGTCTAAATAAAAAAAATTGATGTTCACTTGTAGGTAATGTTTGTGGTTCTAGCTATGGAACATGGTAGGTATTTCACTGGATGTTTTTGCTTGTTCAACCTATCGAACATGGTAGGTATTTCACTGGATCTTTTTGTTTGTTCAACCTATCGAACATGGTAACAACACAAGGATCCTAATGACTCAACTAATACCGAGTATTAACAAGAATCTGGATTTTGATGTGAAGCATGGAACGTGTTTGTAAATGCATGGTTGTCGAATCTTGTGTATGTATTTTGTAATCATCTCATATGTAATATGATTGAGGTAATACCGCTGCTGGGCAAGGCTGTTTTCTGTATTTCATATATTGGTTGCCAGTATTTTCTGTAAATTGGTAGCCTATTTTTGCTTTTTTTTTTGTTTCTGGTCATCAAGTATGCCGACGGCTTTTGCCCTCGGCATACACGTGGACGGAAGTGGACTAGGAGGTGCCACGTGCTGGCTATATGCCGACGGCCGACGCCGTCAGATGGCCGTGTCCAGTAGTTTGTATGCCGACGGCTTTTGTATGCCGACGGCCACAGAAAACCGTCGGCACTGATGTGTATGCCGACGGCTTTTGTATGCCGACGGCATTATGCTTATATGCCGAGGGAGCAGAAGACGAAGGCTTTTGCCGTCGGCATACATATTTTGCCGTCAGCATACTGTATGCCGACGGCATTTGGCTGTAGGCAACTATCCGTTTTCCTGTAGTGAGTGTAGTGCATGTGAAAATCAAGACTAGGATATTACTCATAGAGATTCGATTGGGACCCATCTGCATATTTTTTTAAAAAGCAACAATGAAAAAAAGTCTTGTTTGATAACCATGAATAAAAATGCAGACACACCTCGCCCCGTGGGGTAAAATGAAATAAAATGTGGATGAACACAACATGATTGTGATATCCGCTGAGCCAAAAAAACTAGCAAATTACCGCTGGCGGGCGCCTAAATCGTCCGCCAGCGGAAAGTGCAATACCGCTGGCAGGCACCCCACACCGTCTGCCAGGGGTAACTTTATCACAAACTATGTGTTGGGAATTGACATATAACTTGGTCATTTGGTTCGAAACTTTATAGATATTTATACATGATAGTGCTTTTTGTGAAGAATGTTTCTGAAACTTTTGTCAAAAATCAAGTTTTACGAGACATAACTTGGTCATTTGGTTCGAAAATAAGTTGTACGAGACATATTATTAAACAAACATTGCAACTTACGCAGACAACAAGAAAAGTGGTAGTAGCGACAACACAACATAAATTGAAAAAGAAAAGTCATCTGCCATCGACACAGCCTCCCGCATCATGCACTCTTCCTCTTCGACGATGCTTCACCCTTGTCCTTCGACGATGCCGCACCCTTGCCCTTCGACGCCGCCACCGCCGCAGCAGCTTTCTTGCTCGCTTCAGTCGGCATGAAGATATCATCTTCATCCTCGCTCTCCTCGACCCATAAAATCGGTTTACGAAGAGCATCCAACATATCTGCTTCACTCCTATATGTTACCTTCTTCTTCTGCCACCTAGCATGCAGCCTCAGAAGTTCTTTTTCTATTTCCTTCCAATTCCTACATGGCCACCCATGCCTAACTAGCTTCGCTGATAGCTCACGGAGATGAGGTGGATGACTAACAATATCCTCGAATGTGATCTCCTTATTGTCTACCTTGAACTCGGCCGTAAACCTCAAAAGTAGTGCCGACATTCCTCCCGGGAAACTACCATCTGAAGGAAATCTCGACATGTTCGAGTGAGTGGACTAGAATGCTTACCAACCTCAGTGCGCAGGAGTTTTAATGGGCCGAGATGAGAAGAATTGGCGGGAGAAACAGGCGGGAGATAGGCCAGCGGGAAAAAAGGGTGGGAGGAAAAGGGCGGGAACAATTGACCGGGAAACAAATTTTACTCGAAAAAAAAACCCATGCACTAGTCGTCTTCGTCAAAGACGACTAGGGATTATCGTCTTTGTTAAAGCCGATTAAGTCTTGTCGTCCTTGTTAATGCCGATAGCTGCATTTTTGTCACTTAAAAAAAGAGAACTGATATTTATAAAAATAATTTGTAAAATTATTTTGAAATACACACATGTGTTTCAAATGTGTTTGGAAATGAAAAATGTTTTTGAAAAGATAAAGGAAAAAATAGAAAAACAGAAAAAAAAACCTTACCACTGGCGGACAAGGCTGCTGTCCGCCAGCGGTAAGGTGGCCCCAAAAATTATAAGCCCGGGCCCACCCCTTCGCTCTCTTCTCACCGCGTGTGGCCCCCAAATCCCCCAAATCAAACCCCAACTCCCGCGCCGCCCCAATCTCTCTCCCCAACTCCCGCGCCGCCCCATTCCCCACGCCGCTACCGCCCTCCTTTCCGCCGCCGACGACCCCCCTCTCGCGCCGGCCGCTCCTCGGACCTCCTCCTTCCGTTGTCTGCCGCCACCATCGAGCGCCAAGCCGCCGCCGCCGTGCACGTCCCCGAGCGCGCCCACGTACGCCGCCGTCGTGCACGTCCCCGAGCGCCCCGCGTCGACCCCTGCACCACCGTGACCTCCTACGTCGACCCCTGCACGCCGTTTCCTCCTACATCGCAGCTCAGCCCGCCGCCCCATGGTTCGGCCGCACCCTCCCCTTCTTGTATCTAGCACCCACAAGGTGTTTGTGAAAATGTCTAGCCCAATTTGTGAAGTTCAAAATTAGTTTTTAGGTGATTGTTTAGTTCAAAATGGTGATGGTGGCTGTGAACGCAGTCTTGTGATGGTGATTAATTTGTTGTGCTTGTGTGGTGGCTGCGATTGCGGCCTTGTGGCTATGTATGAAATGTTTGCAGGTACCCTAGAGACCCTTGAGATTGCCGGAATGTTGATTAATTTCCATTCCGGCAAATTCGGGTGCTCCATATGCCATAATTTTAGCAAAGGTCATGCCGAATTTTTTCGTGAAATTTGGCATGACTTGCTAAAATTATGACATATGGAGTAACTGAAGTCATTTGAAGTCTCAAATGGTTTCATGGGTATATGCAAACTTTTCATCACCACCCAAGTGAATTTTTTCTTATAGTGTTGTTTTACTAACTACGATTTTTTGTGTGTGCGAAGATGGCTAACAATATGGAGGCCGGGACTTCTCGAGGTGGAGTCAACAAGGAGCCGGAGGATAATTATTTGATGATGGTTCGGAAGTCAATCGATGCCGAGCTGGATGCCGACGATGACGAGACCACATCTGGTGACGGCGGAGGTGGCCACGAGACCACATCTGTGACGGCGGAGGTGGCCACGAGACCACATCTGCTGGCGGCGGAGGTGGCCACGAGACCACATCTGCTGGCGAAGAAGGTGGCAACGAGACCACATCTGCTGGCGGATCCCAGCGTGAACGTAAGCCAAGGCGCCCAAACAGGCTCCCTAGCGGTCGACTGACATTTACGGAGGTGAACTCAGATGGGATTCCTACGCAGCCAAAAAAATATGCAAAAGGGTACGGCTTAGCCTTGGGATGCATTGTGCGGGACTTCGGCAACATCAACCAGGAGAACATAAGGGATAAAGAGAACTCACATGTGGCCACACTCCTTATTTCCAAGTTGCACGCATCGTACTCTTTCCCGAAAGAGTACGACGACAATGATATCAAGAAGAATATCGTAAACACATACGCCCTCGGCAAGTTCAGCAAAGCCTTTTCAACTTGGAGATCAGAAGTGAGAAAGGCCATTCTTAATGGTGATGATTACGATAAGATCAACGCCAAGTGGCCCTCCATTTCTGAAGAAGAGTACAACATTTTCAAGGATAAACAAGGCCTAGCTTCAACAAAGGCGCTATCCCTGTGGGGGAAAAAGATGCATGGGAAGAATTTAGGTCCCCACAATCTCGGATGTCGTGGATACGAGGGGGCGGAAGATGTTTGGGCAAAGCAGGACAGAGAAAGGAAAGGGGAAGACCCCTATGCCAAGATCAAAGACCCGTTGGCGAAACGATATATCAGATCCCATTACAGGGAAGATCCCAAGAATAAAGGGGAACTTCTCTTGAACGCGACAGTCAAGGAACTTGAGAAGGAAATTCTGGAAGAAGAACAACTTGCTCAATCTCAAAGCGACTCATCGTCTGTGACGAAGGCCCCGTGGGACACCTCTTTTCACAGGGTGATGAACAAGAGAAAGAATTTGGAGGTGACACTTCCGCCGCATCGTGGCCGGGTGATCGGGGCCGGAGTCGGTCGCAAACGGTCACATTACTACCCCGAGTCCAAGGAGGAGCGTCATGATAGGAAGGCGGTTTCCATGCAGGCCACCATCGACAGCGCAGTGACAAAGGCCATCGCTGCCCTCCTTCCGACCATGCAGGCCACCATGTATGAGTCGTTTGGGAGTTGGCTTGAGGGGGGGAAAAAGGACCTAGGCCCGTTCCCAGCTTACCAAACAGCATAATAGCTAGCAACAACTCCATCAATGTTCCACCCGCCAACCCTAATCCTGACAGATACGAACAAACGCCACCCGCCAACCCTAATCCTGACAGATCCGTACATCGCACCGCGGATCGTAGCAGCCCTTCCATCTCTTGCACGCCGGGGGCCGTCCCCGGTCCGTCGCCATTAGACGAGCTCAACGCCCTCACGGTAATTTAATTAACCATGTTATATATTACTTCATTCTTGCATGGCACCCTATCTAACGCCTTACTTGTGAACGGTGAACAGGCCGACCATACAAGATGCACTTTGCTCCTAATTGTGGACGGTGAGCTGAAGGAAGTGGCACAAGCAACCGTCGAGACACCACTTAACCGCATCCATCACAACCAGCCTATTTCTGATGAATTTTATAAGGTTTCATTGGCTCGGGTGTTCCAGGGTTGTGGTTTTTTGGATCCTCCAACTCAACCCCTCGAAGCCGAAAGCGAGTTAAGCCTAGAGCAATGCTTGATTTGGCCCCTGCTATGGCCAAAATCACTAATTCGTTTGGACCCTTCCGGGTCGACGCCAAGCCAAGAAAAGGCCACTCCACCAGCTGAGCCCGCGATAGAGGACAATGTTAATGAAGACCCCATTGACTACCTCAATTTTTTGGACAACGTCAGTCCTCTTGATCAACCTGACCGTGATCTGATGGTGAATAGTCTGTGCCTACTCTCCCTGAGAAACATAATTGCACAAAGCGTCTATTCAGTTCTCAACCAACGCCTGAAGCTCAGCCATCTGACGGTCTCAGCCAGGGCACACTCAATGATGTGCTCAAACAGACGATAGCTAAGCAGCCTAGGAAGGCGGTGTCGAAAAAAAGGAAGCAACATGCTCTTGATGAGTCCATGAGCCAGCCAGTGCCGGGATCTAAGTTGAAATCGCGCCGAGTTCAAGACAGGATAACCATCCCCGATTGGCATGCTACTCATGTGATGGCTAAACCGATCCTGCCGCCGAAGTGGTCCTGTTGTTTGTCTGGGGACATGAAGATGCTACATGAAAGTGTTCTTTATTCTGAGAACAAACTTCTCAGAGAATCACGTAACGTATACCCGCTTTACATAGCAAAGGTACCAAAGCTTATGGGTTTTTTCCATGAAACTCCCGGAGACATGCTCTTTGTGAGATTTGATGACATATTTGACATGTACCACATGAAAGCACTCAGCCGATCCATGGTCCGCCTGTTTGTGCTAAGTATGGCGCGCCAGCTCATTAATGATAAAAACTCGGACATCATGATAATCGACCCTACTACATGTCCGACTGCTTCGTGAACACCACTACGGGTAGGACACGCGTGACAAAGTTCATCGAAGATATCTTCGTGGCGAATAGTACCAAGAACATCTTTCTCATGCCTTACTTTCCCAAGTAAGTCATTACCTTGCCGCCATAACATCTATTCGTACATTTTCATCGTTAACTTTGCATAAGTGAGAATGATGGTCTCTTTTCATTGTTTTGTGCAGTAACCAAGACGGCACACTCATCGTTCTGTACCCTAAAGAGTCGTTTGCCATCTATCTCGACGCGGGTAGTGATGAGAAGAAAGACTACAGGCACATCAGTAGTGTTCTCGATGATGCTCTCAACGGTTACTGCTTTCTAAATGAAGGCATCCTAAGAAGAACTAATAATAAGAGAGGCAAGATGGCATTCACCCACAAAGTGGATCTAACCTGCATCAAGAAGGCGCATGGCAGTCCGACGGACGCCTGGTATGTCATCTATCTAATGCAGCAGTTCATACGGAGTCACCGAAGACTAGAATTTCCAGTTGCTATGGATAAATGGTGCAAGGAGCTGGCGAAAACCACTGATGCTGATATCACGCAAGAGTTTGCTCTAATCCAGAAGTCGTTTGCTGCAATAATCGTCAGGGATGTTTGTCGTGACACGCCACCAGGGTTGTTCTACTACCAAGGTGCAACACCATCTAACGTTGATCTACAAAATCGCATAGCACAACAGTGTGACTACATGCCATTCAACTCTTTGAATGGTTCTGAACCGTTCCCGCCGAAGCCAATGTCAAAGCCGACCAAGATGATCAAGAACTGAAGGTGTGTTGACGATTTAGTACTCTTGTTAAATTAAATTGCCTAGCTCTAGTTTACACCATCTTTCTTAAATTGCCTAGCTCTAGTCTTCCAATAATACTTCATTCTTTTACAATGCCGATGATTAAAATGATGTGGCGCACTATATGAATCCTGATAGTTTTGTTGAACCTTGTATCATGCACACATACAAGTTGTGTGCCTCCTACTTGGTTCCACAAAGCTATCAGGATTGCTTGTGTGTTTCCAATAATATTCTAAGTATGAGGCATAATATTTTTTTGAATCTTGTTTTCTCTAAGTCTTCCAATAATACTTCATTCTTTTACAATGCCGATGATTAAAATGATGTGGCGCACTATATGAATCCTGATAGTTTGTTGAACCTTGTATCATGCACACATACAAGTTCTGTGCCTCCTACTTGGTTCAACAAGGTTATCAGGATTCCCTTGTGTGCTTCCAATAATATTCTAAGTATGAGGCATAATATTTTTTTGAATCTTATTTTCTCTAAGTCTTCCAATAATACTTCATTCTTTTACAATGCCGATGATTAAAATGAGGTGACACTATGTTATTTAGGGGTGTTGTGAGTGAGACCTGTAATATGCAAGAAAACATATCTTCTGCATCATACTGGCTCACTCACACCATCCCTGAATTTGTGTGTCCAATCTATTATATGAGGCATTCTTTCGAGTTGGCTTAGTTTATTTCTCTACTTTGTTTATTTCTGCACGACATGTGAACAATTTAGTTGCCTAGATAACATTTCTATTTGCCTTTTGTGTATACAGATGAAGAAGTGGGAGAGTATCACGAGGAGGCGGAGATAAAGACTTGAAGCCACTGAAAGAGAGCAACAACAACCGATGATCGAAACCAACTCATCGCGCCCTCTCTTAAACTTTGTGGTTCTCTATCTTTTATGTGATGTATTTGTGTATGAGAACTTATTTTCGTACTACTATGGTTTGTAATGCATGTGATAATGAACTAATGTATTTGTGTATCACAATTTGGTCATTTGTATGTGGAATTATTGTAATTTTGGTCGCTTGTACCTGAATATACTGTATTTATATTCGATATACTGCTGGAATACGATTTTCTGGAAAAATAATAATACCACAAAACAATACCGCTGGCGGACACAGAGGCGTACCGCTGGCGGACAGCGCTTCCAGAACCCAAACCAGCGACTAGTACCGCTGGCGGCCGTGGTGGCTTACCACTGGCGGGCGCTTGCCAGCCAGCGCTGTGGCAGATAACGATGGCGGGCGAAAATTGTGCCCGCCAGCGGTAACCAGCCTTACCGCTGGCGGACGGCCGCCCGCCAGCGGTAATTATTACCACTGGCGTAATGATCGCTGGCGGGCGCCCGCCCGCCAGCGGTAGGCCATTTCCGTCCGCCAACGGTAGGCCTTTTCCTACTAGTGATATAAGCATTTTCAAGAGATAGTACCACTAAATGCGAGTGCAAACCCTACTAACCTATTTGATTTGGACGGGTTCATTGCCATATGGCACTCTTGGACATCACCGAAACAAGCAAGAAAACCAACTAATAGAAACGAAGCAAAATTAATAAGACCAGTCGCAATCCACCTCTCGTTGTCCCTAAGGGAGGAGATAGGTCCATGATAATTTAGATGGACAAGAAAATAATATGGCACATTTCGTCATGGGAAAACATATGGTAAAATATAATAAGGATTAATTTTCATAAGTCTTCCTAGGCAGACTATATGCTTATTTCTAAACAAAAACAAACAAAACTATGACACTACACCCTTATTGTAAACCAAATGAAATGTTGCATTTTACGTTATTTAGTGGTTCACCTCTCGTATATAAATTCCAACCGCAAGTTTTCTAAAACGTACCAAATGCGATAGACAGACAAATCGAAAAGCGAAAGAAGCGCCGGTCATACTATTGGTCATTTTCAGTGTAATCTTTTCTCTTTTTTAAACTGCTAATCTGTAGGCAGTTATCCAATGTTATATGCAGTTCTTTTGCCGGGCCTGTTCATATCACATTGTGGCTTTCCTAAAAGGCCTGAAGGACCGGCCCGGCCTAGCCCAAATACAATTCGGTGCAAAGGAGTCACATTTTTCATACGGACCGACACTTAATTGTTGTCATGCTTGCTATCCTAGGGATGCAATTGCATCATCAACGTGACGCGTCGATGACAGAAAAAAAAAGGAATAGTAGAATGAAAACAAAATAGAGTACTCACCTGCCTAGTCATCATCTATCTTTCGTTTGTTTGTTTCATGAAAGTCACAAGGACAAGGATGTGAGTATGTGACGGAGATGAATCCCACACTCTCAGCTAGGGCTGGAATTAAAACTCGAAACTCGCGAGTTAAACGAGTAGCTCGGAACTCGACTCGGCTTGGCTCGAACTCGTTACTAAACGAGCCGAGCCGAGTTTTCATTTTTTACGTTAAACGAGTTCGAGTTAAACGAGCCGAGTTCCGAGCTACTCGTTTAGCTCGTTTAACTCGGTAAAAAAAGTCAGCTACCTAATTCTTGTCTTTGTGGCCAATTTAGCCTGATTTTTATAGTTTAACGACTAGATATTACTTGATAGTGTCATTTTATCATTGATTGTTATGATAGTTACATCATACATGACCAAATATTTAGAAAGAATTATCTATAAAAATATAATAATACATGTCAATAGTTTTACCGAGCTAAACGAGTTAAACGAGCAAACTCGCGAGTTTAGCGAGCCGAGCCGAGTTCTAATTCTGGACTCGTTTGTTAAACGAGTCGAGCCGAGCTAACTCATTAGTTGACCGAGCTTCAACGAGTCGAGCCCGCTCGGCTCGACTCGGCTCGAATTCCAGGCCTACTCTCAGCCAAGCCTCACACTTGGCTAGACTTCACTACTATCAACTCCTTTTCGTGTGTGTGCTCCTCCACTTTGATTATTATTTCTCCATATCTAACAACCTCCCGATATTAATTCTTAGCACTTTGTAGATTTTGTACACATCAATTTACTTCATAACATTAAACCCAATTCTAAGTATTTTAGAAATAGTCTAATAACTCGCACACCTGCGTATACCTTTTTTCACTCGATCTAAACAAACCTCAAGTGTATATTTCTTGATGTGTAACACATTGTGGCATTTAGAAATAAGATAATAAACAGCCTATCGTTGTCAGTTTATTATTCATTGATATTATTCATTGATATTGGGTGCAGCGTACATGACTTTATATAATGGTACAAACCGACTATAGCTATTACAAACCGACTAGGACTAGATAACCTGAGATCCAAGTAATTGTCTAACATACCTAAACTACCAAATCTAGCCTAACACGTAATATACTCTAACACCCCCCGCAGTCGGATCGGTAGTGACGCGAACAGCTGGAGCGCCGCGGACGGTCTGACTGGAGCACAAGCCGAAGTCGTGAACGGGAGAGGGAGCCGAGGTGATAGCCCTTATGCTGATGTCGATGTAGCTGAATTGTGGGCGCTGTAGTTGTGGTCGATGTTGCTGTTGTTGGGGTAGACGAGATAGACTTTTGCTGGTGTTGATGTAGACGAGGTAGGCGGCACGCCTTGCCGAGCTTGCCAGACTCGGGAGCGCGTCGGGGACGAAGGCACGTGCCGGTGTTGCCAGTACCGGGCATGCGAAGACAGGGACCACCATGAACCTTGCGAGCCAGAGCCGGATGAAGAAGCAGAGGAGATCTCCGTGGTCGGCGGCGCGTAGCGCAGATTTTTCGCCGTTGTTGCCGGAGTAGACGAAAAAGTTGCAGAAAGTAAATTGAGCAAAAATAAAAATAGATTGCAACTCTGGCGGCTCGGTTTGTGGTGGACGAAGACGGCGTGGTGGTTGTTGAAGACGTTTGTCGATGTAGATAGTTGTCGGCGATGTAGAGGTAGAAGATGCCGATGCGTTGTTGGTGTAGAACTTGTCGGCGATGATGACCACGAACATTGTTGGTGCAGCCCTTGTGTTGACGGCGAGGCGCGTAATGGTCGATGTTGTCGAAGACGATCCGGCGTGGTGGCGACGGGCGGAGGTTGCAGCCGGCGACGGCGCGTGGCGCCGTGTACGGTGTCCTTCACACGGTCTATGACGAGTAGTGGCTGGAGAAGAGTCGACGACATGTTGGTGTAGAGGCGCACGAGGACGACAGGCGGCGGGCGACGCAATCCGATCTATGATCGGCGAAAGAAAAAGAAAAGCCGGTCAAGTGGGATTGAAGAACTAATCTACCTGCGCAGCCCCTGGCGGAGATGAATCTCCCCGGGGGCGGCGCGGCGAAAGCGTTGGTGGCTAAACCCTAGGCTGCGGAGCGAACCGCTCTGATACCATGAAGAAAGATGTATTGCGGAATATTATTTATTGATATTGGGTGCAGCGTACATGACTTTATATAATGGTACAAACCGACTATAGCTATTACAAACCGACTAGGACTAGATAACTTGAGATCCAAGTAATTGTCTAACATACCTAAACTACCAAATCTAGCCTAACACGTAATATACTCTAACAATAACTTCTTTGGGCCCACGCTATTTCTGATGGATCAAGCAAAAGGTGCCATGTTCCACCATGCGCAAAAACATCAAATGTAAAAGGAATAATGAGACAAGGATATTACTTAAAGAGTTTTCGATTGGGACCTTTGCGTATTTTTAAAGCAACTATGAATGAAAATGCACTTTTCAATAACTTTGAATTAAAATACATAACCAATCATCCATGGGGGGAAATCAATGAAATGTTGATGATTTATGTTATCCTACTCGCCTGTCATGTTGGCTAAAAAATATTTTTAGGGAGATTGAGAAATTATCCCGCTACCCGTGAGAATTACAACCAGAGGGCTTTTTAGCAAGATAGTATGACCATGAGACTACTCATAGTGGGGAGTATCATACACTAGTATCATGCACATGATACTAGTCTATGTTACTACCTCTATAGTGGGTAGTAACATATGTGTGGTATCATATAATCATGCATTTATTAGCTTATAGACTCATCTTACCTCGTAATCCGTTATGTTATGGTATCTACCTATGATACCACCACTATCTCTCTCTTATTTAATTACATGCCACATCATCATTTGTGCTTATGTGGCACTTATGTTACTAGCTATGTTACTCCCACTATGGGTAGTCTGATGCAAGTGGGAGCCCCGCTGATATTTGATATTTATAGATTCATTGCCATGGAACAAAATTTATTTCTCCAGAAGACATTTACAAGCACAACACTTAATTTCTCTCTAGGAACCTGTGCCACCTTTCTATACACTTTTCGTGTCTATCTAACCCAAAACTAATAACATTTGAGAGTATTTTTTGTAAGGGGCGTTTATGCACAGCACTGAAAAGTAAGAAATTGAATAAACATGATTTTTGTAAGGATTTAGCTGGGCTACCTCTCGTTGTCACCAAGGATGAGGATCCTTTTGGGCACATGATCATCTTGATGGATTGAGGAAAAAGGTGCCATGTTTCGACATAAGACGTGTTTCGACTTAAAGTGTTTTTTATTGGGATCCCTCTACCTATTATAAAAGAACCTACAAACAAAAATGGTGCAAATAAAAAAATGTAGAAACACCTATAGTCTATGGTGCGAATGAAATAAAATGTGGATAATTATGGATTCCATATAGGGTTGGATAAAGAAAAAATAGATGCATGGATACTGACAAATTATCTAAAGTTAAAGAAACTATTGGTAAAATATAATAAGTATGCTTATTTGCATATGCTTACTTTTAAATCAAATACAAACAGGAATAAGCAAGCTATACTCAATTGGCTAAACCAATGAAATGTGAAATGTTTCGACATGTGAAAAAACATTGGTAAAATATAATAGGTATTAACTTTGAGAAGTTGTGGTTCGCACATCATATGTTTTGTGGAGATGGAGATAGACTAATCCTACACTCTAAGCCAAGCCTCACACTTGGCTAGACTTCACTGCCAACTACTTTTCGTGTGTGTGCTCCTCCGCTTCTATTATTATTTCTCCCTAACTAACAGCCTACATATAGTAATTTTTTGCAGGTTGTTCACTGTATAATATGTGGTCCTTCCTCTTGCCACATGACCAACGACCGCTCGTGGATTATGGATGCTCCCGGTTGATGGCAGTGGCTCGAGCTATATTCAGCCACGGTGGGTGGCATCACACTAGAAAACTTCAAGATGTGTTTAGTCTTTATCTTCGTGCTTTGTTCCGGTGGCTGGTTCATGTGCCTACTTTGGCTGATCCTGATGGGGTTCATAGCAGAAAACAATAATTTTTCTCACTATCGCAACACCGAAACTAGTCAGGATCTATCTATCTAGTAATGCGGTAACGGAGAAGTCATCGGAAACATACCCTTGTAGACCGATAGCGGGAATTACGCTCCCGCACAAGCGTTGCCGATGAAGACGTACGTAGCCGACCTCAAGGTCGCGGAGAACTTGGCGCGACGAAGAAGAAGGAGACGCGGCGATGAAGAAGCTCCTAGTGCCGAACTCGTGAGAGAGCAGCACCTCCGAGTACTCGCACACGTACGGACCTTGACGATGACCTCCGTGCTCCCCGATCCAGCCGGAATAGCGGAAGCGAGAACTTTGGGTGGAAACCCGCAGCACAACGGTGTGCTGCGGTTTATAGGTCTCCCGTATACGCTGTCCAGACTTGGGACCGCGCACGTCGAGAGATGGGGAAGGAAGAATTGGACTAGGGAGAAGCCTGGGCCAACCGGAATTAATTCCTGAATTTTCTGTGTATTTTTCCAATTAATCCGGGTCCCTATTTATTGAAGGAAATGGGTGTGCAACTCTCCTCAACAAACCATGTGGGACTAAAGGGAGGAGAGGGGTGGTGCGGCTGCCTCCTTGGGCCCAGCCGCACCCCATGGTGGCGCATGGGCCCCAAGGGCCCAGCCGCACCCCTCACATGGGGGGAACTTCCCCTCTTGGGCCTCTAGGGCCCAATTAGGTGAGCAGCCCCTTTTTTTCTCCTTTTCTTTATTATTAAATAAATAAATATATATAATTCATTAATTAATATATTTACATATTATTTAATCTCCCGTAACTCCGAAACATTTTCCGGATCATTTCGAACTCACTTCGGTCTCCCCGGAACTCGTTCCGGTCTTCCCCGGAACTCTTCCGTTCTTGCCGGAACTTTTCCGAAACCTCCTATCTCTATACCTAAGCCACTCCGATGTTTCCAAAACGTTCTCCTAGCGTCGTCAAGACCTTAAGTGTGTTACCCTCGGTTCGAGAACACTCCAGACATGGTCGAGACCCTCTCGCCAATGACCGTCAGGGAGCCCTGGATGACTATGACGGCCCCTGTGCATTCTAGAATAAATCACCTCTGAATTATCTGTGAACCGTTAACATGATATGGTCATTCCCTTTGTTCGTTGATACTTCCTTGTCCGAGATACGATCGTCAACATCCGATGTTGTGTTTTATCTCGTTACCGACAAGGTTGCTTTACTCGTTCCCATGAAATTATATCATCAATGACCTAGTCATACGCTGCGCAGCTTTACAGATATAATCTCACCGAGTGGGCCCAGCATATCAATCCATCGCACGGATGAACAAATCCCGCTCTTGATTACTCGCCCCGACTACTTCCTTCCAATACCCGAAAGTGTCACCTTTATTGTCAGCTTATGAGGCATGACGTTTGATGCGATCAGCCATATCTTTCAGAAGCAGCGACTTGATGTAATCTCACGGTCTAAGGAATAAGCTACCACGTTCTAATCCTATTGCCGTGTTGAACTATGTGATACGATCCTAACTGCAATATTTTGGGTAATGTCCATCAAATTATTCTCCCAATAAAATGACTCCACCATCAACTGTTAATGCAATATGATCGGGAAATCACGATCATCCATTGACTGATGGACTAGTTTATCTAGAGGCTTAACTAGGGACTCTGGTTTGTTTACATACCACACGTGTATTAACAATTCCGATTAATACAGTTATAGCATGGTACAAAACTATTTATAAACTTAATGCAATAAATCTTATTATTTATTTGCCTCTAGGGCATATCTCCAACAGTCTCCCACTTGCACTAGAGTACAAATACACTAGCTGCATTTTCTATACCAATCATACAACCTTATCTTTTATAAGTGTTTATGATAATGCTTGCTCGTGAAAGAGGTTTCCTTTGGCCTGAACCTTTCATAACCATAAGCTCTTTGCAAACCATTGATATCACCTTATTTGATATCAACATGCTATCCTAATAACAAATATACATATTTGGCAACTAAGTGAGACTTTTGTTTCCCTGCGCTTACTCTGATCCACTATCAGTTAATTGCATTAAACACACTCAGTTTTTGGAGAATACCTTTTCTCTACCAACTCTATGTACTTTTGCAGTATCTATATACTTCCATATTTACCTAAGTAGATCCTGACATTCCATTGTCAGTCTAATGCCTTTAGTTTATCCTACAACGACTTGATCCTTATTTGATTCTGTCATTTAAGTTGATCCTTTTAACATAACACTTGTTAAACTCATCATCCTTTGCAGACATGAAACAACCACATATCCTCAGTTTCTTTTAAACAGTGAAGGATACTTTTGGTTCCACTAATAGTGAATCATAAATTCACCTCAGCGCTTATTCTTCTTGTAAGAATACTAATCATATCTTTTCGAGTATATAATATGGTTAATGTGCTGCCACCCTATCATGGCATAGAAGTGCAGCCTGTTTTACAACCATGATTACTTTATCCAGATTTACAAGGACCAATTCCTCGTTACGTCTTATTCTGACACATCAGAATCTAATCTGAAAAACACCTCGACTTCTTTAAAATGATCTATTCAAAACAGATGCTCACATTTTAAACATATATGATTTTATCGTAATTCAATAATTACTTCTAATTCATTTTCCTAGTACCTATCTATTATATGTCATTTACATATAAACACCTGACTAAGCTCCCACTCAAAATGTCAATTACATTTGAGATTGTGTAATTTGTAATGCTCCCACTCAAAATGTCAAACACATTTGATACGTGCATTTTATATCATCATTTATATAACTTTTAGTATCATACTAGAATGTTATTTGCATGATTATATGATTGTTTCTACATGTTTTAGATGATTTTGGGGACTTTCATACAAAGTCCCTATTTTTGGTATTTAATTTCTGGGAGGCAGAAAACCTCCTTTTTCTTGTCTTTAATGTTTCAGGAGCTACAGGACCTCAAATAATAAAAGGAAAAATACTGCGTCAGTTTTTCATCGGGAGAAAGGCAGAGGGAAGAAGACCGAAGAGAGGAGAGCCACGAGGGCCAAATGGGGGTGGCCCACGTGGCCCATGTAACTGGCCGCGTGGGACCCACCAAAAGGTGCCTCGGGCACCTCCTCGCCTGGGGCTTTTTAGCAACGCCTTCGTCTTGCCCGAAAAGTAACGCCCTAATTTTTCCAAATCCATCCGAGGTCGCGGCGGCGGCGAAACTCCTGATCCTTCTGAGGGGGGGTCAGATCCTGCTGCTCCGGAACTCCGGAGAAGGGGGAAATCATCGTCATCGTCATCACCTCTCCTCCTTGGCGTGGGAGGAGGCCTCTACATCATCACCCCATCAAGACCAGCACCATCACCATCATCATCACCGTGATCCACTCCGTTCCCCTCGCAGTTTGAGAGTTGCTATACCCTAGATACTTGGCTTGTGCTACTATTCATGTTTGTGATTGAGTACTTGTCATTATTTGGTGGTGAAGTTATAATTTCAGATTGTGTTGTACCACTTATGCCACTGATTATGATCATGTTCGCACGTTGTGAGTAGTTCCCGTATGTTCCTGAGGGCATAGGATGAATTGGCATTGATTTATATATGACATGTGTTGGTATTTTGTCAAGAGTTTATCTTTTATGTGATTCTATGATGGTGTTGTGCGAACGTCGACTGCACAACACTTCACCTATATGGGCTCATAGGAGAACACCGTAGTGTAATGAATTGATGGAGACTTGGGAGGACACGTAAACCTGAGACCGAGTCATGAAGTTATATTATGAGGGTATTAGTATCGGGGACCTTAGAGTGTAATGCTATGTGGGACTTTAGGTCTTAATAATTCTTGTGCAGTCATTTGCTTGGCCACATGATCCATCATAAGGGGTTGTAGTTTATTTAATTAGCTATACCTAATTATGGCTCCGTCCAAAGAGGATTAAAACTTGACACGATATTCAACGTGTTGTTTAATAAATCTCTATGCCTAGCATCATCCATGCCGCCCTCGGGAACGTTTGCCACATATAAGTTACACATCACTTGAGCTTGTCCTTTTGCCACATAAGAGGATTGGGCTTTCTCTCTTTGAGAGCTTTCACTTGCTACTATCTGTTATCTGCTTGCAATTATACAACTGAAAATACCAAAAACACCTGCATCTTTTATTGTTTTATTTATCAATCTTGCTAACCAATACCTTCAGCTCCTCGTGGGTTCGACAACCTTTTCTAATTGAAAGGTACTACAATTGATCTCCTGCACTTGGGAGCCATCAACATTTCATATTGTGTAGCCCACAAGCTCCCACTTAACAATATGTCACTTACATATTATTCCGGTAAGCTGTCCTACTCCCACTTAAATTATACGGATATAATTTCCTTCGATATTTCGGTCATAACCGAAATCCTTGATCATGTATCAATTCGAAAATTCCAAATACGATGTATTATACTTGTTAATACAAATCCAAAAGACTTAGGCATGTCTACATCCAATGTAGTCAAAACAATTTTGATTTTGTCAAAGACATTCTTCATGACAAAATTAGCTTTATGTCCTTCTCGCAGTTTCATTCTTTTCACACAACTTGTCATGTGAAAAATCAAGTAACCCTTTTACTTAATAAGATTCAAGCAACATTTACTAATACAATCTTGAATGCAACCTTTTGGATTTATGACTCTATAGTCACAATTCGAATTTGGCATCACCCCAATTTCTTTGTATTTCGTAGGTATCCCTTGTTCTAGTAACAAGCTCATTAAATCATGAAATATTAATCTGTGACCGGACAAAAATATTCTTTAATGCCTACTATTTATAAAAAGCTCCTTGCATGAAAACACCATGATCAAAATCATCATTTTTCATTTCATTTGTGGAGTTTTGTTGTCGGATCAAATTCCAAAACAATATTTCTCTCACAAATCGAGTGAGGTCAATTACCCCTTTTAAGCTTTTCTTTATTTCATATCCTTTCTTGAAACTTGTTTTCAATGAATCACCAAGTTAGCAATACTAGTTTTGCCCTTGTTGGTGTTTACCATATGAAACATATATTCATTCCTATGAATATTTTACAAAGAACTATTTCGTACATAGTTTCGTATTATCATATAATCTATAAACCATGACACACAACTTATTGTCGTTCATACGAATTTTGGGTGAAGACTTCAAAATAGGGAGTTTACTAATTCTAACGGAAAAACCTTCTACGTGATTTCTAAAATTAAGAGATGATTTTTAGGACTATACTTTATTCAAAATAGAGTATGATCATAATGTCTACATCAACATGTTTGATAATAGCATCATAATTTTGTGAACCGAATTTCACAAGTCCTTTTGTGAACCGAATTTTCACAAACCTTCATGATAAAATAAATCTTTAAAATCCTTGCTATTATAATCCAATTACAATGACTTGATTTTATATCCTCCTTTTCTATCCGAAAAATCTTTCTTGATCAAATCAAATAATTTCAGATAATTGTATCTTTTAGTAAATACTTATTATTTACTTAGACATACAACAAAGGTTTCAATAATAATTTCCACTACACAATTTAATTTAACAATCATCTTGCATGATCTCAAATCAAATTTCTTCTCATATTGACTTATCAATATTTTTCAATCATCATGTCTCATTAGACATCACGCATGCAAATACACAAGATCAAAATATCCAAAATATTTGCAATGATTAAAATTCGGTAGTGCATTTTATTTTAGGATATTTATTTTAACATTCAAATCCACTTTGCTATCAAAAAGATTAATACATGAATAACTTATTCATAATCGAAATATGATCATAAGAAAACTTTATTCATAATAAAACAACTTGCTTGTCTCTTACAAATATGAATAACTTGTCTCATCGAATATAAGACATACTTATTACAATCACTCTCAAATTCGACTACAAAACTCTTATTCAAAACTACTAATCAAAACTTGATAACTATGGGCGTGAAACTCCTTGGCCATCAACTACTTTGCCTTGCCATCATTCCGCAGCATCATGTCGAACTCTGCAATTTTCCTGTTATATTCTGGTGCTGTTTCAATAAAACAGAACATAAGTATCAAATACTTTAATATCAACAAGTGTAAGAAATAACAATTATAACTTTGTATATCAAATATACCTTGCGTGTCATCTATTTCTCCTTCGATGGGTTCCACCTCCACATCTTTGATTTCGACCAGGAAATCATTGAAGAGGAGGAAATCACTTTAAGTATATACTCATCGACAAGCTCCTCATAGCTAGGAGGTAGAGAACGCAACACCGCCTGTATTGCAAAAGTATCCGCCATCCAGTAATCGCATGTGTTTGTGAGATCATCGTGAATGTCAAACATCTTACACAAATGTGTCTCCAAGCAGGTATGTTCTTCCATCTTGAGTGAAAGAAACTTGTCCAGCTGCTTGTACTGCTCATGCTTCATTCGGTTCAAGAACCGAACTTTAAGAGCACCTATCATCACAGCGGGTTCCATATGGCGAAACTCATTTTTCAGCTCATGATCCATGCAGACATACATCGTGATCTGAACACTTCTCCAATCTCACGACGCTGACGAAAATCCTCTTTCGCCTCTGCACTTGCGGAGTCTCCTGGTTTATCTCCTAACAATTCTCCTATCACGTAAGAAATGTCGTTCTGGTAGAGGACGTCTTTCAGGTTTCTGTACCACGTCATGAAGTTGGATCCATCGTTCCGGAGACTTTCTTTTCTAATAAAATGGTTGAACTCAAGACTTTCTTCCTTAGGATAAGGCATGATCTACAAGATAATTTGCAAAGACTAGGTAAGGCTAAGTTTATAAAATTATGAGTTTATTTTATAATCACATTATCAAAATACACTCCACTAAGAAATTCATCCCAAACAAAATAACTTAGTGATTACACGATCCTAATCCATTACTACCCCCATCGATCAGGCGGATAGAATAATTTCAAGGTAGGCAACGAATTACCAATCGCAACAATCATGCGACTCATGCTCGATCTTTCGATCTTCCCGTGTTCCGAGGCTATGTCTACATACTAGGCTCGCCAATTGACCTTAGTGTATCTGCGTGTGCAACGTGGCTTACACCCACTGTATGCGAACGAAGAGACGAGTGTAGCCGAAAGCGACGAAACCGCAAGCGTACCCCGTAACGTAGAACTTTATTGGTGGTGCACACTAAGGCGAACACAATTTTGGCATTAATTTGGGATCATCCTAATATTGCTACCGTTATATATATACTTAATATATAAGCAATCAAATAGGATGCAAACACAACAAACAATATCAAAATAATGTAATGAAGTGCGATATGACATGGCCTCGCGCCTTGGTCTTCATGGCGCGCCTCCGGCAGTGCTCCGAGTCTACGGTGCCACCTTTTGCCTCCGATAACATAAAACTTACCGTAACCATGTCATATTAAAATGCCCCACTGCAAAACAAAGTTAGACGCTCTCTACTTTATCTTTTGCATGTTTTACGTGGCTGCTAGGGCTTTCGTGAAGAACCGTTTCTTACCTACGAACATACAACCACAACATCGATTAAATAATTGTCTCTATTACACCCTTTTCAGGGCCCTCCATTGAAAATGCCATGCCGTCTAAAGAGAGAGAGACAGACACCCGCTAGCCGCATATATGGTACAAGCCATATGTTAGTTGCGGAACCAGTCTCGCGTAAGCGTACGCGTAAGGTCGGTCCGGGCCGCTTCATCAACTCAATGCCAACAACATTAGCAAGTGCACGCGAGAGGGTAACAATTATAGAATCGATGCCCACATTCAACATGTGTTCTAACCGTACCAGCAATACTACGCATAGATCGGCTCTGATACCACTGATGGGGTTCGTAGCAGAAAACAATAATTTTTCTAACTATCGCAACACCGAAACTAGCCAGGATCTATCTATCTAGTAATGCGGTAACGGAGAAGTCATCGGAAACATACCCTTGTAGACCGATAGCGGGAATTACGCTCCCGCACAAGCGTTGCCGATGAAGACGTACGTAGCCGACCTCAAGGTCGCGGAGAACTTGGCGCGACGAAGAAGAAGGAGACGCGGCGATGAAGAAGCTCCTAGTGCCGAACTCGTGAGAGAGCAGCACCTCCGAGTACTCGCACACGTACGGACCTTGACGATGACCTCCGTGCTCCCCGATCCAGCCGGAATAGCGGAAGCGAGAACTTTGGGTGGAAACCCGCAGCACAACGTGTGCTGCGGTTTATAGGTCTCCCGTATACGCTGTCCAGACTTGGGACCGCGCACGTCGAGAGATGGGAGGGAGGAATTGGACTAGGGAGAAGCCTGGGCCAACCGGAATTAATTCCTGAATTTTCTGTGTATTTTTCCAATTAATCCGGGTCCCTATTTATTGAAGGAAAAGGGTGTGCAACTCTCCTCAACAACCATGTGGGACTAAAGGGAGAGAGGGGTGGTGCGGCTGCCTCCTTGGGCCCAGCCGCACCCCTCACATGGGGGGGAACTTCCCCTCTTGGGCCCTAGGCCCATTAGGTGAGCAGCCCCTTTTTTCTCCTTTTCTTTATTATTAAATTAATAAATAAATATATATAATTCATAATTAATATATTTACATATTATTTAATCTCCCGTACTCCGAAACAATTTCCGGATCATCCGAACTCACTTCGGTCTCCCCGGAACTCTTCCGGTCTTCCCCGGAACTCTTCCGTTCTTGCCGAAACTTTCCGAAACCTCCTATCTCTATACCTAAGCCACTCCGATGTTTCCAAAACGTTCTCCTAGCGTCGTCAAGACCTTAAGTGTGTTACCCTCGGTTCGAGAATACTCCAGACATGGTCGAGACCCTCGCCAATGACCGTCAGGGAGCCCTGGATGACTATGACGGCCCCGTGCATTCTAGAATAAATCACCTTGAATTCATCTTTGAACCGTTAACATGATATGGTCATTCCCTTTGTTCGTTGATACTTCCTTGTCCGAGATACGATCGTCAACATCCGATGTTGTGTTTTATCTCGTTACCGACAAGGTTGCTTTACTCGTTCCCATGAAATTATATCTTCAATGACCTAGTCATACGCTGCGCAGCTTTACAGATATAATCTCACCGAGTGGGCCCAGCATATCAATCCATCACACGGATGAACAAATCCCGCTCTTGATTACTCGCCCCGACTACTTCCTTCCAATACCCGAAAGTGTCACCTTTATTGTCAGCTTATGAGGCATGACGTTTGATGCGATCAGCCATATCTTTCAGAAGCAGCGACTTGATGTAATCTCACGGTCTAAGGAATAAGCTACCACGTTCTAATCCTATTGCAGTGTTGAACTATGTGATACGATCCTAAGTGCAATACTTTGGGTAATGTCCATCAAATTATTCTCCCAATAAAATGACTCCACCATCAACTGTTAATGCAATATGATCGGGAAATCACGATCATCCATTGACTGATGGACTAGTTTATCTAGAGGCTTAACTAGGGACTCTGGTTTGTTTACATACCACACGTGTATTAACAATTCCGATTAATACAGTTATAGCATGGTACAAAACTATTTATAAACTTAATGCAATAAATCTTATTATTTATTTGCCTCTAGGGCATATCTCCAACAGATCCATGATTGTAATAAGTTTACTTTGATACTTTGACGTTACTCTTTATTTTAATATAAAACAGTTGTGTGTATCATCACGATGCAGAGGCCGGGGCGATGCTTCCATTTCGAAAAAAGTAATTTTTAGCACTCTATAGATTTGGTACACATCAAGTTAATTGACAAAATTACACTCAATTCTAAGGATGTTTAGAAATAATTAAATAGCTCGCACCACCTCCATGTACCTTATTTTCAACCGATCTCAACAAAACTTGAGAGTATTTTTGTAAGCAACAATATTTCTTGATGTGTAACACGTCGTGGCATTCAGAAATAAGTTAATAAATAGCCTCTCGTTGTCTCCAAGGATCGAGCAAAGAGGTCTCACGTTTAACCATGCGCAATAACATCAAATAAAAATACAATAACGAGACAAGGATACTACTTAAAGAGTTTTCGATTGGGACCACTCTGCCTATTTTTAAAGAAACTACTCCCTCCGTTTTTTAATATAAGATGTTTTCGGTGTTACACATGTTATCTAGATACATACTAAAGTGAGTGAACATGCACACTAATACATGTCTACATACATTTGTGTACTTGTGCATGTGGACTAATGCTAAAACATCTTATATTAAAAAACGGAGGGAGTATGAATTAAGTGTCTTTTCTAATAACATTGAATCAAAATACGTAACCAAATATCCGTGGGGAGAATCCCATGAAATGTTGATGATTTATGTTATCCGACAACTCGCTTCTCTTGTTGGATAGCAAATAATTTATAGGGAGACAGAGAAATTACCCCGCTACCCGTGAGAATGATACCCAAAAGGTGTTTTAGGAAGATAGTATGACTGTGATGCGAGTGCAAACCCCGATGATATTTGAGTTTGATGCACTAATTGCCATATGGCACCCTTGGACATCACCCGACAAGCAAGGAATCCAACTAATGGAAATAAACTAAATTTAATAAGACAAAATCGAACTTATAGAGTCAATGAAACATACAAAACATAAACAAAACGCTAATCGCCATTCCACACCAGGCATACATCGCACCATCGAGCCCGGTGTTAACTGACGCATGAAACAAATCCTGTCCTTCCTTGTTTCCGTCTATAGGTGACTAATCTGTTACCAAATATGTATCTTTTTTAGATGGGCCCGGGTTGGCAAGTGGCACCCACAAACAAAACGAAAACGGAAGCAGAAGACCAGCAGAAATTCCACACGAGTGATACCGCTGGTTGATGCATATAACCAATCATGTTCTTCCTTTGTTCCCGTCAAGCTGGAAAACCCTAGATACGATGGATTCGATGTCTCTGTTGATAGACGACAAATCTGCTACCTTATTTGCTTTGGAAGGACTTGGGTTCGCAAGTGGCTCCCTCGAACAAAAGGAAACAAAAGTAGAACACGAGTGGCCATTCCACACGAGGGATACGCTAGCATGGTGGCACCCCCTGACATCAGTGAAACAAGCAATAAATCCAATTCATGGTTGACCAAACCGACGAAACAAAATTGCAATCACCATTCCATTAGAGGGATACACGCGCACTAGGATCCTGGTGGACTGATGCATGCAACCAATTGTGCTTTCCATTGTTTTGACCTAGCTAGAGGAAACCTAGTGATGAATCAGATCTCTCTATTGATAGTTGTCATAACTGCCACCAAATCTCTAGTCGCTTGGGAAGGAATCAAGTTGCCAAGTGGCACCCTCGGATGTCTCCGAAACAAGTAAGCAAAGCTATATAGACTTGACGATGCTGATTAAACAGAAACAAAGTGCTAATCACCGTTCCACACGAGGCATACGTTGCACCACCGAGCCCGGTGTTAACTAACGCTTGAAAGGAATGTCGTCCCCCCTTGTCTCCGTCTATAGGAGAAAAATCTGTTACCAAATATGTATCTGCTTTAGATGGGCTCGTGGTGGCAAGTGGCACCCACAGAGAAAACGAAAAACGGAAGCAGACGACCAGCCAAAATTCCACACGAGTGATACCGGTAGTTGATGTAAACAACCAATCATGCTCTTGCTTTGTTCGCGTCAAGCTAGAAAACCCTAGATACGATGTATTAGATGTCTCTGTCGATAGACGACAAATATGTTACCTTATTTGCGTTGGAAGGACACGGCTTCGCGAGTGGCTCCCTTGGACAAAACGGAAACAAAAGTAGAACGCGAGTGGCCATCCCACGCGAGGGACACGCCAGCCTAGTGGCAACTGACGCACGTAACCGATCATGCACTCCCTTGTCTTTGCCTAGCTGAAAAGAACCTTAGATGTGTTTATTTAGATTTCTGCGTTGATAGACGACAAGTCCGCTCCCAACATCATGGATGCAATAATTCACTACACGTGCATGTGCATAACACATCCATCACCAAAAACAATGGTTTGTCCAAAAATACTATCACAAAATGGTTCGTCCCAGGACTCCATCACAATAGTGGCATGGATCCCATCCCACATATATAAATCCTCGCCCGTCCAAAAAACCTCACTTTCAAACCTAGTACCCGCGCACAAGTGAGAAGTTGCAAGTGCCAGCGAGCTCGAAAGACCATCATGATTGACTAAAACTGACCACTCATCAACCGGTTTAATATGAAAGGAAAATAGGAAGGAGACACATGATTTTTTGATTTGCTTTGGCAGACATATAAAATTTTAAACTTGATGAGGCATCCATATTGTTTCTTTTGAAGATGATGGGGAATTTATGTTTTCTTTTTCAAGATCATGGGAATATATCATCTACCGTATGTTTGTTTTTGCCGGGAGCGGGGCGAGGGCCCACCGGAAACCTGGAAACGGCAAGAGCGTGCGTGTGTGACGTGCGGGCCATGTTGAGGTGGGTCCCACGTGTCATGCTCTGTAGCCGTCTGTTCGGCCGATAAGAAGGCATCTGGGCGTGTGGTGGTCGCAAGAACTCTTCTCCGAGGAAGAAGAAGAAGAAGAGCAGACACCCAACATCGGAGCGAGCGAACGAGAGAGATGTGCGGCGGCGGCAGGGGAGTGGAGATGGCGAGGAGGTGCTGCTTCTGGTGCTAGGGTTTTTGATATTCGGTAGAGGAGGCGAGGAGGGGAGATCTGGCGGGAGGTGGAAGAGGAGGAGAGGAGAGGGGGATCTGGCTGTCCAGGGGCGGAGCGCGGCAGATCTGGTGGCGTCTCGCTGGTCGGTAAACTACGCCTTGCCTGGATCTGTTCCCGTCGCTCTTCGATTTCGAAATTTCGTGTTCCCCTTTGCTTGTTCCTGCGTGGGATTCGAGTGCTTTTTTCTTTATTTCTTTGCTTGTTCCTCCCCGTTACATGGTAGAGAGGACGCGTTCGAGCACCTGACGCGTTGCCCCGTTTGATGTACTGCGTACTTTTCCGAGGAAATCTTGGTCCAAATTTTCGATTTCCCCATCGCCGAGTTCCTTCTTGCGCGAGCGAGCCACGGATCTATCTGATAGATTCGGCCGCTGGCGTTCGTCGAATCGCACCCGGCGATTCCATCATGCCCCGCACCAACACATAGATCCGCTCGCGATTTCTTCGTGCGATTTTTACCAAACCCAACTTTATATATACTTTTTAATTTCGGGATTTTAAAAGCTGCGTCTTATTTTACGCACGATTTCACCTGCGGACCAGCCACTCTTCTTGCTAGATTAGATTATCACTTGTTGCAAAATTTCTTGTCTGCTCAACTAACCAACCAACGAACCTTGCTGTTTCTCTTTACTACCAGGCGGCTGCAAAGCGAATGGAGCACTACACCGTGAGGCTCGGCGGGGGCGGCGGAGGGGCCGCCGCGGCCACCGCGCAGCAGCTCTCCTGGGGAGGGGAGCCCGACCGAAGGTCGAGGTTCTGGCAGATGGACAACGCGCCGGCGCGCATCGAGGTCATCTGCCCGCAGCCGCGCCGGCCGTCACGCCCACCCTTCCTCATGGAGACCGTCAGCAGGGCCAGCTCCAAGCCGCCCAACGGGTTCGTTCCTCCGAGCTCATCGTTGTTGTGGTTCGGTTGTTGGGCTTAGTTTTGATTGTGTGTCGTGGTTGTGGATGGCATGCTTGCTCGAGTTGAACATTGTGGGTGTTTGTGTATGGTCTGGAAGACAGCAGGCAGACATGGTGTTGCATAAGCAACATGCTATGTTGAGCTCTTGCAATAGCAAGTATTGCATGTGTCCAACGTTGCAAGCTATGTTTTGTGAGGGAAAAGGGTCATGACGTGCCTCTGGCTATAACCGTCTTGAGAGAGATTCTTTCCTGAGATCACACCACTGAGTACGTAGCTAGAAGCTAGCGACAATGGCAAGTAACATGATTCTTGCATGGACTAGATGTATCATCTTTTAACACCAGAGTTACTTAGTGCAACAGCAAACATGCTTGCAGGCAAGGTAGCAGCAAATATCACGCAAGAATTATAACAGCTGAGAGTTTCATTCTTTCATGAAACATTGCTAAATACTTAATTAGAACCTTGCAAAAGGCACACAATGGCACAGTATGCAACCACGTGGGGTTGGATCTTGGGACAAAGTAGGCAAGAAACATGATTTAGGGTGTACTTTGATTAGAAGGCAAAGAATATACAAATGTACATATATACAAGGAATTAAACTAGATTACATTGCCATGATTAACACGTGTGGTTTGCCTCTGACCTATGGTGTTTGATTAATGCAGGACACTACCAGTGTACAGAGCAGACTCCGCCTCTGATATCCTTGATCTCATCCTCAACAAGGTAATCTTTTCGGTCCTTTTAAATTGCCAGATTGTGCTCAGTATGCGCACCATCATATTCATTCATATCTGACGCCAATACCCTGTTATTTTTTTTCCAGAATGACCCTGATGTTGATACCGATTCCGGCAGCCAGGCGGCCTTTTTCTGCGGCTCGCCTCCTGTCCGCACTAACAACCCCGTTGTGAATGATCCGCAGTTTGGTAGGAACACACCTTCTTTTTCTCCCCTAGGGAGTAGCCCGTTCAGCAAGATGCTCGGTGGAAGAGCTGAAGTAGGCTCTCCGTCTTGCGGTGCGAGTAGCAGCCCGAAAGTAAGGATTGAAGGCTTTGCGTGTGGGAACAAAGAGACCCAGTGTGCAGTGACCTTCGCCTGAGTGAGCAATTTGATCGTTTGCCTCAGCAATTTGATCATTATCCCCATTGACCCTAGCGCTATTTTGCCATCCCCAACCTGTACATTTTCCACCTTCCGCCGAGGATACAGCAGCTAGTTCCCCTTAATTTTAAGCTAGTAGTAGTAACTGTCTATTTGAGTTGGAGTCGTCAGAGTTGTGGTCCGCCCGCCCTACTGGTTGTGGCTTTTGGAACTGCACAATCGCAGCAGAGAGCTTCCGGATGTACATAAGAGAAGTCTCGGTCCCGCCGTTGTCCTGTATCTACATCTTGTAATGTGTCATTTTAGTAGTAAGTGTTCTGTGGGTGTGTGGTCAGTGTCTGTAAATACCGTCCTGTCCTGCATTCGGATGCATAATGGAGAAACTATTCTATTCTATTATAATCTTCTTGGCACCTGCTCTATTATATTTTATATGACTTGTATGAATTTGTGAATATGCTTATGTGAAATTCATCTGTTATATACTTATTTCCTTTAATTGCGCAATTACTTCTTGGATGTTTGTGAACTTGTGCCACGACTTATGTGGTTGGCATGTACTTTCACTGTCCTTTTGTAGAACTTCGTCTAAGTTGTATGAACTTTGCTGGGACATGAATGGTGCTTTAAACCCATAATGATGAAACTATTATTACATCTGCTTGTTTGGTTCTTGCTCTATTGCCACGAAGTTATGTATCTGCTGGTGTACAGGTTCAGCTGTTATTATGATGTAGTATCCTTGAGTTCCTGTGCATTGGTGCTGTTCCTCTGATGTTGGTGAATTGTACCACGACTTGTGTGATATTTTTTCCAGTGGCTGGCGTGTAATTTCACTGACCTGTATGAACTTGATCCACGTTGAGTGCACATCGCTGTGACAACAAATTCTCCTTTGTCTGGCTTTGGTTAATCAGTATTTCCTTGGATCTACTTTCTGTGCTGGCCGCCTTTGAAACATATTTTTGGAGGCTGCTGTGAAAACACAATTTGTATATGGACTTATGGAGTAATGTTTTGTTGTGTTTGTTCCCAGGCATGGTTCTTGTTATCCTTTTGATGTTACTACATAAATAATATGGATGTAATTGTGTATCTTCTTGGTTACTGCTCTATTGTTATAGCATCTAGCATGAAAACGTGTATCTGCCGATGTTTTGAAATTAATCTTGTTCTCGTATAGTTTCTTGGTACTATTACTTCTTTACTGTTTGCAAATTTGTACGGGCGACTTGTGTGATGATTTTCTTTCAGTGGCTGGCATGTAATATGGACGTAGTTATTTTTTGGCAAATTCATCCAAGTTGTATGCCCACTGCTGTACCATTGATTTGCGCTTTGTCTGGCTTTGGTTAATTAGGAGTAGTTTCTTGAGCTAACCGGCTTTGATCCCATGTTAGGAGCCTCGCCGTGAAACTATATTCTGTATGAATGTGGAGTGTTGTTCTTGTTTTGTTTGTTCCAACATAGCATGATTCTTGTTGTCCTTTTGATGGTTACATGATCAATTTGGACGTAATGCTGCTGCTCAAGTTGTTGTAGAGGAATCTGATGCTGATGGACGACATGACACTGACGTATCTTCTTGTTTTTCTGTCTTCTTGTCCTGGTTTAATTTTTTTTGATAAAGGGAGTTTTATTACTTAAAGAGTTTTAAGCATTACACCCAGACTCTGTATAATTAGGTTGCACACAGCCGACGAGTTAAGTAGTACGAAAAGCAAAAAAATACGAATTACATATCATAATGAGAAATTGTAAAAACACCTAAGGTGGTAGAGGGCCTATCCGCAAATTATGCTGCATCCATGTTGGGATAAAAAGTCTCTCGCCGTATCCTCCAGTCTTGTACACACCTCCGTAATCAGGTCTCGATGCTCCACACGCTGCAACTGGGACCACAAACGGAGCGTAGCTGCACTCCTGTAGATAACCTGCATAAGAGAATAATTTTTATCATTAAAAATCTTGTCATTTCTACACAGACAAAGCGACCATATAACGGCAAGCGCTGCCACCCTAATAAGTTGCTTAAACCTATGATCCATACCATTCAGCTAATTGCCAAAAATATTAGCAATATTTCTTGGTGGGTATAAGATAGAACCTATCTGGATGATTGACCATATAGGTCCTGGTTATAATGTTCTTCTTGTTCTGATGTTATCTCTCCAATTAGTAACTTGTAGGAATCACAGAGAAGATTCAGTCCAGGTGAATAATATAATCTAACCAGTCGAGCAGAACAATAAATCCAGAAATGAACGCTGAATTGTCATTCACTGTTTTACAAATTGAGTGACCATTTGTTTTACAAATGAAATGAATTGCGTTTTTACAGCATCATGATGTGACTACAACAAATTAAACATTATCAAACTGAACCTGTGACGTTTGTACAATTTGCGAATGAATGAATGAATTGAATATGAATCCGAGGAATGGATCAACTAAGCTGCGCAGTTAGTGGTCATCTGCAGACAGAGTGATTGGTTCAGTCATCATCTCATCTGGAGTGCCTGAGGACCATGCTGAACGGCGGTGCCGGCGCTCGCACCCCCGACCGCCGCTAGCCGTCGTCGTTGTGGTCGTCGCCCCCTTGATCACCACCACCTTCCCCATGCTGTCCCTCTTGCACGACGTCGTCTCCTTGGCCAACTTCGGCTTCTGCACCGCGACAGCAGGTAAACTGGTGGCGGCTGTCGGCGTCCTCGTCGCCGCCGCTCGGGCAAACGCCATCTTAAGCGTGTTGCAGGGCTTGGCCGCCGTCGCTGGCCTGCTCCGTCTGGCGCCAGCGGCCGCCGTAGCCTCGCCGCGAAGGCTGGACTCGAGCAGCAGCGCGCCAGCGCAGCGCTTGAGCACCTCGAGGCTCATCCTAGCGTCGTCCAGGCAGCTCCGTCGCGACGTCGTCCCGCCGATCATTCCGAAGTACGCCGCCAGCGTCGCCATCTCCAGGTCGCCGGCGAGGCGTGGCACGAACAACCCCTGTTCGAGCACGTCGAGGGAGTCGACCACACCGGCGGCACCGGCCCCGGTAGGCCGGCGTCGGCGAAAGCCTCTTGGATGCGCGGGCAGCCGGAGCGGCGGATGCGGTGGCCCGCCCACACGCGGCCGTCGAGGAGGTCGAAGACGTGGGCGGCGACGTCGGCGAAAGACGGCGCGGACGAGAGCTCGTCGGAGCCGGCAAGCTCGTCGGAGGGGCGGATGAGGGTGGAGTGGCTGGAGAGCTCGACGAGCGGCGCGGGCAGACGAGGACGGCGCCGAACTCGAGTAGGCGCCATTCTTGTTTGTCCGAGGAATTCACCGGCGATGCCGCTGCCTCCACGTCGAAGAACACCATCTCCCTCTTCTTGGCCGCCATTGATTCTTCTTGTCGCTCGTGCTTGCTCGGTGGTTTATCGGCGACGGAGCTAGCGGTCTCCCTTTTTCTTTGAGCCAAAGAAGGAAGCGAGGTTGAACCGTTGAAGGATGATGAACAGGAAGCTTCTCCTTCTCTTGTTTGAGGAGTTTGACATATATAAGCTTGGACAAGTAATGGTGAGAGCATGCATGCTTTGCTAGGGAAGAAGAAGGGGAATGTTTGTTCTTGTCCTCCATGGAGAGGAGAGGGGTTGCTTGCTTTGGACGATGCATGGTTTGGAGACTTTGCAAGAGTGGAAGCAAAGCTAGCTACAGTAGCTCGTAGCTAGCTAGGGAAGAAAGGAAGGTAGGAGATGGAAGGTAAAGCTACTTACCCCAAGATCACAACAACCTCAAACATGCACGGCATATAGATGGAAGATTCAAAGTTTCACAAGCATGCAACAATACAAGTCACCTTATAACTAGTTTAGTTCCCTCCTCTTTCCCTTTCATTTATTTTCTTTCTTTTTTTCACACATTGAATCTTTTGATGATGAAGAACCTGCTCTCCTCGACGATAACCTTTAGTGGTTAGATTCGATGGTAGCTGTGTTTCTTAGAGGACTATTTCTGATGTCCGAATGCGGTCAAGCAACGATTTGATGTCGAAGCTCGTTGCCACATCTCCAGTTTTGGTACGTCGTGCCAATAGGGTGTCATGTTTTTCTCTTGTGGTAATTAACAACTTGGCAGTGTGCAACCGCACACGCCGTGCCTCGACGGGCTCTTGATGACGTATTGTCTCATGTGTTACTTTTCACTGAACACGCCTGGAAGCGTGTCATCTTCGTAAAGAAGATGACACCAAGGTAGCACGTGCCACCCAATTTTAAATTATTTACACAAAAGAAATGTCTTCACTCTTCACCAAAGGATTTACAAATCCATACAAATAAAAAGGAA